>QNUK01000488.1:0-350000 GCA_013621035.1 Clarias magur
TGTAAAATACTAACAAAAAAGTTGTTATTCATCATGTATCTCAGAATGCATGAATGTGATGGAAATTATCATTCCTTTCAGTTTTACGCTCCTCGTGCTGAGATAAAGCGATGATGCGGGTTGATGCGAGATTGGAAGAGTATAATAATTACACACACACACACACACACACACACACACACACACACACCCAGGCACAACACGTAATAACACACGTGTTAGAACAAACACAACACATAGAACAAATACACACATACTTCTAACAAACAAAAAACAAACAAACAAACGTAATTCATGCATACAAGCAAAAATACTCCATACACACACAGTTCATGACGTTTAAGTTAAGCAGGCCGCTTTTGGTGGAGAAAATGTATAGTACCGTGACTGACAGACATGTACAGACATGGACGTTACCTGAATGTGCATGTGGAGCACTCATTGATGAAGCGGGTTTGAGTGATTGAAGAAGTTGATAATTGATAATTATTCATTTTATAGCACTATTCTACACACACAAACACTACAAACATTAAACATACTTCACACAAACCCATACGGCACATACACACACACACACACACACCAGACACAGACACACACACATTAGAGTGACGACAAAACTCAGCCGACATTGAGAGAGCTAGCAATGGCGCACCAGAAAGAGACATCCAGGAATATCGATGCCTTAAACTGATGTCATATTTCAATTTCAGTTTTACGCTCCTCGTGCTGAAATTCAGCGTTTGCTGTGTTCTTAGCGCTGTACGAGCTCAGGAAAGCGGTTTTCGCACACAACTATGCATGATCCTGTAAAACACAAGATGAATTTATATCAAGTTTTTATGATCAAAATGTGTTAAAGTTTAACAAAAATGTTGTTTTTCATCATGTATGCCAGAATGCATGAAAATGTTGGAAATTATCATTCCTTTCACTTTTATGCTCCTCGTGCTGCGATAAAGCGTTTGCTGTGTTCTTAGCGCTGTACGAGCTCAGGAAAGCGGTTTTCTTACACAACTAATGCATGGTCATGTAAAACACAAAATAAATTTATATCAAGTTTTTAGGATCAAAATATGTAAAATACTAACAAAAAAGTTGTTATTCATCATGTATGCCAGAATGCATGAATGTGATGGAAATTATCATTCCTTTCACTTTTATGCTCCTCGTGCTGCGATAAAGCGTTTGCTGTGTTCTTAGCGCTGTACGAGCTCAGGAAAGCGGTTTTCTTACACAACTAATGCATGGTCATGTAAAACACAAAATAAGTTTATATCAGGTTTTTATGATCAAAATGTGTAAAATACTAACAAAAAAGTTGTTATTCATCATGTATGCTAGAATGCATGAATGTGATTGAATCTATCATTCCTTTCAGTTCTTTGCTCCTCGTGCTGAGATAAAGCGTTTGCTGTGTTCTTAGCGCTGTACGAGCTCAGGAAAGTGGTTTTCGCACACAACTAATGCATGGTCCTGTAAAACACAAAATAAATTTATATCAAGTTTTTATGATCAAAATATGTAAAATACTAACAAAAAAGTTGTTATTCATCATGTATGCCAGAATGCATGAATGTGATGGAAATTATCATTCCTTTCAGTTTTATGCTCCTCGTGCTGAGATAAAGCGTTTGCTGTGTTCTTAGAGCTGTACGAGCTCAGGATAGCGGTTTTCGCACACAACTAATGCATTCAGTTTGCTGTAAAACACAAGATAAATTCATATCAAGTTTTTATTATCAAAATGTGTTAAAGATTAACAAAAAAGTTGTTTTTCATCATGTATGCCAGAATGCATGAAAATGTTGGAAATTATCATTCCTTTCACTTTTATGCTCCTCGTGCTGCGATAAAGCGTTTGCTGTGTTCTTGGCGCTGTACGCGCTCAGGAAAGCGGTTTTCTCACTCAACTAATGCATGGTCATATAAAACACACAAAACGAATTTATATGCAGTTTTTATGCTCAAAATGTGTAAAATACTAACAAAAAAGTTGTTATTCATCATGTATCTCAGAATGCATGAATGTGATGGAAATTATCATTGATTTCAGTTTTATGCTCCTCGTGCTGAGATAAAGCGTTTGCTGTGTTCTTAGCGCTGTACGAGCTCAGGAAAGCGTTTTTTTCACTCAACTAATGCATGGTCATATAAAACAGACAAAACGAAATTATATGCAATTTTTATGCTCAAAATGTGAAAAAGACTTTCAAAAAAGGTTGTTATTCAACATTCATGCCAGATTCCATGAAAGTTTTGGAAAGTATATGTCCTTTAAGTTTTATGCTTGTCATTCGGAGATAAAGCGTTTGCTGTGTTCTTAGAGCTGTACGAGCTCAACATACACAACGAGTTCATATGCAATGTTCATGCTCTAAATGTGTAAAGGAATAACAAAAGAAATTGTAATTCAACATGTATGCCAGAATTCTTGAATGTTTTGGAAATGATTTCTTTCGCTTTTCTAATATACAGAAATCTAATTTTCACTTCATGTGAAAGGTCATTTTCACCCTTATGTTTCTACATACAGGTAATAAGGAAGCAATGTTAAAATGATTGACATAAACTTGCTAAATTAATACATAGCGTAATAGATCACACTCGAACGTCAATTAAATTTCTAGTTTTATTTGTCAAATACACAAAACATACAAAACATGATATTCAGAGAAATGCTTTGACAACGGTGCATAAAAACAGAAAAGAGTATTCAAACAAAGAATATAACTATAATAATAAATTAATAGACTATGAATAAGAAAACGTGCAAATAATTATGAAATAATAAAATAAAAATTATATAAATACAGAAAACAGCTTTTGGTTTATAGTTTATAGAATGAAGTAATGAGGATACCTTCTGTAGGCAATGGGTAGTGACAGAAGAGAGGCAGCGCATACATGGGAAAATGGTGGAAGATCGAGGTACGCTTCCGCCAATGCAGGTCGGAGCCCTGAGTACTACTGATGAATCTACGGTGTGAGGAATGTAGGAATGATGCGGTATAAATGTTTCTGTTGTCGAGAGACATAGCTGATTGGATCCAAAAGCGAGGCTGCTTGAGTCAGGTTCAAGTAGGCTTTTATTTTCATTTTAACCATATAACCATATTAAGTACACAGTGAAACAAAATAAAGTTCCTTCAGGACCATGGTCCCACATAAAACATAAATTAAAATTATGAAAGAAAAAAAGAAAACTAACTAGCTAACTAAGCAACCTATTTATCTGCCTAGCTGTGACAAGACAGATTGACATTTTCAAGTTTGTTCAGTTTATGTGTTCAGTCTCTATGGGCAATTTGTTAGATGGGCAATTTGTTAGATGGTTGTTGTGTTTGTGCGAGTATGAATAAGAAAACGTGCAAACAAGTATGAAGTAAGAACAAAGTACTTCTCATGGCGGGTCAGCCTAGGTATGATAGGTGTGAGGTAAGTTTTCAGTAGTGACTGGATCCCAGCATCATGCAATACAAATGAACATCATGAATGAACAAAAACTAACTAGCTAACTATGCAACCTAATTAGCTGCCTAGCTGTGACAAGACAGATTGACATTTATAAGTTAACAGGAAACTAAGATCTATACAAAAAAATAAGAGATAACGTAAAGGTTTCGTTCAAATATGCAAACAACGCGACAACATGACACATTTCATTACTGTGTGCTGATGACATAATGAGTTGAGGTAGTGGGAGCAGAAACAGTAACCAGGACAGATTCCTTTGAAGTAGCAGCAAAGATCAAATAGTTTTGTGCATATAAAAAGAAATGGATATTGTGCAAAAGCTGGGTCTTCCTCAGCCTTCTCAGGAAGAGGAGATGTTTTTAATACTATCGTTTGCTGTTGAGGGATCGAGTGAGGTTCTCCTCCAGGTGGCCAACCAGGAATTTGGTGCTGTTGATGATCTCCACACAGGAGCAGTGATGTTCATCAGAGAGTTGCCGCTTTGTGTCCTCCTGAAGTCAACAACAATGTTCTTTGTTTTAGCAAAATTCAGCCTCAGGTTGTTGTGCCTACAGCAGACCGTTAGCCTCTGCACTTCCTCTCTTTGTGCTGACTCTTGGTTCTTGCTGATGAGACACACAGTTTCTCCCGAACGTCATGATGTTCTGCATGTCGAAGTGAGGGTAGAAGCTGTTCAGTGCATCTGAAATGGAGCCGTTACTGTAACAGGCGGGTGACGATGAGTTCCTTTGGTGATGTCCTTTTGTTGGTGATTGCTGGTGAAGCCCTGCTATATGATAATTCTCTGGGCATGTGAGCGCTTTCAATCTCTATGGCCAAGGAACGTTTGGCCCTTGCTGCTCTGATGGCTTGGGTCTTCACAAGTCCACGCACCTCCGCAGTAAATCTATTGAAGTTTCTGGTTGGTTGTGTGATGATGTTCTTGAAGAAGGTGACAACAGCACTTGTTGAAGTAGCTGGTCGCTGATGATGTTTACTCCTCCAAGTCAGTGAAGTCGCCGTAAGTTGCAGCCTTCCTAAATGGTGTTCTCAAAACAAAAGTGCAGGCTTCTATTGGCCAGGTTTTCACCTGCTTCAGCACCAGGTGTCCCTTAATCATCAACTGTAAACACTAGTCAGCTGATCATGAACATGAAGATAACTAGGCCTTTCACATCTAGGCAGACAAGACTGGTGTCACAGATTTACCGTGCTAGGCTACAGTAGGTAATTCCTGGAACTGGCTGGGTCAGCTTATCGCTGCTGTTTGCTGCGACCTTTGCGAAGAGCCACAAAGAATGAAAATCACCCAGGAATGAAAAGCACACATAAAAGGCAGAAGGGCAGTATGATGTGCTAGGTGGTGAGCGTTCCATACAAGCCCACAGTACGTTTTTTGAAAGAATGGGTTTCTCATGACATTTTGTCAAGCAGTTAGGGTCATAGGGTCTGAGCTATCTGAACCACCCACAACCAAGTTTCAACCATAGTTTCACAAACAGGTGGATTTATTCTCAAGTATTCTCAAAGAGGTAGGGCCAAAAACTTACAGCCACAGCCTAACAATGAACCTATGATGATTAATTTGCTCCCTGTATGCCCCAATTTGTCCACCATCTACTAATGTTATCAGAGCAAGAGCCTAAGGCCCAGAGCCTCACACAGCACAATTGGTCTGAAAGTTCTCCAAAGAACTTCCTATTCAAGGTGGACTCCAAGAAGTACATCGGCCCATATAAGACACAACTAGCATTCATTTTGGTTGCTTACCACCGGTCATTCTCTGGTCAATGAAGATAAACCAAGTACATCGGCCGATATAAGACACAACTAGCATTCATTTTGGTTGCTTACCACCGGTCATTCTCTGGTCAATGAAGATAAACCAAGTACATCGGCCCATATAAGACACAACTAGCATTCATTTTGGTTGCTTACCACCGGTCATTCTCTGGTCAATGAAGATAAACCAAGCTTGCTCAAGCCAGTCATGTGCAGCACTCTGGAGGGAACACTGAACACTCGTGGGTCTCAGGCTAGCACACACCATACAACGATCTACAAGTCCAACAAGAAGCTCTCTCAGAAGATGAAAGCCTAGAAGTTGGCCCTGCAGCCTTTTAATATAAAAAGAAGAAATATATTGAAAAGCAATGATGAGCGGGCCCAAGCACCTGTGCCATAGGCATCCGGGCGCACAAAACAACCTGTGTGACTTTTGAGCACGCTGAGCCCCCTTAAACCCCATGGACAATGATGTCACTAAACATGGCATAAGTTTCAGACATCGTCGATGTTGGACGTCTCTTTCTATGCGTCATTGCTAGTGATTGCTTGGTAACGACTGTAATGTCGTATGTGCCTGGGCCGGTCATCATTTGTGTGGAGAGTGTGGAGTGGAGAGGATGTGTACTGTGTGTGTAGAATGTGTATGTATGAATGTATATCTATATGTGCAGGATAAGAATTTGATGTGTGTCTGTGTTTGTTTATAGTGTGTGTGCGCGTGTGTGTAAGTAGATGTGTATGTGTAATATGTGTGGTATGTGTATGTGTGTGTCATGTGTGTCTGTGTCGTCTGTTTGTGAAGTGTGTGTGTTTGTGTGGGTGTGTTTATGTGTATGTGTGTAGTGTGTATACAGTGTAATTTGTGGAATTCATGTCTGTAGAGTGTGTGTTTTTGTAGGTATTTGTGTGAGTGTTAGTCTTTGTGTATGATCTGTTGTGAGTATTTAGGACATATAGTGTGTGTGTGTGTGTGTGTGTGTGTGTGTGTGTGTGTGTGTGTGTGTGTGTGTGTGTGTGTGTGTGTGTGTGTGTGTTCTGGATGTATATTCCTAGAACTTCCTGGCACAGCTGCTGTGCCTTGTTGCACAGAAACAAAAAGCACACAGAAAAGGCCAAATGACTGTATGATATGCTACGTGGTGAAACCCCTTACCCAGTGTCTCACCAACAGCTGGAATTTTTGGAGGTATTCTCAAAGAGGTAAGGGCAAGAACTATCCTCTTCCTCCCACAAAGAACCAAGAATTGCATGATCAATTTGTTCCCTGCAGCCAGGTTGGCTACCATCTACCCACAAAGAATGTACATCGGGCTATTGAAGGTATCGCCGATCACTCCCCAGTTGATGAAGTTAAACACCTCCTCAAGCTCACTAATGCCCAGTCCTGTACACAGCATTCTGGCGGGTCTATCACCATCAATATCACAATGGGGACCCCGCATGCATGGTCAGTCGAGGAACACTTATGCATCCAAGGCCGCCACGTACTATACGGTCTGCTTGTCTACAGAGGAGCTCTCTGAAGTTGAAGGCCAAGAAGTTGGCTTTTTAAAATTAAAAGAATAAATATAATTATAAGCAGCGATGAGCGGGACCAAACAACTGTGCCATCGCCACTTGGTCACACCTTAAAATCTCTTTGATTTTTTATCATGCTACGTCCTTTTAAACAAGTATGACATAAGTGTAAGGCATTGTCATGGCTGGACGTGTCTTTCTAGTTATGCATTGTTAGTTGTCACTCAGTGTCAGACGGGTTTCATGGGAACTGTAATATTGCTGGTGCTTGAGCAGGTCATCATTTGTGTAGGATTCTAGGAAGTGTGTAGATGTTGGTAGACAAACACAAGATGTGTGTGAGACGTCTATGTGTCTGTGGTTCCGATTTGTTGTGTTTATTAACGATGTGGACTGTGTGTGTTATGTGTAATGGTTGTGTGTATGTGTAGTATATGTGAGTGTAGGATGTAAGTGTGTAGTAAAGTAAAGTAAAGCCTTTATTTTGTCACATATACATTACAGCACAGTGAAATTCCTTCTTCGCATATTCCAGTGTAACTGGGGTCAGAGCTCAGGGTCAGCCATGGTACAGCGCCCCTGGAGCAGTTAGGGTTAAGGGCCTAACACCCTTGTGTATGTGTGTTTGTGTGTCTGTGTGTGTGTGTGTGTGTGTGTGTGTGTGTGTGTGTGTGTGTGTGTGTGTGTGTGTGTGTGTGTGTGTGTGTGTGTGTGTGCGTGTGTGTGTGTGTGTGAGTGTGTTTTTTTGTGTATGTGGGTTTGAGTGTGTGTGTTTTTTTGTGTGTGTGTCTGACTTGAAAAATAAAAAATAAATTAATAATAATTTTACTTCTGCAATCACCCTAACCTCTCATCAACCAGCATCATCGATGCGTCATCCATGTGTACATTCAGGCTAGGATCACTTGTTGGTGTTTCTGACTCACATACTAAATCTCGATATTGCTGTCTAATAAAAAGGGCGTGCTTAAATTGGAAGCGTTAAAGTTTAGTGCATGTATGATTATGTGCGTGTATTTGTGTGTGTGTAAAATGTGTGTGTGTGGCAATTGTGATTCTTTGTGTGTAGTATGCCTGTGTTTGTCAGTGTACCATTTTATGTCTGTGACTTATGTAGTGTGTGTGTGTGTGTGTGTGTGTGTGTGTGTGTGTGTGTGTGTGTGTGTGTGTGTGTGTGTGTGTGTGTGTGTGTGTGTGTGTGTTTATGTATGTGTGGGATGTTTGTGTTTGTGTGTCGCATGGGTGTGTTTGAATAATACTGTATTACCTTATAGGTCAGAGAAAGGCAGATTGGTTTTTACTCTTTGCCGTACATGTGCCGATCTGAATTTCCAAAGAGGTTCATGCACACACATCGATGAGGAACGAGCATTGGCAGGGGTCTGAATAACGCCAGAGTTTACTCTCGCCTTAGACAAAGGCTATGTGTTAGCAGAGATCACCGAGATATGGCATTTTAATCAGAAGAGCGACGATCTATTAATGGGTTACATAAAAACTTTTTAAAAAGAGAAACAAGAGGGGGACTTCCGGTTGAGTTTTATGGAGTAGGACGTGAGTTTGGGAGCTCCCGCCATTCATTCGCGCTTTGTGGCCATAATTGTAGTCCTGTTTTATTCTCTAGTTCGTTGTGTTTTGAAGTTTTACTCGCTACTGTGTAAAATGGCAGCAAAAAATATTAAAACTCGCAGTACTATTCAAACACAACTGAGGCCTAGTTTGCAAACCGTGACCACATCCTCGGGTGAGTCGTCCTCACCTGTAAAGCCCCCCTCGGGCCAAGCTAATCCCAATATGGAGGCTCTTAAGGTCGAGTTGCTGACCTCGCTGAGGAAAGAGCAGCAACTCCGTGGCATTGAAGGTGTTCGGTATGGCCTGCTTCATCCAGCACGACTTCGCATCACGTATAAGGGTGTTGAGAAGAACTTTGGTTCAGCGGAGGAAACCTGTGATTATGTTAAAACTTTGATTTCTGGGTGAGCCTCAATAGCCCGTCAGTTTGGTGCGGTAGTGCTGCTACGTGTTTACTCTCATTAGGTTTAACGCTGCCTGCGCATTGTTTTCTCAGTGTGTTGCGCTAGTTACTGTGTCTTTTTTTCATTTTCCACTGTTCTATAAAGAGACTGAATCATATATCGTACACTTGTACTTTGGATTAGCCCAGCACAGTCTTTTCTACGCTCACTTTGCATTTATTTGCACGTCTTGTTTATTTGTATTTTTACGTGTATTGACCTAATCTGTGGTAAATTGATTTGTGGTACTAAGGTGACCACGTTTGTTGTTCTTCGGTATGCTCACCTTCTGAGGAAATAATTCTTATATATATATATATTACGTGTTTATTGTTACACGCACACAGTTATACAGTGTGGAAGTCGGCGGAAGGGTTTTTTCTCTTTTGCTCTCTTGCTTTTGCGTGTTTTGTTTGGATCCCGGTTAGTCCATTCACTTTGGTGGATTATTTTTGCTCTTTTAGGAAACACTGCTGTCTCCTTTGTTTTGTAGTCATGTGCAGACTTTGGGTGTATTTGTGTTTAGGGGTATATGGGGGGAGGGGGGTGTCCCATCTCGGCTCTTTACGACCACTGGCGTTTTGGTTGTTGTGGTGTTTATTTTTCCATTTGAATGGTTAATAGTAATATAGATCCCAGCATTGCTGGGTCAGGCATGCCTCTTAGATTCATTAGTTGGAATATCAGAGGTATGGGTAACCCTGTTAAGAGATCTAAGGTTTTCACACACTTGAAACGTCTAAATTCTGATATTGCATTTTTACAGGAGACTCACCTTCGCATTAAAGATCATAATAGGTTACATTGCCCTTGGGTAGGTCAGATCTTTCATTCAAACTTTAATTCAAAAGCTAGAGGTGTTGCCATTCTCATTAATAAGAAAGTTCAATTCTTATCGACTAATGTTATCGCTGACAGGAATGGTAGATACATCATTGTTGCTGGTACACTAATGCAAAAAAAGGTTTTGTTGGTAAATGTATATGCCCCGAACTTTGATGATGCTGAATTCGCTAATAGATTGCTGAGTAATATCCCCTTCTTGAATACTCATTTGTTGATCCTAGGTGGAGATCTGAATTGTTTTTTTGGATCGATCTAATCCTCGTAATCTGACTCAATCATCTATGTCCAAAATATTCTTAGATTTTATGAAACAGAACGATCTTATTGATCCATGGAGATTTCGCAATCCTTCAATCAAAAAATTTTCTTTTTTCTCCCAGGTGCACCATTCTTATTCCAGGATTGATTACTTTTTTATTGACAGAACTCTTAATCCGTGTGTTAGTTCTTCTGATTATTCTGGTATTGTAATATCTGATCATTCACCTCTGCTATTGGATATTCACTTTTCTACCCATAAATGTAGTCCACCACTTTGGAGATTTAATTCTCTTCTTTTGGCAGATAAAATGAAGGTGAATTCATTTCATTGAGGAGTTCTTGTCCTTCAATCAAGGCGATTCAGTTTCATATTCATTGTTATGGGAGACACTTAAATGTTACCTGAGAGGTCAAATTATATCGTATTCTGCTCTTGCTAATAAAAAGATTAATGCTAGGCTTAAAGAACTTACAACGGCGATTAGTAACCTTGACCAAAGTTATGCACTGAAGCCCTCTCCAGAATTACTGAAGCAGCGTCTTGATTTGCAAGCAGAATTCAATCTTATGTCAACTAAAGAGGCAGAGCGCTTGTTATTACGCAGTCAATATGGCGACAAGGCAAGTCGCTTGTTGGCACATCAACTACGACGACAAGCCACTTCGCGTTTGATACATAGTATTAAAACCACTTATGACACTATTACTACTGATCCCTTGGAAATTAATTCTACCTTTAAAACATTTTACTCTTTGTTATACAAGTCTGAATCTCCGGCGGACAAAGCTAAAATGAACTAATTTATTTATAATCTTTCAAATCCTGTTATTGATACTAATATTGCCGGGCAATTGGACTCCCCATTTTCCATTGAAGAAGTATTAAATGCTATTACAGCTATGCAGTCTAATAAAGCCCCAGGCCCTGATGGGTTTCCAATTGAATTTTACAAAAAATTTATTAGTAAATTGGCTCCATTGCTTTTATCTGTGTTTAATGAATCCTTGGAAAGGGGTTCATTACCATCAACTTTCACACAAGCCACTATAGCGCTACTTCTCAAAAGTGACAAAGATCCAACTTCCTGTGGTTCCTACAGACCATTATCTCTGCTTAATGTCGATACAAAGGTGTTGGCAAAAGTAATTGCATCTCGCCTAGAGGATGTGCTTCCTCATATTATATCTGAAGAGCAGAATGGCTTTATAAAGGGACGTCAATTGTTTTTTAATACCCGTACACTCTTTAATGTTATTTACTCAAAACATTCATCAAATTTCCTGAACTTGTGATTTCTTTAGATGCTGAAAAGGCTTTCGATAGGGTGGAGTGGGAGTACTTGTTTGCAGTCTTAAAGAAATTTGGATTAGGTGATACGTTTATTTCTTGGATTCGGCTTCTTTATTCGTCCCCTAAACGAATAAAGCCAGTGTTCATACTAATGATGTTTATTCGGATTATTTTTCTCTGGGTCGTGGATGTCGTCAAGGTTGCCCTCTGTCACCTTTACTCTTTGCCATCGCCATCGAGCCTCTGTCTATCACATTGAGATCTTCCTCTGTATTCAAGGGAATTATCCATAATGAAACTGAATATAAATTATCATTGTATGCGGATGATTTGTTATTATACATAACTGATCCTGCACTCTCTTAGGTATTCTGGAGAACTTCAGCTCGTTTTCAGGTTATAGATTAAATTTCGGGAAAAGTGAGTGTTTTCCCGTTAATTCGGCTGCATGTCATCTTCAACAGTTCGATCTACCCTTTCGGTTTAGTCCATCGGGGTTTAAATACTTGGGGATTAACGTGACTCGTTCTTTATCTGGCCTTAAATCAGCTAATTTTACTCCCCTTATATCAAGGTTTAAATCTGATATTCAAAGATGGGGTAATCTCCCCCTTTCATTAATCGGTAAGATTAATGTTGTTAAAATGAATATCTTACCAAAAATTTTTTTTTTATTTCAATCCATTCCCTTATTTTTGCCAAAACATTTTTTTGTCTCACTGGCACTGGATAAGATCATTGGTTCTTTAATTTGGGGAGGGAAGTCACCTAGGGTTTGTAAAGCTGTACTGCAGAGATGTAGATTTAGTGGAGGACTTGCATTACCTAATTTTCTAGCTTACTATTGGGCTGCTCACATCCATAAACTTTGCTATTGGCTAAAATCTTCTGTCTCCTCTTGGTGTAAATTGGAGCTATCATCCTGTAAGGGATCTTCTATACCAGCTCTGCTCTGTTCCTCTTTACCCATAAAACCCTGTCTGTATACTGATAATCAGGTGGTTCTTAACACACTTAGGATCCTGTTTCAGTTTAGAAGGCACTTTAAATTCGTAATGCCATCTTCTTCGGGTCCTCTAAACGACAATCATCTGTTTCCCCCATCAATCCTGGACTCGACATTCTCAGTGTGGTGTGACAAGGGTATAAAACAATTTAAACATTTATATGTGGATGGTGTCTTTGATAGTTTTTCCAATCTGTCATCACGTTATGGTCTCCCAATTACTCATCTGTTTCGCTATTTTCAAATTCGAAATTTTGTTTCCAAGTGTTTCCCTAATTTCCCCTCTTTACCTCCAGAGCAGCAGTGGGAAACTATGCTATCACTTATCCCTTATCATAGAGGAACCATATGACACTATCCTGTCTCTTAGTAACCACTCAAATGTTAAGCTTAAGCGTACATGGGAGGGGGAACTAGGAATTCAAATACAGGAGGAGTCCTGGGAACAGGCTATAGAGAGGGTACGGTCTTCCACCTCTTGTGCTCGTCGTGGACTTATTCGGTTTAAGGTCATACACAGGGCACATTTTTCTAAGTCAAGACTTTCAGAATTGTATCCGGCAGTGGAAAACAAATGTAATAAATGCAATGGCTCTCCCTGTCACCTTAGTCACATATTTTTTCTGTGTCCTAAGCTGGACGATTTCTGGACAGGTTATTTTGACATTATGTCAACTGTTCTTGGGGTAACCTTCAACCTTGTCCTCTCATTGCTATATTTGGGATTCCTGATTGCTCACTATCACTTAATTCTATACAAATGGATATTATAGCTTTCACGTCCTTATTAGCAAGGCGTCTGGTATTGTTGCATTGGAAGTCTGCTAAATATCCTCCTATCTCCCAATGGCTTACGGATGTCATGTTTTTTTTAAACTTGAAAAAATTAAATACACATTGAGAGGATGTACAGCCAAATTTTTCCACAATTGGCAACCCTTCATTACCTACTTTACTAGTTTAGAGGTATTGCCTGATTAAATGTATACCTGTTGTTGTTATATTTATGTTATATGTTGGTTGGTTGTGTTGAGCCAAGTGGAACCAGGGGTGTGGGGTGGTTTGGTTGTTCTTTGTTTGTTTGTTTTTTGTTAAGTGTGTTCTATATATTTATTTAAGAAAATTAAGAAATGTAAATTGTATTTTTATAAGTGCAAGTACTGTATTGTTTTCTTTCTTCATTAAAAATATTCTGGAAAAAAATAAAAGAGAAACAAGAGGCAAGCGGATATCCATCAGAGGTTATGGATGAGGAGGGCAAACAGCATTACATAGCCGAATATAACAGTAATCAGGGCATACACCCTTCTGGGGTAATTTCGCTCAGCGTTCTAACATGATTAACCCTGAACTCATAAGTGAGCCTGAAATATTTTTTAATTACATGTTTTCAGGAAATTACAATGTTAACTATTTTAGCTTTATAAACGAGAATGTCGCGATGTTACAATGGCAGCACGGCAAGCACTGTATCGCTCCCCCTAACAAAACAGATAATGTTTTTATTGCAGCCTTTACAACAGGTTACGGGCGTATGAAACTCTTTGACTATCTGGATCAGTTGCAAGAGAGAGTCTTGTATTATGACACCGACAGCCTGATCTATATAACCAGAGAAGGCGAGACCCCTCTCAAACTGGGGAATTATTTAGGTCAGCTAACGGACGAATTAGACGGGGATACAATAAAAGAATTTGTCTTGGCTGGTCCTGAAAGTTCCGCACTCTGCGTTGAAGCGCTCCACGGTCACCGGTCCCTCGGGCTCGTTCTCGCTGGTCAAACCCCAGCTCACGCGGTAAAACCATTTACGCGTAGACGCTGCTTTCGTCTCCCATATTATTCTCATTAGTCTTTTCTTCTAGCCGTTTTGCAGCACAGTCTTTGCTGCAGTTGTTGCTGTTGTTGTTTCATCGATTTGAATTTCTTCTTCTTCAAGTTCGTTCCAGAGATTTAAGTTCTCACTCTCTGCTGGTAAGGTTCCTTTAATCTTCTTCTTTTCTTTAAGTAGATTAAAAACCATCAGGTTCAATACTCCCCAGTCGTTCTATGTGATCGTTGTTTTTTCAACACCCATGTTGAATGTTTCACCATTCTCTAGTTGGTAAAAAAAAACATCTCCCCGTCCAGATATTTAAACACAAATCACCACTTACGGCCCAATCCAGACTCATCTCTTCCCGAAGAGATTCACGCGGTAGTCGCTGAGTTCTACGTAAAAACACAACACGTTTCTTCGGAGCTCTAGTTAAAGACGACTCGTACACAGCCGTCAACGGCAGCTCCGAAATTATACCATCACAATCATTAATTTTTCCTGATGACAATAATAATAAATAATAATAATAATAATAATAATAATAATAATGTCTTAAACTTACACCAAAAAATTATTAATAACTTTCTGTGGCATTATATTCAGTGACACCTTCTGTGACATCACGTTCTGTGACATCACATTCTGTGACATCACGTTCAGAAACGTCACATTCAGGAACATCATAATGTGAGGCTTATTTTCCAGCATCTGTGGCCTGCACACACATACACATCACAAATGTTAACTCTCACACACAAACACATCTCTCTCTCTCACACACACACACACACACACACACACACACACACACACACACACACACACACACACACACAATAATCCACTCAACAAATATTTAGGGCCCAAACTGACATTAGTCCAGTATAGTGTGTGATGTGTGCAGGTTGTGCAGTGCAACAGAGTGGCAATGGCTTTTTCGAGGTCTTAACACAATTGTAATCCTTATTCTTATATATTTAGGGCCCAAGCACTATGACATCAGCCCTATTTCGTCATAGTGTGTGAAGGGCCCTCTTGTTTTCCTAAGGATTTTTTTTCCCCATCCTTTTGGACTTTTCAGGGGTCTTAACATGCTAAAAAAACTCATGAAACTTGGCAGACATGTTGGAATCTGCTGCCATCAGGATGCCTGAGAGTCTCTTGGCACGTCATCATTGCTTGGATTTTACAAGCTCATTCAGCTTTAACTCTTCGTCATCACAGCCGAAAGAGAATAGGCGACATTTGGCCAATTTTCATGTTGAACCAGAGAAAAAAGCAGATGTGAAGTAATACAGTATCAGAGGTGAAATAGTCTGGGCACACAATTGCTGGTAAAAATACCACAAACCAGAAGAAGGCATCACGGCATACCATAAAAATCACCTAGTTCTAATGATGTTTCCACATGTTAATTATGTTGTGATGTATTTTATTTTATTCTATAGTTAAACTGCTGCCAAACACATTAGGTTAATAGGTTAGCAAATGATTGTGACCTAGAACTATCCCTACGACAGGCCAAGTGCGTAAGTGTTGTAGGACAATATGGATTTGTTGTGCATTTGTTGTGATGGTTAAAAAAATATATAATTAGCTGAAAACATCAGAAGAAAAGATACATTTTAAATGTTAAGATAATTATTTATCTTAATTAGTTATCTTAATTATTTATAATTATTAAGGCTCCTTACTTTAGCTTCACACACACAAATACACAGTGCGTGCTCGCACAAATGGAAACACTTATCTGTCGGGATTTATTTTTACTTTTTTTTTAAAGGTAAAGTGCAGGTTAATTTGTTTTATTTTTACTTTATATTTTGTGTTAATTATTTTTATGTATTTCTTTTTTTGGCCTGTGGAACAAATAATTTGAATTTCCATTCTTTCTTATTTGAAAATTTGATTTGTTTCAAATCAAATTGGAAATGTTTTGGTTTGTGAGTGTTTTGAAATAAGAGCCTGCTTCCCAATGAATTATGTTCGTAATCCAAGGTTCCACTCTACTTTTATTCAACCCGCAAGTTTTTTTTTGGACGGAAAGCAGACCATTGGTGATCAAACAAAAACATTAATGTTTTGACCAATGGTAGAGCATAAATGCAGCGAGTTCTGTTTTTCTTTTCGCACAAGTTGTGCATGTGCAGTTAGAAATCTCTCACACTCACACACACATTCCTAATGAACGCGGTATTTCATGACATCTTAAAACACACTTTATTACATGTTTATTATGAGTAACACAGATGAGCGTTACATAGTGTATTTCTGGTTAAAAAGGGTGAAAGAAAAGAAAGAAAGAAAGAAAGAAAGAAAGAAAGAAAGAAAGAAAGAAAGAAAGAAAGGCATCCAAACCTCTCTGAAGTTTTCTGAATATTTAGTGACTGCCTTGGTAAGTAACCAGCCATGTTAATATTTACAATTCAAATTGTAATTGTGTGTAAGAAGAGAGGAGGATTTAGATACGGGAAAGAAACAGTGTATTGGTAAAATGGCAGCTATGTGATTAATTATATGCAGGAAAGTGGTCAAATGATCACAGACATCATGTACATAGAGTACATATTCTTTATTTGAGAAATGCATGTACACATCTAAGTTCTGTTTGAAATGCATGATGTACAATGAAAGTTTTTATGATATTATTGTGACTTTGTTTGTTCAAGGTCAGGTCTTTTTTCTTTGTTTGATAATTTTATTTTGAAGTTGATTGGCGTCCTCCTTGTGATGTGAGGAGATGTTCTGTTGCCTGCATTCTGGATCCATTCCGGCCTCCCGGTGGTTCTGAGGAGGTTTGGAGTGGCGCCCCTTGAGCCGTTCTTGGATAATTCTTAGTATTTCTGAACTCTGCGAACGTTCAGGGAATCAAACAACTTTCCTTGTCTTCAAAATTTTCTTGTCGACAGCTTGGAGACATTTAAATCTCTCTACATAGTATCTACAGACTGTTTTCAGGAAAGATTAAGACAATTTAATTGAGAAGTGCTTTTTCTTTTGTTTAATGTTAAAGCTGTAATGTTGTATTCAAATGCTAATTGTTTCAAAGAAAAGTAAGGGTGAATAAAGGATGATAAGAAGGTTTGTTATCATTTGTTTTAAATGTAAAGTGGAAAAAAAAGTATAATATATAAGTATAAAGTACCTAGTTGAGAAACCAATAAAAAAAAAGTTTGTGAAACAAACAAAATTCAGCAGCAAAATTGAAAAGTGGTATAGCAGACAGTAAATTCATTTTCTTTTGTTGGTTTGTTATCTCATATTAGGAAAATTTCAATTTACCTGAGCTTTTGTTAAAAATACACGCTGTGGTCAGACAAACGACTCTTGAGTCACTTCATAGTTGTTGTTGCATCTCTCTCAGGAGCGAATCTATCCATCTGAAACGCTGGTCCTCAAATTGGCGTTACTCTTTATACAAGTTATTAGCCGAGACCAAGTGCGATTCTCTATTCGGTAAACTGGTTTTGCATGTGTTTTGGTATGTGAGTGCGCGCTTCTGTGAATGAGAGTCTCTATTCGGTAAACTGCTGTGTGTGTGTGTGTGTGTGTGTGTGTCTATTCGGTAAACTGGTGTGTGACCAATTCTCCTGATCCAATATTTCCCCTGGACCTTCTCTCTGACAATGCTCAGAGTAAGATCTGAACTGGGCACCCTTTTGACATTTGCCTCGGCCCTTGTCTCCTTTAGCAGGCGAACAGGACAGCTCACCACACTCTCCTCTGCCATGGCCTTGGTCCTGCCCACTCTGGTGTGCTGGTGTGTGTGTGTGTGCGTGCGTGTGTGTGTGCGCGTGTGTGCACGCATGTGTGCATGAGTGAGAGCCTTTATCAGTAAACTGGTGTCAGTGTGTGTGTGTGCACGTCTGTATGTGTAGCCTCCTTCTCACTGGCTTTGTCAAAAAGCTGGTGTGTGTGTGTGTGTGTGTGTGTGTGTGTGTGTGTGTGTTCATGTGTCTATGTTTGTGTGTTGTGTGTCTGCATGCATGCCACATGTTTTGAGTGTGTTCTTCCTCTTCTTCTCCTCTCTCTGTTCTCAAGCACTACAAGCCACGATTCTTTTTAAAAGCAAAGTGCAAAGTAATTTTTACTTTGTATTGTGTATTTTTTTATTTGAGTTTCTATTATTTATTTGTGGGTGCTTTGATATACAAGCACACTTCTGGAATGAATTATGCTCATAATCCAAGGTTTAACTTCTTGGCTTTCAGCTTCAGCAGGTGTTTGGTGGTGAAGACCCACTGGCCAGAATGTTTTATCTTGGACGTGCGTGCTCCTTTTTGCATTGTCTCAAGCAGATTTCACTCTTTTTTTTTTATCCAGCAGCATCGTTGCGCCATATTTTGTGTGGCGGTCACTTCTCCTTAGGGCTTTTGTTTTGGGAGGGTTTGGAAGGGTTATCAAATTAGCGTTTGATTATGGACATGCTCAGAAAAGAGTGCCACAAGATAGGCATACTTCATCCAGATCAGATGGTTGTCCTGGGAGGATGATCCGCACCTAAGGAAGCATTCCAGGGCTCGTATTCACAAAGCTTCTTAAGGCTAAAAGTTGTAGACTTGTAGACAAAATTTTCTTAGAATTTCTGCATAATTTTAGGATTAAATCTTAGTTAACATAAAAATTATTTACGAAACATCTTAGCCATCTTAGCCAGCTTCTAAGGTAAAAATTGTTAAGAGTAAAGAGGAGGACTTTTAAGAGGCTTAAAAGTTTCTAAAGCAGAGGACAAAATGGTGGAAAGTGCAAATTTAAATAAAATGTCCTGCAATCATGTACATTGGTAAAAGCTGAGCCATTTTGCTCAGTATGGTAAATAAATGTAAGAACTTAAATATAGTAACTACTGTGTGGAAATTTTCAACATTTGGCTGTTTTAATTCACTTTAAGAAATTTAGTCTATAACATAAACTTTGCATGAAGTAGCATGTTGTCATGATTATACAATTTTATTATATACAAACATTATGATTTCACTGTTCTATTATCATGTATTCTATTTTTTGCAGAGGTCACAGGTTATTTTTTATCAACCAATCACAGTCCTTGAATTGCTGCATCATCCCTAGCAACGGGGTCGACCACACCTCCTCACTAAGATAAATGTTTTTGTACTTTCCTTACTCAGAGTTGCTCTAAGAAGTTTTCTAAATCACTTTTAATCTAGGACTCCCAGCTATGACTTTTTATGCTAAGATAGGAGCTCTGAGAGAATTCTAAAAGAAGCTTTGTAAATACGGGCCCAGATCCTCATTAATAAACCAACGAAAGATAGTGGGTGAGTTAGCTGGTTGTAAGTTCTTTGAAGATCTAATTTTGTGGAGATCCACGTATTCTGCAAGTACGCTAAATCCGAGGACATCAAAGGCAGGGTGTACCGGTCTTTCTGGTTTATGGTGTTCAGCTCAATAGAGGGGCGGATGTCCCCATCCCTTACCTTAACAAAAAAGACCCTTTTCCTACTGGCGTAGGTGGATTAATCCTTGCAAATGTGCTGCCTTAGTATAAGCAGAATGATCATAGATTGTAACGCTTGAGATTCCCAGTGAGAGGCTTGGGTCTACCTCTTGAGACTCGAGCCTCTAGAGTCAAAGTGGGCAGAGAAACCACAGTGGGAGGTTCCGACTCCTAATATGCCGCGCGCCGTTTTCCGGGAAATACTGCTTGCTCATTAATGAAAATCATATCTCAGTGGATAGTGAGGAAAATTATCTGTTGTCAAAAATTTAAATAAATGTTTTATTACTTTTAACCACATTTTAGTCTCGTATTTTTCTGTCAACAATATTTCAAGCTGATTTCATCACTTTCACTGTTCATTGATATCCGTGACATCTCGTCATCATCTCGCCTTGGTTACAGGAAATATGCTCTTCAACGAATATTTTTCGTTATTATTTTCGTTGAGGAAAATAACACTAGTGTGTATAGTGGGTGCATGTGGGTGTGTCTGTGTGTGTGTGTATTTAATAGTTCTGATATAATAAATGTGCGTTTTGCAAATTACACAAAAAATATTTTACATGTGTTATGTTGAACCTATTAGATGAAAATTGTTCAGTTTATTTTTATTTGACTGAAGTTGACGTGTATACATGCAAAGGTTTAAGAGCCACCAAAAAGCCCACGTTGCTGTGTGTGTGGTATGCAGTGTATGTTTTCTCAATGTTGTGCTTTCAGTTTTCTGTCGCTTCTGGTGAGATAAAGCATTTGCCGTGGTCTCACCGTTGTAGGAGCTCTAAACTGCAGCATTGTCAACACAAATATGAACATGTAATTTGACTTAAAATGCACTTTTTATGGTAAAAGTGTGAAATTAAATGTTTCCACAGTTGTTCATCATTCATTCTGGAAGGCATTAATTCATGTTCTCATTGGTGTGCTTTCACTTTTCTGCCGCTTATGCTGAAATAAAGTGTTTGCCGAAGTCTCTGCATTGTAGGAGCTCAGGATAACTAAGAATTTGCAGCATCAATACAAATTCATGTAATTTGACTTAACATGCACTTTTTATGGTAAAAGTTGCCACAGTTGTATTATTAGAAAGTAGTACGTACTAGAATGCATCGTTTTCTGTTCTCTTTGTAGTGTTTTCACTTTTCGCCAGCTAATGCCGAGATAAAGCGTTTGCCGACCTCCAAGCGTTGTAGGAGCTTAGAATAACTAAGAATTTGCAACACTAATATATTGACATGTATTATAAATTTACTTGCAGTTGTTATTGTAAAAATGTGAAAAAGATTCTTTCAAATGTTGATCTTCCATCATACATACCGGAATGCATTAGTTTGTGTCCTTTTTTCTGCCGCTTCTGGTGAGAGCGTTTGCCGAGGTCTCAGCGGTGTAGGAGCTCAGGATCACTTAGAATTCGCAACCCTAATGCATGAACATTCAATTCAATTCAATTTTATTTATATAGCGCTTTTAACAATTGACATTGTCGCAAAGCAGCTTTACACAATAAAAAGAAATAAGTTTTTATGCAATGTGTATGAATCAAAATGATAAGATTGTCCCTGATGAGCAAGCCGAGGGCGACGGTGGCAAGGAAAAACTCCCTGAGATGGTAATAGGAAGAAACCTTGAGAGGAACCAGTCTCAACAGGGAACCCATCCTCATCTGGGTGATAACGGATAGCAGAGAATGATCAGCATAATAATGTGTACTGGAAGTTCAGTGTAACAGGAGATGTGTTAAAATTTAAATTAAAAGGAGTCCAGTTTGTTCCCCGAGGCTCAGGTAGACTGTAGGAGATTCCAGTCCTGAGCTATCGAACAACTGAAGTCACAGGTCCCCAGAGCATCAATCGATGATAGGACAGTCTTCATGGAAACCATCCCCAGCCACCAAGCGCATCCAGGCAGACCACACGGGGCATCCATGTGACGGGATCTCCAACCAGAAGCAGGACTCCAGGACGGGTTAGACGGCTTCAGAGGGCAGAGGGGTCTGGATCACTGGCAACTCAGGAGCGAACATGTATAGCTCGACAGAGAGACAGAGAGGAAAGGAGAGAGGGAGAGAGAGAGAGCAGAAAAGGAGAGAACAGAAAATAAGGAGAGATAGTTAGGTATGGTCACAGTCAATGTATATTAGTGCAAAGTGCAAGCAGGGACTCCGGCAGGACTAACTATAACAGCATAACTAAAAGGGAGAGCCAGAAGGAAACACAAACATGAGGGCTCCCTGAGATGTAAAGCAACCAATCACCTCACCGTCAACAAACCTGAGTGAACAATGAGAGTGGGGAGGACAGCATCTAAACATACCAGTTCACCAGAATACTCTACGTCCATGAGTCCCCCAGATCTGCTCCTTTACCTAAGGTTAATCTATTTACACAAATGCTTGACTACTACTAACACTGGGACTGTGTCTGAGTCCCGAACATTAATAGGAAGACTATTCCATAACTTTGGGGCTTTGTAAGAAAAAGCTCTGCCCCCTGCTGTAGTTTTAATAATACGTGGTACTGACAGGCAGCCTGCATCCTTTGATCGAAGTAGGCGTGGCGGATCGTAAGACACTAACAGTTCACTCAGATACTGTGGCGCGAGACCATTTAGTGCTTTAAATGTCAAAAGTAGTATCTTGAAATCGATGCGAAATTTCACAGGGAGCCAATGCAGTGTAGATAAGATAGGGGTGATGTGCTCGTATCTTCTGGTTCTAGTGAGGACTCTCGCTGCTGCATTCTGTACTAACTGAAGCTTGTTTATACACCTAGTTGAACAACCAGACAGTAAGGCGTTACAATAGTCCAACCTAGAGGTGATAAAGCCATGAACTAGTTTTTCTGCATCATTTAGTGACAATATGTTTCTTATCTTGGCAATATTTCTAAGGTGAAAGAAAGCTATCCTGGTGATATTATCTACATGAGCTTCAAACGAAAGGCTGGAATCTATAATCACACCGAGGTCTTTAACTGTTGCACTTGATGGAACAGAAAGGCCATCTAAAGTTACAGTCTGATCAGAAAGCTTACTTCTAGCTACTTGTGGTCCTATGACTAGAACTTCTGTCTTATCAGGATTAAGCAGAAGAAAATTAATTAACATCCAATCTCGTATGTCCTGCACACACTGCTCAATTTTAGCAAACTGGTTTTTCTCATCTGGTTTTGCTGAGACATATAATTGTGTGTCATCAGCATAACAATGAAAACTAATACCATGTTTACGAATTATGTTGCCCAGAGGAAGCATGTAAAGGGAAAAAAGCAGTGGGCCTAAAACTGAGCCCTGTGGAACACCAAACTCCACTTGAGAACATGAGGAATGGTCACCATCTAAATCTACAAACTGATAACGATCAGTCAAGTAGGATCTGAGCCACAAGAGGGCAGTTCCCTTAATTCCAACTACCTTTTCTAATCTGTGAAGGAGAATACTATGATCAATGGTGTCAAAAGCTGCACTGAGGTCCAGTAACACAAGTATAGTGACGCAACCCTGATCAGAGGCCCATAGGAGGTCGTTTACTACTTTAACAAGTGCTGTCTCTGTGCTGTGATGAGGCCTAAATCCTGACTGATACAGTTCATTTATGCTATTTCTGTGTAGATGTGAACATAGCTGCTGTGATACTACCTTTTCCAAAATCTTGGAGATAAACGGAAGGTTTGATATCGGCCTGTAATTAGAAAGCAGACAGGGGTCAAGGTCAGGTTTCTTGATTAGCGGTTTAATAACGGCTAATTTAAAGGATTTGGGGACATACCCACTACTGAGTGAACAGTTAATTACTTTCAACAGGGGTTCTATTATTGCTGGTACTATCTGCTTGAGAAAATGTGTCGGTATAGGATCTAATATACAGGTTGACGATTTTGAAGAAGAGATGAGTGAAATTAGTTCCCTCGCTTCAAGGGGAGTAAAGTGTTCTAAGTTCTGATGTGATGTGGTTAGATCATCTGAATTATTTAAATTGTCTGGTTTCAAAGCCTGAATTTTTTGCCTAATATTTATGATTTTATTATTGAAAAAGTTCATGAAATCCTCACTACTGCATGATGATGTTGTGGAGATTTCTGCAGTGGTCTTGTTTTTAGTTAATTTAGCTACGGTATTAAATAAAAATCTCGGGTTGTTTTTGTTATTTTCTATTAGAGTGGAGAAATATGTTGATCTAGCATCACTGAGAGCTTTTTTATAGTTCAGGATGCTCTCCTTCCAAGCTATTTTGAATACTATCAATTTAGTTTGGCGCCATTTACGTTCGAATTTGCGAGCGGTTTGTTTTAAAGCACGTGTGTGGTCATTATACCAAGGAGCGAGTTTCTTATCTCTAATCATTTTCCTTTTAACTGGAGCGACATTATCTAAGCTATAACGAAGTGCTGACTCTAGATATTCATTCGCCTGTTCGAGTTCTGTGAAGTCAGATGGCGATCCAATCAAAGTAGATAATTCTGGAAGATTATTGATAAAGCTCTGTGCGGTATTTGATGTAAATGTACGTTTAAGGTGGAAGCGTGGTGCTGTGCGTACATTATTACTATAACACACTTTAATCGAGACAAGGTAGTGATCTGAGATAACTTCAGACTGTGGAATTGTAGTTATATTTCCTATACTTAATCCGAAGAATAATATTAAATCTAAAGTGTGACCTGCTTTATAAGTGGGTCCTACTACACACTGATTTACTCCTACTGAGTCCAGTATGGACAAGAATGCTGTTCTCAGAGGGTCTTCTGGATTCTCAAAATGAATATTAAAGTCTCCAGCAATTAACGCTTTGTCTACAGAAACAACAAGGTTTGAAAGGAAATCTGCAAATTCACAGAGAAACTCCGAGTACGGCCCAGGGGGTCTGTAAATGATGATTAGCGGGATTGACTGAGCTGACTTTATGTTACTATAGAGAACTTCAAATGCATTAGATTTAAAACTGTGTTTTTGTACGAGAGACAGATTATCGTTATAAATAACTGCGACTCCTCCTCCTCTACCAGTTAGCCGAGGCTGGTGTATGTAGCTGTATCCAGGAGGACTAGCTTCATTTAGAGCCACATACTCGTCCTGTTTAATCCAGGTTTCTGTTAAACATAATATATCAAGCTCCTGATCTGTGATAGTTTCATTAACAATAACTGCTTTAGATGCGAGAGATCTAATATTTAACAGTCCTAGCTTCAGATCAGAGGTGCTGGCTGCGCATTCAGTGTGATCTGAGTTTGTGGTGTCTATGTTAATTAAATTACTAAAACAGACTTTCTGAGTCTTTCTAAATGTATGTTTATGTTTATCTCGGGGAACAGACACAGTCTCAATCTGATGAACCCTGAGTGACGACTCTATGCAGCTAGCAGACAGTTGGTTTAGCCTGTCTGTCTGCTCCCTGGCCTTGGCTCTGGATTGTCACCGATTAACTAGGCCTCTTCTGAGACTATGTGCTATACTACAAGAAATGAGAGCAGCACCTTCCCGAGTGGGATGGACACCGTCCCGCCCTAACAGGCCAGTTTTGCCCTCAAAAGTCTTCCAATTGTCAATGAAGCCCACGTTGTTTTCGGAGCACCACCTGGACATCCAGCGGTTCAGCGACCATAACCTGCTGTAAGCTATGTCGCCACGTCTCATTGGGATGGGACCAGAGCAAACTACTTCTTCGGACATCGCCTTCGCTATTTTAAACACCTCTGTAAAGTTACTCTTACTAACCTCTGACTGACGAAGGCGTATATCGTTAGCTCCAGCATGTACCACTATCTTAGAGAACCTATGCTGACCTAGAGCCCTAAGATTACCTGCTATGTCCGGTGCTCTGGCTCCCGGGATACACCTGACCACTGCCGCTGGCGCCCCTAAAGGCCTAGCTAATTTCACGTGCCTCAGTATAGAGTCTCCTATAACCAGAGCTCTTTCAGGTTTCTCAGCGGGTGCATCACTGAGGAGAGCGAACCTGTTGGACACGTGAAGCGCAGAAGAGGTGTGCTCCGGTGGGCTAGCCTTAGCGTTAGCTTTGGCTGAACGAGTATGCCGCCGAGTCGTCACCCACTCGCCCCGCTGTGAGGGCTCTACTGCCGGAGTCGGGGGATGATTATCTCCACCTGTGGCACCCAGACTTTCCACTACAGGATTAACGCTGCTCTCGCGCTCTCTAACCCTCTCTAAAGTCTGGATGCGCTCCTCTAATGCTACTATCTTCTCCGTCAGGGTGCTAACTAACACACACCTATCACAAATAAAATTATCACTAATGACGGAGGAAGAATGTCTAAACATCCTGCACTCCACACACTGAGCGAGCTGAATGGTAGACATGATAACGTACCTTTGTGCCGGAGTTGTGATTATTTGGTGATGGATTCGGTTGTTGTTGGTCAGATGATACGCGCGTTCTCCCAAAAAGCGCAAAAAATCGGATAAAGTCCAGTAGTATTAAAGCGTAAAAACGGGAAAAATATATAATTATAAAAAACTAAACAAAATATAATATAAAACGCTGTTTCAAACAGACGAGGAACTTTCGCGGGAACAATACGAAAAACAGGAAGCTCGAACATGTAACTTGATAACATGCACTTCTTCATGGTAAAAGTGTGAAATAAAATTTTTTACTCAGATCTTCTTTATCATTCATACTATATGTATGATATGTATATAATGTGATATATGCATTAGTTTGTTTTCTCATTGCTGTGTTTTCACTTTTCTGCCGCTTATGCTAAGATAAAGCGTTTGCCAAACTCTCAGCATTGTAGGAGTTCAAGACCACTAAGAATTTACAACACTAATAAATTTTCATGTGACATGACTTACATGTGAGCCCTGTAACATGCATTTGCAAAACTAATACATGAATATGTAATTTGACTTCACATGCACTTCTTCATGGTCAAAATTTGAAAAATATTGTTTCAAACGTTGTTCTTCATCATACATACACTGTAAAAAAGTTGTAATTTAACAGAAAATAACTTAAATTTTAAAAAATTTTATAGTACTTTCCCTTAAAACTACAAATCTCTGTAAAATTACAGACATTATTTGTAAATTATTAAGTCGACTGTTTTTTAAGGATTATTTCAATACTGAAAAAAAAAATCACATTTTTTAACAGTAAAAATACCCTTTTATTTTTTCTGTTTTTGTAAATTATGTACAACTTTATGTAAAATTACAATAATACATTGTAATTAAATATGAAACTCATTAGATAAAGGTTAATGTCCATAATTTTATGTTTTTCCTTGTAATTTTGAGGTAAATCAAATTAATTTTATAATACTTTGACATTCAAGTTTTAGATGCAAATTTAGCATTTTCTCATGACATTTTAAAAGATTATCCACACGAAGTGGCACAGGTAAGGCAGCAGAAGTCCCACACTTACATGTGCTTTATGCCTCCAAAGAATGTGAAGAGAATGTAGGACACTGATAGTCAGTGCAGCACCCATGCACAGGTTGTAAACGCCACAAATATATATTTTTTTGTTTTGATGACATTTGTTCTGAAATATCACCATGGCAATATAGCCATCTGCTTTCTTAATGTATTTGCTCTTTAACTGTTTTAAAGCAGCGAATAATATAAGCAAATATTAAAATACGTTTTGATATTTTGCTTGTATGAGGAAAACTAAGGTGTTATTTTTGTACCTCTGTCACGAGCATGACACCAAAAACGTTAGCAAAAACTCCGCGAGCTCTCCGCGTTAACGGTCACAGCCAATCAGAAGCTGGAGGCGTGAACATTCTAATCTTGTTTCTGATTGGCTGATCAGCAGCTGGAGGCGGAGATATTCTAATTACCGCATTATTATTGGTGCATTTAAACAAGCGCGCGAGTGAGGGCGGGACTGGCGCAAAATAGCCTAGGTATCAGCAGGGGCAGGTCTACAAAATTATTCATGGGGTGGCAAGGGGGTGGCATTAAAATTATGAGGGGTGGCAACACTGAAACAAGCATCTTTGCATGGTTTTTGTGGATTCAAGGAAAGCTATTCTTATTCGGTGTATACACTAGGGTGCACATTTTTACATTGTCCTATAAAAATTAAATAAAGTAATACTTATATTAAAATGTTACAGTACAAAACATTTAACACCTAATTGTTCATGTACAACTACTACTGCAGCAACCTTTGTCTAAAGGTTTTTTTTTAGCCATATCTCATCAATATATATTAAAGAACACTGAATGTAACCAAGATAAGCAAAGTTAAGCGTATATTGAGCTATGCTTCTTTAAATGATTATAGGTTAAATAACTCAAATAGGTTGTGCTTATTTTTTTATTTATGTAAAAAAAATATTTGAAAAGCACAATGAACAACATACCATGGTCATCTGACAAACAGGGCGCTGGTGTTTCAAGCTCTCTCTCCTCTCTTTCAATATCTGAGCTCTCTTCCTCTCTTAACCTTTTTTCTTCCACCTCTCAACCATCATGCTGGATATCTTCTGCTTCTTCACGTCTTTCTAGCTCTTTGTCATCCGTTTCTATATTTCTTTCTTCCAACACTCCATCCCCTCCTCTGTCTTCCACAACTTCTTTTGTACACTTTTCTATCTTATCTGCACCTTCCACTCCCACAGTATCTGATTCAGATTTCCCTTTTCGGTTTAAAAAAAAATTCTGGATGCCAGCCTTTCTTTTCATAGTATCCTGGGAGATGCAACACGTATGAAGTTTAGACTTTATTGCTTTCCAACCATACACTACACTGAACAATTTTGACTAACAAGGCTAACAAGGTAATAAGGCTAACGTTAAATAGAACTGATAAAAAAAAACTTGCTATTTAGTTGTCATATAACTAGCAAGCAACTATCTCAGGCAACACTTAAGGTTTTCTTTTTACCTTAATTCAACATTAATTTGTTAAGTATTAAAAGTAATTCAGCACCTGGATTAGTTCCTCAACTTCAGCATAGCGATGGCCTGGACACGGCCAAATGCGTTGTTGTCACGCGACGCCAGTTATCAAAGGTTCGGACAATCTTGAAGATTCAAGCTACTGAACTGAACAATATACTTTTGAAAATAGTTAACAGTTAAGCTGTTAGATATATATATTTTTTTAAACTCCTTCAGTTTGTTAAAAGAGCCGGATTGACGATTGAGTCATTTGTGTGTGTGTGTGTGTGTGTGTGATGATCTCATTGCACTAAATGTCTTTGATTCACTAAAACAAAGCAGTTCATAAGTGTCGTTTGTTCGGACTATGCTTTAATAGAAAGACGAGATTTTGCCGGTAAGCATCGTTTCTGAAAGATTTAGCTCTAGCAGACTGTAACAGGAGATCTAAAAACAAATTAATTTGTAATCGGTTATCTGTCCACTCCAGATTAAGAAAATTAGCTATTTGTCACTTTTGCGTGTTGTTTATGTTTATTTCTCAAGATGCAGAAGGGGTAATCTTGAATGTGTGGTGAATGTCCGATATAAAACACATTTTAACGCGGTCGTTTACCGGGGGGTGAGGCTAAGAAAAACACCATTCAAATATGTTTTGCTTGGACTGGGATAACTGTTGATTGTAGAGTTTTAATGCATTTTTTTTTTTACTTTTAACCATTTGAAGCTAAAGCGTACATTTCAATACAATGTTGCACCAATTAAAAAGAAGTGTAGTGTTAAAAAAAGTGTTTTGGTGGTGCGTTTTGTTCTCACCTCTAGGGGGAGGCAAAGTTCTACAAATAAGTTCATGGTTCAACTATTATGTTTCTCAGGAACTGCGATAACGGTGGCTTAGTGGCCCACGAGCCTTATACCTAGCGGCCAGGTTCGATTCCGACTGTGTGCATGGAGTTTGCATATCACTGTGCTTGGTGGGTTCCCTCTGGGTACTCTGGTTTCCTCCCACAGACATTGGGGTAACTAGTAACCCTGTAAACAGGATTAACCAGTATAGATGATAAGTGAGTGAAATAACATTAGCTGTTAGTTCTAATGCTTGCTACATTAGTGACTGAAAACAATGCTTGTAAGTTTGCCTCTGTAAACCACCACAATGGATCTGAAATGAAGCAACCATTTTTTTTTTTTTTTTTAGAATTTCAGCTTTATTTTAAGAAGCTTAACAAAAACATTACATTAATCAGTCAGGAATAATTTACATTCTTACTAAATCCTTCCATTGTTATCGGTTCCAAAGTAACTGGTTAAACAAACTAATAATGTGGCGCTACGGTAGAGTCCCATCTTTGTCCACATGTGGACAAAATTGTTGGTACCCTTCGGTCAATGCAAGAAAAACTCACAATGGTCACATAAATAACTTTAATCTAACAAAAGTAATAATAAATAAGAATTCTATGAATGTTAACCAATGAAAGTCAGACATTGCTTTTCAACCATGCTTCAACGGGATTATTCAAAAAAATTAACTCATGGAACAGGCCTGGACAAAAATGATGGTACCCCTAACTTAATAGTTTGTTGCACAACCTTTTGAGGCAATCACTGCAATCAAACGATTCCTGTAACTGTCAATGAGACTTCTGCACCTCTCTGCAGGTATTTTGGCCCACTCCTCATGAGCAAACTGCTCCAGTTGTTTCCGGTTTGAAGGGTGCCTTTTCCAGACAGCATGTTTCAGCTCCTTCCAAAGATGCTCAATAGGATTGAGGTCAGGGCTCATAGAAGGCCACTTTAGAATAGTCCAATGTTTTCCTTTTAGCCATTGTCCTGTTGCAAGACCCATGACCTGCGGCTGAGACCCAGCTTTCTGACACTGGCCAGCACATTTCTCTCTAGAATCCCTTGATAGTCTTGAGATTTCATTGTACCCTGCACAGATTCAAGACACCCTGTGCCAGATGCAGCAAAGCAGCCCCAGAACATAACAGAGCCTCACAGTTTCACAGTAGGGACAGTGTTCTTTTCTTCATATGCTTCATTTTTCCGTCTGTGAACAGAGAGCTGATGTGCCTTGGCAAAAAATTTCAATTTTGTCTCATCTGTCCATAGGACATTCTCCCAGAAGCTTTGTGGCTTGTCAACATGTAGTTTGGCATATTCCAGTCTGGCTTTTTTATGATTTGTTTTCAACAATGGTGTCCTCCTTGGTCGTCTCCCATGTAGTCCACTTTGGCTCAAACAACGACGGATGGTGCGATCTGACACTGATGTTCCTTGAGCATGAAGTTCACCTTGGATCTCTTTAGAAGTCTTTCTGGGCTCTTTTGTTACCATTGGGATTATCCGTCTCTTTGATTTGTCATCAATTTTCCTCGTGCGGCCACGTCCAGGGAGGTTGGCTACAGTCCCATGGATCTTACATTTCTGAATAATATGTGCAACTGTAGTCACAGGAACATCTAGCTGCTTGGAAATGGTCTTATAGTCTTTACCTTTAACATGCTTGTCTATAATTTTCTTTCGAATCTCCTGAGACAATTCTTTCCTTCGCTTCCTCTGGTCCATGTTGAGTGTGGTACATACCATGTCATCAAACAACACATTGACTACCTGGAGCCCTATATATAGGCCCACTGACTGATTAGAAGATTGTGATGCGAATTAGTGGACACACCTTGTATTTTCAGTATTTTCTAGGGGTACCATCATTTTTGTCCAGGCCTGTTCCATGAGTTTCTTTTTTTTAAATAATTCTGTTGAAGCATGGTTGAAAAGCAATGTCTGACTTTCACTGGTTAACATTCATAGAATTTTTCAAAATTATTACTTTTGTCAGATTAAAGTTATTTATGTGACCATTGTGAGTTTTTCTTTCATTGACCGAAGGGTACCAACAATTTTGTCCACGTGTGTATGTGTGTGGAGTTCATTTTCTCGCTTGGTGGGTTTCCTCTCACAGTCAAATGACATGCAGTTTAGGCTAATTGTCTTTTCCAAATTGCTAATTGCACACACAACATGCTTGTGACCTGTGGTGGATTGGCATCCCGACCAGAAAGTATTCCTCCTAGTGCCCTGAATCCCATGGGATAGATGCATTGCCTCCCTGTACAGGATAAGCAGTAGAGATAATTAGACAGTGAGATGATTGGTATTTAATTTTTTTTCTAGCAAAGTATAATCTGGCCCTCTGCTCATGTTACCAGTGATTTGCATCTTGAGGTAAAACATTCAAGTTGTTTCTTGATTGTGCTAAGACTTTGATATGATATGCCTCCTATGAGTATTTTTGAGATGTTGTGAAAGGAAAAACAAAAAGCATCCACTTAGGTTGTCTTTTTGGTCATCCAGGCTTTATGGTGTTGCTAAGCTCACCAACAAGAAAATACACAATTGTTCATTTGTGCATTCTGTGTTTCTGCCATCTCATCTTCTCTTGCATTGGCATTTCACCATATTGAGACTTCCCTTGAACATCTACCAAATACTGTACTGCAGATATTTGACATTAATGTGTCATAAAATAACGTGGAAAACAATTATTTAATTGTACCTTTGACCCTGTGAAATGGAGTGGCTATGTAAATAATGCCTAATAATTCCTAAAGGGTTAAACCCTTTGAATTAAAGCTGGAGGTCACTATCACATCTTCAGTCTTCAATCACATATTTGTTGCGTCATTTAAAATCTTTTGTGGTAGGGTACAGAGTCAAAATGTCAAAAAAAAAAAAAAAAAAAAAAAAAACACAATTACTTGTGGTCCTGACTGTATTTAAAATTGTTGATCAAGTTTCTAAAGGTGTCCGCGCTTTAATCACGCCGTTAGAGGGCATTAAAACAGTATTTTTTTCTTATTTACCTGGGGCTCAAACTTCCCTGCTTGCAATGTTTCTTTCATGATTAGCCTAACATTTTCATGGTCTGCTTTAAAACATTTATAAAACCAGTTTGAAATGATGGGTAGCTATTTGGATCATTTTAGTATGAAATAATAGCAATCTAAGAATAAATCAATGGTTAACTTTAATGTAGCACAGCTGAAGTACTGGTGTATTGTACAGTTAAAAAGCATTAAATGCATAAATTTATAATTTCCTATGACTAAATTGAAGTCATCACAAAACACTGATACTGTCTGCAAGTTCTGCAATTCAGATTTTACAAATATTTAAAAAATAGTTCCGTTCCTTTGAGAACAAGAATAAAATTGTCTTCACTCTGACTACAGCAGTGAATGTTTGGAACAAAAAACAAAGTGAAATTGAGAAACAAGTGACATCAAAAAGCCCAAATATGAACTTACAGTAGACTGACAACCTTGATCAACCCATTCTACTGGTTTTTGTTTTTCAGACAACCATATACCTGTTCTCGCTTACATGACTGTGCACATTTCACACTATTCCACAACTCAAGAAAACCATTTACACACAAATTACTGAGGCAAAATAACTCAGTATGGACACCAATAAACAAAATACTAAACATTTACAAAGGTTGTAATAAATTTAACTCTCTTTCACACTTTTCCTATTTCATCACTTTCCTGTTTCACCCTAGCTCTTCAGTGCTTTTACTGAGCACAGTGCTACTATATTACTATAAAAGTTTTAATAAGTGATTGATCAACATCACTGAGCAGAATCATAAAACTAACTAGGCTGAAAATGTTACATAAAATAGTTTATATACATTTGAATAGGAGTAACATTACCCCCCCCCCCCCCATATGATACGCCATCCAACCATTAACATACATACTTTGGCAATTCCACCCATCTGGTTCCAAAGACCCTTAATGGTAAATATGGTCAAGTGAAGAAGGATGAGAAAAATTCTGTTTTTTGAATTTCTCCACAAAGTCTTTCCTTAACATTGATTGGCCTTACAGTTGGACACCTCTAGTTCCACACTGGACAGAAAGCGCTTGACCAACTTGCGTCCATCATAGCTGAGCTGTGTGGTGTAAAGGGTCCTGGCATGTTTGGGGTACACAATGGTGGTGCTCCGGTGGCGATGTACCCGCTGACGGGGCACTAACTCCAGTTCAGTCTTATATCGTCTCCAAGTGCTCTCTGCGCTAGCTATGATGGTCTGGCTGCACAACTCGAGCCCCAAGCCTGTGGGCTGTAAACACACATCCTGGATATAATGACGATCCGAGCCATATCGCACTGATGATGTGTATCTGAAATGATAAGAACGTAGTTAATCACATCATTAAATTATTTCACACTTTAAAAGCTAAATGTATAAGAGTGCAGTCAGCTGAACTTAAATGAGCTTCACCTTAATTCTTTTGGGGGTAGAGGATCAAGTTCAATTCCCTCACCATAGGAAAACGGGTGCAATTGAGAGACAGCTCTAACAAGCTTAAGAGGACCCTGGAAGAATAGAGTAAGAATTTTCTCCTTTTCTTTCATTTTTGATACAACAATATTTTAAAACAAGTCTGCCCTGCATTTAATTAAAGATGATATGCAATAATGGAAACTTTAACTGGAAAGAGGGTCAAATTCAAATCAGCATTTTCAGCCAGACAATTAAATTAAATTTTAGTTGCAATTCGAAGAGTATGGTGTTTTTAAAATGCACTTATAGTAAAGTCTCACATGATCATTATGTATCCATCATACTCTGTATGAGGAGTGATTCTCTATTAGCTTTAGATTAAAAAAAAATCATACATACATAGCAAAGGAACTAAACATGGTCGTACAACCCTGGCAACAAGGAAAAGTGCAGTTTGGTGCCTTTTTTGTGAGTGTCCTGCCATCCATATAGTGTTTAAGAAGTTGTTTTAAAATGCAAAAATGTGTTGAAGGTGCTCACAGTAAATATTCAAAGTTCTGTGTTTCTGATCAGACAGCCAGGGGATAAAGCCACAGCACCACCAAGCTGCTACTGATGCACCCTTAACCCTATCTGCTTCAAGTCCCTGCACTCTGTCCCCAATGTGTGGAGAGAGAAAAAAACAATTCCACTGTGCTCTTCTTCCCCATTGCTTAAAGATTTGAGCTATTGGAAGGAAGGTAGTGAGTTCAAATAGGGTTAGTTGTTTTTGTTAGTTGCCCATTGTTATGTCCCTTAACTGCTTTTCATGTGATGTTTGACACGAGACATGTATTCCAGAGCTGGAATACATAACTGAAGTATAATTATATTCAGCATAAAACTTTGAAGATACCTAACCAAACCTAGTTTGAAGTTACTCTTTGAGTTTTGTGTGTAAAACTCACCGCAGCAGGAGTTGTAGCTCTGCTCTCGTCCTCACACACGGAACTGGCCGTGCTCCTGTCCCCCGTCCTGTCCCCGCTCAGCCAGGGGCTCGGACTCACAATGGGGCTGGGAGGAAGTCCAGAATCCGGACTGTCCAGCAGTCTCTCAGCTTTCAGATTCATCTCCAGCAGGTCTTCGTCACAGGCATTGCGCAAATTGAGTCTCCCCACCATTGCCAGCCTAACGTGCGTGCGCTGTTTTTAAATCTGCAGTTCTCTGTAGTCCTGAACAATCTGTCAGTCCTCAATTCTCTTCGCGGTTCCTTCTTTAAATCCACTCGTCTCCTAACGACTTTTATTTCCTTTGTTGGAGAGCTCTTTATAAAAACTTTTTTTAAGGTGAAATAAATACTTTTACCTGATGAGCAGCACAGGATCACCGATTACACATTATACTCACCCTGGGTTCATCTGCGATCAGCCCTAAAATCGGATACATCCACGAATCCCCCAGCGCTGGGCTTGCTGTGTGTGTGTGTTTAAACGTGTCCTCCTTCAAAAGCGCTCATTGTTTAACTATCAGCAGGAGAAACGGAAACGCTTTTATAACTGCCTCTTTTTATAACTGACCCTCGGCAGAGGGTAACCGCCCCCTTCACCCAATTTCCCCAGCCAAAAACAGTCTGTAAACCAACAGATACCGCCCCCCCTCCCCTCCCCCACCAACCCCCGGTGTATATGTTCCCGGTGCTTTGACATCTCACTCACTCTGACTTGCTTCAATTAATCTGACAAAATTGATGCAGGCTATATAAAAGAAGTGTAGAACAATATGTTGCACTCTTTCTAAAAAAAAAAAAAAAAAAAAACTGAGATTACCCTGTGCAGTGAAGCAACAACAACAACAAAAAAAAAACTGGTTACTTAAAACTTGCTTACTTAAAACTCGCTTACACTATCATCTACATCATTAACTGTTCTTAACATTAATGCAAATGTGACAGAATCATGGGCACCCAATGCTGATTTATGTTTGCAGGGACTTAAGGCTAGCTTATCTAGTCAGATCCCACAGAAAAAACAACGCAAAAAATACTAGGGGGTGTTAATGCTGGCTATGATAGAAAGGTATCAGGATAAAAAACTGCAGTATTCGACTGTACTTTGTGGAATTACACGAATTTCTAATGACCTACAATACAGTCAATACAATACAATACAGGATTATTGTATATACAATAGTGTTTCTATTTTCCAAAGGCTCGTCAATTTTATTTAAAATGTCAGGACTGTTTAATATCGTTTGCACTGTGCGCCTTGCCATGTCTGGTTTGTATTTGCGCACCCCAGCGGGGAATTGGGGGTAAATGTAAAATTGTTCATTGGGCCGCGCAGATATTTGTTCCGTCCGGGGCGGCTCAATCGGGTGCCGCGGTTTCGTCGCACTTTTGATGTGTTTCGCTTCCCATACAAAACAGTTCAAGGCTGTTGGCCGTGTGTTCACACCAAAAGCAGCGAAAGCGTCAAAGCGGCCGGAAGTCAATTTTCAATGTGAGGCGGCGGCGAAGAGCGGGGCGGCGTGGCATCGCGAGAGCGGCGAAGGGAGTTGAAATCAGCTTAACTTTAGGTTAATGAGCTATGACGCGGTTGAGCGGCAACCAATTAAAAGTAGAGGTCCTCCACTTGAGAGGATTCCGTGAAACGCAGTCCTGTAACTTTTGTTCTGGCTACATTAGTTCCCAAGCGAAATGGAGGAGAGGTTGATTATTGCGGTAGCGGTTGTTTATTAATCATTAATATTATTTTAATTAAATACAAAGTCTAGTAAGTGATTCTCATAATGTTATAATAATATATAATAACAAATACAATTTAAAAATATATAAAATTAGACTAGCAATTCACAATGAGCAGAAGCCACACAATACAAATGGCATATAATTTGTTTATTTCTACAATACAGTTCTTTCTATCAATCAATTTCTTGTTTTCTTCCACATTTTGGTCAGTCTCCACAAGATCAACAAGCTTGATTGCTTTGCGGCCCCTTTAAATACAAGAAAGGCATTCGATCTACGTCAGAGCGGCAGTTCGGTGTGAACGCACCATTAGCCTCCAAATTGCCCAGGCCTCAATCTGATCGATCATCTATGGGGCATGCTGGACAAACAACGCCGATGGAAGGAAGCCCCACTTTACAGTTTAAAGCACTTAAAGGACTTGCTGTTAACATTAATCTGCCAGTTGCCACAGCACACCATAAGAGGTATTATGGAAGTCATGCTTCGAGGGGCCAGATCTGTTTTGGTGGTGCAAGGGGAACTTACAGAATATCGATGTCAATGGTTAAAGTTTTTAATGTTGTGCCTGATAGTCTTATTGAGACAGTCACTATGTTACATGTTTATGTAAAACATGAATTTTGCACAAAATTTTTAATAAATTACAATCGCTAAAGAATTAATGTCATCCTTTATACAAAGATGAGAATGTAGAGTTGACATGTAGCTATGTACAAACCCCCATGCATTAAAGTTTACAGACACAAACATAGAACTGTGTCAGTTTGAGCCTGATCACACTTGAACCACATACCACAAACCCTTTGGAAAACAAGAATTACTTTTACAATGTTCCAACACTGAGAAATGTAATACTTAAGATCTATTAACGAACAAACATACTAAGACACTTCATGTCTATCTTGTTTGAAGACCCAAGACACTGATTGTAACAGTTACAGTTTTCAATTTTGCTCATATATAGTCGTGCATTTGCATTTCCATCATGACTTCCATTATTTTCAAGCTTTGAATAAATAAAGTTTTGGGTCTTTACTCAGTACAATATGACTTGCTACCTTTTTAAGGTGTGGTACAGATGCAGTAGATGAGGATTATGCTGAAAAAGAGGCATCCCTCTAAACTATAAATCCTTTAAAATACCTTATCGATCTTGGCAGTTCAAAGAGGCAGCACACGTACAAACAAACACAGACTTACACCAGCATGTACAGTAGTGATATAGCACTATAACAAATGAGACAGATTTCAAGATTGGAAAATAGAGTTGGGTTGCCTAACAAATAATCACAATTTAATATTCATGAACAATGTAACATACCTTGGCCACATGCATATGAACATCAGACTAATCATATACAGGTGAAACTCGAAAATTTAGAATATTGCATAAAAGTTCATTTATTTCAGTAATGCAGCTTGAAAGGTGAAACTAATATACAAGATAGACTCATTACATGCAAAGCAAGATAGTTCAAGCCGTGATTTGTCATAATTGAGATGATTATGGTTTACAGTTCATGAAAACCCCAAATCCACAATCTCAGAAAATTAGAATATTGTGAAAAGGTTCAATATTCTAGGCTCAAAGTGTCCCACTCTAATCAGCTAATTAAGCCATAACATCTGCAAGGGGTTCCTGAGCCTTTAAATAGTCTCAGTCTGGTCAAGTAGGAAGCACATTCATGGGAAAGACTGCTGACCTGACAGTTCTGCAGAAAACCATCATTGACATCCTCCATAAGGAGGGAATGCCTCATAAGGTAATTGCAAAAGAAGTTGAATGTTCCCAAAGTGCTGTATCAAGGCACATTAATAGAAAGTTATGTGGAAGGGAAAAGAGTGGAAGAAGCAGTGGAAGAAGAGTGGAAGAAGCATCACTGCTGCACAAGCAGCAGGGATGACCGCAGCCTGGAGAGGATTGTCAAGAAAAGGCCATTCAAAAGTGTTGGATACTTTCACAACGAGTGGGTTGAGGCTGGAGTCGGTGCATCAAGAGCCACCACACACAGATGAATCCTGGACATGGGCTTCAAATGTCATATTCCTCTTGTCAAGCCGCTCCTGAACAACAAACATCATGTTGACTTGGGGAGCCTTGTCATCTGCTGGTGTTGGTCCACTGTGCTTCATTATGTCCAGGGTCAACGCAGCCGTCTACCAGGAGATTTTGGAGCACTTCATGCTTCCTTCCGCAGACGAGCATTATGGGGATGCTGACTTCATTTTCCAGCAGGACTTGGCACTTGCCCACACTGACAAAAGCACCAAAAACTGGTTCAATGACTGTGGGACTACTGTGCTTAATTGGCCAGCAAACTCGCCTGACCTGAATAGAGAATCTATGGGGCATTGCCAAGAGAAAGATGAGAGACATGAAGCATCCTGGTCTTCCACAACACCTCAGCAGTGCCACAGGCTGATCGCTTCCATGCCACACCACATTGAGGCAATAATTGCTGCAAAAGGGGCCCAAACCAAGTACCGAGTACATATGCATACTTATACTTTTCAGAGGTCCGATATTGTTCTATGTACAAACCTTATTTTATTGATTGCATGTAATATTTTAATTTTCTGAGATTGTGGATTTGGAGTTTTCATGAGCTGTACGCCATAATCATCTCAATTATGACAAATCCTGGCTTGAACTATCTTGCTTTGCATGTAATTAGTCTATTTTGTATATTAGTTTTACCTTTTAAGTTGCATTACTGAAATAAATGAACTTTTGCACAACATTCTAATTTTTCGAGTTTCACCTGTACATGACATTGCTGACCATTGAGATTTAAGCCCACCTTTTGCTGTTAATAACACTCCACTCTTCTGGAAAGGATTTCCACTAGATTTTGCAGCACAGCTATGGGAATTTGCCCATTCATCCATAAGAGTATTAGTGATATCAGGCTCTAATGTATAGTAAAGAGGCTTAGGTTACTGTCATCCAAAAGGTATTCATTGGGTAACATTTATTCCAAGAAAGCTTGTTTAGGCATTTTAATAATAATTGCATAATTAGGAGCAGTAGAGCGAGCCAAGCACACAGTGAAACTTAAACTCACACAGGCATGTATGGACAGAAAAAAAAAATTACCCATGATTTTTAAGCATCAAATATAATGTCACCAGACATGACTCTACAGTACACTACATGGCCTATTAAGACATTTGAATTTTTTTTTTTACAGTTTTGTGCATTCCATTCCAAGGGGAAAAAAAAGGAAAGTCGTTTGTGACCCATTGAGAGACAGGAAATCCCTAGTTTCTCTGCAGCTCAGCATGCCCAAGGCTCTACTCCTAAAACTGGAGCCTAAATTACAGATGAAGACAATTTACACAAAAACACATAATTCACAAACTGCCTCATGGCCATTTACTGTAATGGTGAGGGTGTAGAGGACTTTTAGAGAAAACACTGCCTGTAAATCATTTTGATGTTCAGACTCACATGCCGGAAAAATTTGTGCCAAAGTTGCAGCAAGGTACTTTTCTGGATCACTCTGGCATCCACTTTGCTTTAAGTGCAAACATATTTCAGAGAAATGTAGTATTTGACATGCATTCAACCACTATGGAAAGCCTGCAAATTAGTGTTATAAAAATAGAAAAAAGGACAAAAAACTCAAGGACACAAGGGTCAATGACTCATACATGCCAGCAATGTGCCAGTGTGTTACAGAAAGTTTGACAATAACTTTGGATTCATGAGGTTTACATTAATTAATGTAATGAAAGCTTCATTATTTGAAGGTTTTTAATGCAAGACACCTGATTCGTATGCATATGGTGATGTTCTCTTTTACACGTCCAAATAATGCCACTTTGATCTTTGAATGCTTTAAAAGTTAAGACATTGCAGTGGAGCCATAATTAAATATAGCTTAAACAAGTCCTGTGAATTACAATTATAAAGAAAATGTCACTGAATTCGCTTTTTGATAAGCTTCTCCAATTTACGAATGCGGGAGGACTCCTGCTCAGGGGTTGGGGCACTGAAAGACATGGTAGGCCCTGTGTCTGGCCCTGAAGGAGGAGTGGGCAACCTCTGTCTGAAGAGCTCCAGCATACTGCTCTGCTCACTGCGCTTCAGCCCCTAAGGATGTACACACACACACACACACACACACACAGAAAGAGAGATAGAGCGAGAGAGAGAGAGAGGGAAAAGGGGGGGGGGGGGGGTGAGAGGGCCACAAACACAGACCTGCCATGACAAAATGACTGAACAAGGCAGTCACTCTATGTGGTACAGTATTTCAGCTATGTGGCTTGAAAGTGTTTTCTGGTCACAGACTATGAATTACTGATCATATAATACATGATAGTTAATCCAGAATTCATTTAACCGTTAAGTAACTTCAAAATATAACTTAACTTTTAAACTTAAAACTTTTAAAAGGTTTACCTTCATATCTAGAATTTTCTGGAAAGTCTCTGGGTTTCCATCAGCAAGAAGCTTGATATAATTATCCACAAAGATCACCGATGGCTCATGAGGGGCCATAACCACCTGAAGAACAGAAAGCTCTGTAAAACTCAGCAAGACATTGGTTCTGTCTCAACAATTAAATGTTCCCACATGAGCCAAGTACGCCAGCAAGAGAGCATTAGACAGTCACTAAATTGCAAACAAGGCAACACCCTGGAGTTATATTTATGACCTAATTGAGTAATTACTCTACTAGCCTCGTTAGTAATTGTTTTTGCTATAATAAGAGAGTCTGGGCAAATAAGCAGTTAAAAAGGCATGGGTACATAGCATGGATCTCTTTTTTACACTCACCCAACATTTCTTCCCCTGCTAACCTCCATTACTACTACTGTATGCCATGTCAGACATGGCTCAGAAATATGCAAATGTCAAAGTTAAAAATGCAAAAATATAAACCTGTGGATTTTCAGGAATTTTAATAACAATCCCTATCCTCAACTAAATTATTTACTTTGTGACTCTCTGGAGAGTGAAGACCCTTGAATCGGCTTGTTGTACTTAGCGTATTGTAGAGGAGACTAAGATAAAACAACAAAAAGTGTGAGAATAAGGGAGTGAGAAAGACAAAGACAGACAGACAGATAGGGAGAGGCCTAAAGGCTGCCTTTGCATTTAGTTTCCAGAAAGAGCCACAACAGAAGGAAGAGAGCCTGAGGAAAACGGACACGTCTCACCGGTGGCATGATTGGCCTGCAGCACCTACTACCATCTACTTGGTCAGGAGCAAACTCTTCCCCAGCATAGACATCTGAGAACATCTTTAACAGATTATTCTCCATGTTAGCTCTGTAATGAGCATAAAAAGTACAGCCAAACACTAGCTATCAACCACAGTAGGTTCACATTTCATCCCGAAACCAGTAAATGTGTCATGGAAGTAACAATGTTTCACAAAAATAACTCATTGATGCTCTGGAAAGACTAACACTAGGAAGTGAAAACTGACATCAGTCCACTGAGCACAGTATACACAATAATGGTCTATTGAGGTAAAACTAATCTGAAGGCAGAGCAACAGTACAGCGTATGATTACTTTCACCTATGAAGCTCTAAACTCTAAAAAAGTGGTGTAGAGGATGGGAGCAATTACCCAGGAGGTAACTGGGGCATCGGAAAGTTAATCATGAATTCTAACCAGATTTAACAATCGCTGAATCGTGTTCTCTGAGTCATTTCTTATTCATGCAGCTTATTGATAGCAAAAGGAATGCACATAAACATTAATGAGCAGGAATTTAAACAAGGTCATCATCCCATGTTCTCACACAGGTCAATAATCCATATCTAGTTTGATATGAGCAGGAGGTAGCTAAATGGCCAATTAAACCCAACAAAACAAATAATATAATCAATACAATATAACAAATATCATTAGCCATTTTAACATAAAAAAGGTTTTCTTAAATAAGAATTCAGAGATATAATAGAAAATGTTGTTGATATTTGAATGCAAAAGCCAATCTCTCTTCAGGGCTCCTTTAGAAGCTCAACAACTGAAACAACTGTTGAAATAGCTGACCAATATTATTTAAAAGGTTATTAAATCTGAACAATCTGTTGCTGATTTGCTAAAACAGTGTTGTGTGGCACAGTCTGTGCCAATGTGTTTCCCAATTATAGAACCAGGTCTGTGTACAAACAACTGTTTTTTTTTTTCAGCTTACACACATCATGGCAAGCCAGCTGACCGTGAGGAAATATTTGCTGAAGTTGACAAAACTACATGAGAATTGCTGACTTTCCCCAAGATCCTACAATAGGCTAAATATACATTAGAACTATAGAAATAAGTACAGCATTTAACTAATAAAGATCAGACATAGGTTTTGGGTACAAGTATATTATTTCATTTAAATATGCATTATAACTTACTTTATTACACAGATATACATAGTCCGCACACTGACAGTTATATGCACATGAAAAGTTCAGGTGAAATGAGAGCAATTTTAATAGAAGGTAAAAATAAAAAAACGCGGCAATACCAGTATGACAGCAGTTTAGATGCAAACTGAACAAGGAAACATTCCTGTAAAGAACAGGACCATCTGATGTATGCCAAATTAGAAACTGATTTATCATAAAATCAAGATATCAGTTCTCAGTAAACCTTTATTTGTTAGAAAACTGCCTTTGCTAGCATGAGAATACATGACTAAAGATGATCCCAGTCTGTTAGGAAGATCAAGGCTAAAATCCAGGCAGATGAGTAAAAGAGCAGAAAGTCACAGGGGATCTGGTGGGTGGCAGGGGAACAGGGAGAGGAAAACAAGGTACAGTATTATGTGAGCTGGCTCTAGATGTGCCCCATTACTGAGAAAACCTGAAGGAAAGAAAAGTGATTACAAGAATTGGGTATGTTTGGAAGTAGAAAACGACAGAGTAACATCACAGAGTTTGAAATAAAAACTAGATAGTGTGTGTTTGTGTGTGTTTTCCAATTATAGCCTTCCTCCTAATTCTTTTAGGAAAAGTCGCAGGCAGACAGAAAAAAAAAATTGCAACAAAAAACATCCAACCATGTCTTTTGTTTATACTAGAGGAAGAACCAAAAATGGATCCATGCACATTAAAACATCTCTGTCTCTAGGCAGCTGTTCAACTTTGAGTAGTAGCCTGCTGAGCCCAAGTACTTCCTGTCCTGGTCAAGAGAATTCATTAAAACACAGGCAAGAGCTTCTGCAGTGCACAGCCATGAGAGCCTTTATGAGCTGCTCATAATCAAATACTTTTCTGCAGGGAGCCCTGCAGTCTGCAGGGCAAAGCAAGAAATCTTTGAAAATAAGCTTCCAATGAGTTTCCAAGTGATGTTTTTTATAGTCATGTACATTATCAGGCAAATGCCTAAACACACCAGATTGAACAGATATATGGGCTTATGGTTGAAACACACCAGATATATGGGCTTATGGTTGAAATTCCAGTCAAAAATTTTTTTTAATGGGCGAGTTGCTGTCCAAGCAGTTTTATCTTAAACAGTGCTTAACCAATTTGGACTTTGAACTAGAAAAGAAAAGATGACTCTAATTCGAACATATTTTCTTACATTTCATACACATTTTATTAATTTTTCATTTATGGATACCATTATTGTCCTAATTAATATTATAGAAATCTATAGAACAGTAGAAAATTAAGATGGATAGTATATGAATGGATGAAGTAAAATGATTACCTTTAGTATCATCTCTGCCCGAGTCATCCCTTTGACCACTATTTTTGTGTAACTCGCTGGAGCTTTGCGAAGGACTTGAGAGCCAATGGATGGGAGATCTAACAAAACTGTCTTCAGAGAGTGTGTGTCCAATAAAAGCTACATTCAAAAAAGGACAAAACTAGCTTAATTAAAATGTATTAATTTCTTGTTCATTGAGAAAGCAAAAAAATTTAGAAATAAATGTTTGTATAAACACAGGAAGAAATGAACTTTATTATATATTTAGTGAACACAACTTGGTTATTTAGCAACTGTACAAACAGCTTATATTTTGGCAAAAAAAAAAGTAAAGTCATAATCATTTCAATGGCTGACTGTTTAAACTATGATTATAGATCACTTCTGACCGATAAATATATTTGAAAGAAAGTCATTTCACGAGTGGCGATATAGAGTATGACAGCACTGGGATGTTTAGCTATATAGTACGCATCACTTTGTGTCACAGGTGTTAGGATAATCATTAATAACTCTAACTGTAAATAGAATGAATAAAAGTAGGTCAGTATAGTACTGGAAAGAGTGGAGAGCAGCTCTGTGCAAAAACCCACATTCAAAACCAGACATGGAAGCACTTTAAACAAGCTAATACATCCGATATCTGTCATCTTTGTCTCCTAAATAATTGCTTCCAAGACATTCTGAACTGCTTCTGGACTGTCTGTGTTTTTCTGTTCATGGCTAAGAAGGCAAGAATCCCAAATCGTGTGCAGCATATTTATTTCCTACCTTTACGGTCTCAAAAGGCATTTTATTTCATATATATATATAATCTTTTTTTTTTTTAGCAGAATACATCTTTAAGTAGGAAATCTGCTAACTGTGGTTTTTTGTTTACCTGCTCAGCTCCAACCATGCTGATGGGTTTACACCGGAACAGGTGGTTTATGAACTTTGGAATAAATGAGCTGAAAAAGACATGCGCTATGAATAGAAATTACTTTTTTATGTAAAAGAGAAGTTATTTGATCAGGTTCAAATACAGACTTGATGAACTTGATGCAGAACTGGGTGAAGTATTTGCGAGTGGCAGCCAGGTTGTCTCTAATGATTGGTACATTCTGTTTGATATGCATGATGACAGAAGTGACGTAGGGGCTTTGGTCACCAACATGCTCCACACTCTGCCATGGCATCTACGTAAACAGATACAAACAAGTATTGTACTAGAAGAATTACACCAATTCAGCCATTATTGTGAAATGAAGCAACAGTTTAAGAAAAAGACCAATGGTTTCTTTAGAAACAAAATAGAGGTAGGTCTTTCACCCACCTTGCTCATGGCTGTAAGGGCTGGGTCACATGCAGCATCCAGATCCTGAACCAAAAGCTGGATGCTGTTGGAGATCACACTATGACAAATAAAAGCAGTTACAAAGAGAGGAATGTCTCGCACTACATTAGTTAGAACTGCATTCTATACAAAGCCAAACGCATATTTAGGCAGTTAACAGTTACGTGCTAAAGGTGTCCATCTCCCCTGTTAGATTGATCCTCTCCATGAGTGACTTGTCCACTTTCTCTTTTAGCTTCTCCTCTAGCTGTCGATAAAATAGCACACCATTTAAAAAATAACTCCAACCATCAATAAGATCTTTTGAAAGAGCTGTTCATTTCCACAAGTGTAGAATGCACAAATTAACATGTTGCAGTTTTATTCTGTTGTGTCATACAAGTTAGAAATACTAGAACTTCTATTCGAGGTCAGTGTGTGCAATGACCTGCTGTGTGGTTGCAAGGCAGTATTCAGCTGTGCTGAGGATACTGCAAATTAGGCAGAGTTCTTCTGTGGTAAATTTGGCCACCTCTGACCCCTCTTTCTCCTTTAACAGACTGCTAATGGTCAGACCTCCACTGTTACTGCTTGTTCTGTAAAGTGAAAACAAACACACATACACTCTATATATATTCTATTCAGCTGTCATCACAGCTAGATAGAGTATGCATCAGGCATCACATTTTGGTAATTTCCAAAATGTTTTTTGGCAGGGCATCACAAAGGTTAATTTCCAAAATGATTTTGTTCATTGAGCATTAGCCATCACACTAGCATAAATAGCTCCAGTGACTGCTATGATCAAAGGCCAGTCATGCCTTTCAGAAATAGAAGACAAAAAGCAAGCCAAAGTTAAACCATATGAGGGGCTGACTGCACCACTGTAGGCCATCACTTACTTGGGCAGGTTCCCTGACAGGATCTTCCAGGCATACTCTCGCAGGTACTTCTGGAAGATGGTAGTGAGGGCAATCATGGGCTCTCCTGTGCTCAGCTGAGAGCACTGCACCATGCACTTTTTATAGTATACAAAGAGATCTGCACAACTGGGCAACACAGCTCCCCCTTCTTCTGTGCCTGATTTAGGGGGACCCTGTGCTCGAAAATCTGCCACAAAGCGGTCAATCAGCTCCCCGAGGTTCCTGTTACAATGAGAAAACAATAGAGGGCTAAAACATCAACAGTAATGCGATTGGCAATGTGCTGAGGTGTAAGAACTTTGCGGAATAAGAAGCATATTTTTCATGCCGCCACCGTGGGTTATCAGCACTCAGTAACTAGATAGCAAATGCCCAAGTGAAGAATGTGGGCATTTTTCATGCCAAACAGGTCAAGCTGGACTGAAACAAAGAAGGCCATTGTCAAAAAAAGGTCAGTCTACTTTAGCCAATGTACCATTACCAGAATAGACAAATCCTTCTTTAGAGGCCAGCTTTGTGAGATCTGGTGTGTAAAAAAAAGAGCAATGGAAAGAAGATTGAAAATTCAAATAGACACTTTCAGGGCCTGTGGTTAGAAAGATGAAAATAAAACAATAGGATTTGGTGATAACTGATGAAATATTAATGACGGGGATACTTTTAACGTATGAAGCATAGTGACACAGGATTACATATAAATACACAGTGAATACACACGCACTCTTGGGTCATGAAAGCGAACGACTTAAACCAGTTTGGAAATAAAGAAAAGTTCAATTTACACTTGTACAAAAGCCTCTTGTAGTGGGTGTTGGGTCACTTTGTCCTTGTGTAATGGCTTGCACATTGCACTCACTTGTCCTGTGATTCTATGTAGACATAGAGATGAGGCTCAAAGCATTTGGAAACAATGCCATGGAAAGGGTTCTCTGGGGTCTTAGGCTTCTTCGGCTGAAAGCAGGAAATCATTTAGTCAACCATGGGTTTCTTAAGAAACAGTTTGACAGAATATCTGATAACGTGTGGAATGTGGAAGGAAATTGCATTGTGTGTACATTTGCAACCTTGTACATCTGCAAGATTTTGAAATGTTAAACATGACGTGTCAATTTTTTAAACTATAAACAACGCTAAACATCATCTAAATTCACATAATATGACACAGATGAATTGCATACCATGTCACCACTATTGTGAAATTAAACTGTACTTTATAAAAATGCTGATTGCATAAAAACCGGTAAGGAAAACCGTGTCATGTTTCTTATTGACATTGAAAGCACATTTTACACACGTGGACAAAATTGTTGGTACCCTTCGGTCAATGCAAGAAAAACTCACAATGGTCACAGAAATAACTTTAATCTGACAAAAGTAATAATAAATAAAAATTCTATGAATGTTAACCAATGAAAGTCAGATATTGCTTTTCAACCATGCTTCAACAGAATTATTTTAAAAAAATGAACTCATGGAACAGGCCTGGACAAAAATGATGGTACCCCTAGAAAATTCTGAAAATAATGTGACCAAAGGGACATGTTAATTCAAGGTGTGTCCACTAATTAGCATCACAGGTGTCTACAATCTTGTAATCAGTCAGTGGGCCTATATATAGGGCTCCAGGTAGTCACTGTTTTGTTTGATGACATGGTATGTACCACACTCAACATGGACCAGAGGAAGCGAAGGAAAGAGCTGTCTCATTCATAGAATTTTTTTTTTATTATTACTTTTGTCAGATTAAAGTTATTTATGTGACCATTGTGAGTTTTTTTTTTCATTGACTGAAGGGTACCAACAATTTTGTCCACGTGTGTATATGCTCGACCACATCTGCTGCCCATCATGCAAATGTTTTAGCATTCACTTTTGTGAACTCAAAATTACAATGATAATTGACACTTATACAAAGATAAACTGCAGTTTACAGAATGTCATCTGTAAAGACAAGATGAGTAATGGTAATGATGATGACATGGAGGAATAAGATTACCTTGACCAGATCATCATCTTTCTCAGAAACATTGTCCTCTCCTGACTCATCCTCCAGAAAAGGGTTAGTGGGCTCCAATGGAGTTTCAGGTCTCTTCTTTAAAACAAAGGAACATTAAACTTAAGTGAGAATCTCTGTGCCTCATTTGCTCTGGTTTTGCACTACAGAAATCCACCTTGACCTTAGATAGCAGAACCTGGAACAACTTCTTAGACTTACCCTTGGGCCGTTGCTCAAGGTGCTGCCTGAGAAGCGCTTAGCGAGCAGCCCCTCGAAATTGGTGGTCCTCTGAATAGCGAAGAGCAAGAGCTTGACCTCAATTTCCCTGGCACGAGCTCGCATCAGCTTGGCCAGCTCAGTCCTGGCACAGGAACCACACACAGTGATCAGAAAGACATCAAGCAAGATGCTGACTTGAAAAAAGGCAGTTTGTAGCGTAAAACGTATACTTGGTTAAACTGACCACAGCAACCACAGACGCATTTTACGGTGAAAAATCTGTCATGCCAAAATGAGCTCCACCTGCTCTAGGTATTATGAATGAAGCCTGAAAGAGTAGAAACCAATGAAGTGTGCTAATGATGAAGAGGGAAGCAACAGTTACTATGAAAATTATAGTGGAAAAAAAAAATCAAATGAACATTCTTTTCACTGAGCCCCTGGTAAATCTTGGGTTGAGAGTCATAGACAAAACTAATTTAGCAGTTAAATTATTTACTAATTTTGCATGTGTTTATGTGCAAGCATCTCAATCAGTGCTTAAAATTTTTTTATTTTTTTTTTAAGTTGAATGAGGGTTGTGGTGGTCCTCTTCCTTTTAAACATATGACTGGAATAAGGATTGGCAAGACATCATGAAAACAAAATTGATCTACAGGTACCTGGTGATATGGCAGAATTCCACAGCAATACGCTCGGTCATGCACCACTCTTCAGGAAACATGCGGCCGTACTTCTCCTCATAGTCCACTAACTGACGCTTTATCCATGCATAGCGCCGGTCAATCTTGTCCAGCCATGCCACCTACATTTAAAATAGGACTGTCAGATTTCAGATCTGCATATCTTTCATTAGAGACATATTAGAACACATACTTACATCCTGGTTCTCCTGAAAAAGCACAAGATACTCAGAGAGATGCTGCCTAATAAACTTCTTGATTATTTCCTGTTTAATGCGAGGATCCAGAACATTGGCCACCAAACAGGCATCCCTTAGCACAATGCTGGGGCCTCCAGGCCTCTATTAAACACACACACATATTATGTTATTAGTGTGTGTGTGTGTATGTGTGTGTGTGTGTGTGTATACAAGTAGAAAATAATTAAAATAATGAGCTAAAAACCAATGACATTCACATGCAACCAAACATTATAATTGAAAGAATTTTGATGATCATATTATATACATAGGGGCAGAAAAAGTCTGGCTTATTTTATTTTTTTAATCCGAAAATAAATAAATAAATAATAATCAAAAAACTAAAATATCCAGGGAAATAAATTATCAAAAGAAAATAAATAAAAAGGTCAGCATTCATGTATTCAGCATATAAACATCTATTATAGTCTGTACAATAAAGGCAGTATTACAGTTGAGTACCTTTGAGCCCTGTGCAGGAAAAGCCTCATCAAAATCAGCTAGGATCTGTGTGCCTAGTTCACTTTGTGCTGCTTTCACTCTGCGGAGGAGGAAAGAGGAAGATAGACATATAAGTTTCAAAATAAGAAACCCCACAGACAGACTGGAAACCTCTTGCAAAGAGATTAGATGCAAGACATATTATGTTATCATAACATTACCTAAAATACTTTAGCATTGTGGGGATATGGGTACATCACATTCAGTGCCCCTTTCTGCTTAATATGAACAGCTGTAACAATTCATGGCAAGTTAAAAAACTTATTACAATGCAGAGGTTCAGGAGTATCAGAACATTGTAGACGTGAAATTCAAATTTAATTTCAAAACTGACTGTTGATGCGGGATGTAGGGAAACCCAATCACTGTGCACAAGTGCCTTCAAGAATAAACAAGGAAGAACTCAGGAAGAGAGGAACCAACATTCTCTACCCAGACCCGCCCTCCTCTGTTATTCCTGCTGTCATACCCTTATCTTACCTATGCAGTCTGACTATGCGTGGAAAGATTGAAACCTAATCACAGCATCAAAACCCGTGGTGAATCATGATGAACCGTACTTGCGGACACCGCGGGAAACCACGTAGGTGAAATAGGGGTATTAGTAGTTAACAGATTATGGGCCAAACTTCGCTGAGTGATGATGGTAGAATAATGATTAAGTCTTGACTAAAACAACATGCATGAGGAAGCACAAAGGAGTTTTCATTTTCTTCAGTGGAAAAGTACTCTAACTAGTTACTTTTATCAGAAAGTAACGTAGTAATGTAACTGATTACTTTTTGAAGACTAATTTTGTAATGTAATTAGTTACTTTAAAAAGTAACGTCCCCCAACACTGACCCAGACATCCTCCAAACTCCAGTTGGATACATGTCTGCTAGGGCTGCAACAACTAATCGATAAAATCGATAATTATCAATAATGAAATTCGTTGTCAACGAATGCCGTTATCGATTAGTTGGACTGCTCATGTTATTGAGGAGTGCGACCACAAGATGCACAAAGATACACACAAATACACAGCCGCTCGCGCAATGGAAGTTACAGAAGTGTCTGCAGGAAAAAGGGTGCGCCTATGGCATTATATTCCTGCCACAATTCTGAGTGCGCGGTTTGACATTTTGAGAGCAGACAAAGCACTCTATGCGCGTGCAGTGTCTGTGCGCTCAACAGCTCGATTCTGCACGTGCAATGTCTCCCCTGCTTGCGCAACATATTCTCGGCGCACGCGCAACTTCTCGATTCTGGGCGCGCTCGTCTCTGCCTTCACGCGCAAGCAACATTTATTTTCTGTGCTCGCTCAACTAGCTACAAAACTGCCACAAACCCAGCCAATCACAGACTTCCACACACTACTTCTGATTAGCTGTTCCTTCTCTATCAGCTGGCAATATCTGCAATATCTAAGAAATAATAATAAAAAAATCTGTATTTAGCATACTCAAATGCTGTTATTTATTTATTTATTTATTTATTTTTAGAAAGAGATAACTCAGCACAAGTGAGTTCATTCAAAAAAATAAATCCCCCATGCACTCCTCAACAAGCAGCCACTATAACAGATGCCATCCAATATAATAAGTGTACATCAATTGTTTTGCTTTTTTATTTACAGTATTTATTTATATTTTGGATATTTAGAGGAGTTATACTGTTCAAAAACAAACTTTGTCTTTAATTAAAGTCAAAATTAAAGATCATTAAACTCTATATGTGGCTTTTGCATTTTTTAAAGTTTAGTTTTATACATAACTAATACCCTGATTTATGGTTTTATATAGTTATAAGCAAAACATCAAATTAAAGAAGCATTTAGTTTTTATCCGATTAATCGAAAAAAAATAATCGACACAACTAATCTATTATCAAAATAAATCATTAGTTGCAGCTCTATGTCTATGCCTGCTAATCTGAGACTTTCTCAAATACTCTCGACACCCAGCAAGGTCTGAAGTGTGGTGGGAGTCACAGCTGCTGTCCCTGATGAAACGTCTTTACCATATTTATTCATTTCTGTTTCGGGTGGAGCTATGTTAATTTCCCCATTTCTGGAATGGAATAACCGATCCCGCACGGTAGTAGGGAAAGCAGATGCAAAACATCACTGACAGCTTCTGTGTGTTACTCTTTCAACACAATTCATTCTCAGCATTCAAATCATGGAAAACATTATTGTGCTCTAAAAAAAGCACCACCAAAGCACTAAGGGGTGCGTTTACACTTTAAATCCTGGAGTTGCCAGACACTTGTTTTATGCACTTAAATGGTTTATTATAAATACAATAAAACTGAAAAAAGTTGAAAAAAGCCTTTATTGTTTTTATCTGAATCAAGTGCTGGAGTGGAGAAGGATAACTATAGGAACAGGAAAGAACAACCAGAGCTACAAGCTTTCCATTTATCTTTCCAGATAAACATTAAGACCCACATTCTGTGGAATAAGTTTCCACATGAAAACACCCTTCCTTGCCTCTTATCAGTTTACCCAACTTAAACAACTAGAATGGAAGGACAGCATATTAGTGACATGAGGAATGAGACACTAAGAGTGCATAGTTTTCACTAAAAGTCCAATTTCTAGGTCTGCAAGGACAGAGACTATACCACTCGTCCAGTCTCAACAGAAAGTGGAACAGATTTCCATCCTGTATTGCATCTGTGGTAAACATAAACAGGAACCTCATACCCTCAACATCATTCAATTTAGCAAATTACACCAGAAAATTTGTCATATAAATACGGCATGCCCTTTAGCGCATCCAGATAACATGCCAATTGCCTGAGTACAGGGTAAGGCCATGGCATATGTCACACGCCAAAATGTAATGAATGGTTTTAAAAATTTGTTTTCTTTAATTCAGGTCAGACTGAATTAAATGGCAAGTTAGGTCTGTTGTCAACAGGGCTTAAAGTAGGTGGAGAAGGACAGAACAGGTTGCGCTCACCTTTCAGACAGTTGGCGAATCTGAGGGATGCCCATATACTTTTGGAAGTGCTCCAGTACGTTGACCACCCCCTGGAGCAAGTTGGCCACCTCCCCATACTGCCTTTTGCGTGTCATTGCCCTGAAATACACCTTGATCTTTTAAGATTATTTTAAATTACATTTTGAACCTATATATAACTAACCAAACTGCACATGGTTTAGTGCCTCCGTCTGTGGTCTGTAAGTCCACTTACTCCAGAGAGTCCACTCCGCCTGCTAGCATGTGCAGGTGATTAAGGGTAGTAATGGACGTGGTTAGGTTACGCTTTGCACTGTCCAGCTGCTTGATGTCCCGGGTGATCTCTTTTACCTGGGCAAAGAAACAAACATCTCAGAGCTGATTACTCCAGAATATTCTGGCTTAGGAAGCTTCCCATTATTCTCCTTTCCCACTAGTCCGGAAACCCATACCCTGTCCGTCCTCTGACCTGTTCAGCACTGCTCTGCTAAAGCCAGTGCATAACTTAAGGATTAAAAAGGGTACAGCATAAGAAAACTGCAGGATATCACAATTGCCCACCTAGCTATGCAGTAGCAGAGAGACTATTGGGAAACATAATATATATTTTGAGCAGAACAGAGTTCTGTTTGTTAGGCTTATTTTTACTCACCATTTGCTCAGATTTCTCCGCTTTGTCCTTGATGTCTTTGATTTTGCCAAACAGTTGCTGGATGGCTATCTGAGCTTCCTCCAGAGCCTGGAATCGAGACAGAAGTTCAGAAACACTGCATCTGTAATTACCTAACTGTGTCATAATAGTTTCACTGGCTTCACACTGCAGTCAAATGATAATTAATACATAACAATAGTTGTGAAGGTTTAAAGGGTAAAATCTACTGCACATTAGACTGTTTCTTTAACATAGAATTTCCACTGGTTAGTAAATCTCTAAAATCAACAGCAAATTCAATCTCTAAAACAGATAAAAGAAATTAACTTTTTCACCAGTTGCAATACCCAGTGAATAGGATTAAAATTCTGAAGAAGAGATGATTATGTTGCTTTTTTTTTAAATACCGTTTTCATCCTCTTTCCTTTGCGTTATTTTTAGTGAGTGTCTTTATTCAAGCAGAGAAATGAGAACCAAATGGGAAGAATGGATGAAAAATTCTCACCCAGAGTTTGTCCTCACATTCCAACAGGATAAGTGTACAGCAGCTGCACTGAAGCCTGCCACCCATCTAACGCACTAGCATCGATGAAGCATCCAGCCTAGCTCTTGAAGTGGGCTGACCTCCACACCAACAGTTATAAACAGTGCCAAACTTCACAACAATATACAATGTCCTGTAACACAGCTCTGTTGGTATTTAATAATGGCAGTCACTGCTAGTGTATTCTACCAGGCCCAAGGTAAAGCTGACCAGGAGTAGGATGCTTGGACCTCACTCACTCTCTCACAAGCAGTTGGAATGCTAACAGCCGGCACCAGCTGCCCTATGGAATTTACCACTTTTAAAAGCCTCCTCAGAACACAGGCGGACACAGACTTACTCTGTCGCGCACAAAGATGACAGAATATTTTCAAAAAAGCAACATATCTTTAAAAAATGCAGTTGACGAGTAAAGACTTTTAAAAAATAATTAAAAAGTTAAAAATAAGCTAAATCAGCTTTAATGTAATCAGTGATGATATTATTTCAGGTTGAAGCCCATATACATGTCTGCCTTTCTTCCTGTATTGCAGAACTCTCTGCCTAAGTTATTAATACAAAGAAATAAACTTTCGTACTTATTTCGTTGTCAGCCAAATACACTCCCTGTTTATATTAGATTATTAAATGCGACATATGACTGTTCATAACATCACTTTTACTCAACATTTTTTATTTGAGAGGCTAACACTCTCAGTGAAGGTATTTTACATGCCCTCACCTTAGAGTGCTGGGGATATGATTGCTCTAAAAAGTGCTGTATTCATCCCAAAAAATGTGCTGGCTAGCTTGCAAAAAACTGTTCAATATATTGATTTAATTAGATTTAATTTATGGCACAAATTTAACTTCAGGCAAATACTGAAGGACTGGCAAAGTTTCATAAAATTCTGTCGGTGCAGTTTTGCGTGATGTAACAAAATCGGACAGACATACAGATATACGGACAAAAACTTTTACTTTTGTAAAGTTGATCAGAGCATCTAGAAACTTTTAATTAATAATTCATGACTTCCTGTTTCCTTGTGGTATAAATTTGATGTGACACAGAGGTCTATTTCTTTTATCCAACCTTCAACATGGGAAAGACAAGAGAACACCCCTTTCAAGTAAGGCAGATGTGTGTCGACCTTCATAAGTCAGGCAATTTCTATAAGAAATTGGCCACTCGCCTAAACTTGCCCATATCTACAGTTAGTGAAAGACGTTAAGAAGTTTAAAATAACCGGAGGGGGGGGGTTTGGGGGTTAGTTTGCGAGTGTATGGAGTAGACGCGTGTTAACACAGCTCCTCTTCGTGATATTAATAATTTAGTGTTACATACCAGATATTGGAGGCATAGTAGTGTAGTGGTTAGCACTGTCACCTTGCACCTCCAGGGACTGGGTTTGATTCCCGTCTCTGTGTGCATGGAGTTTGCATGTTCTCACCGTGCCTGGTGGGTTTCCTCCGGGTACTCCGGGTTCCTCCCACAGTCCAAAGACATGTAGGTTAGGTTAATTGGCGTTCCCAAATTGGTCATAATGTGCGAATAAGTGTGCGAGTGTGTATATGTGTGTGCCCTGCGATGGTTTGGCACCCTGTCCAGGGTGGACCCCGCCTTATGCCCCTCCAGGCCCCCTGTGACCCTGAATACAGGTATAAATGATGAGCGAGTGAGTGAGATACTAGATATTTAAATTTCTTTTGGGCCAGTCAACTACTTTTACCTCTCTGAATCTCTGATTGACATGAATAAGCTGTAAGGTTAGTCATGCCGAAGGTAATTCAGTCTAAACTTACTGCTAGCCATAAAACTAAAGAGGCTAATGTTAACTCTCCCTCTGTCCCAGGCAAATTAACACGCTCAGAGCCTTCTCAATCAGCAGAGATGTCACTGACATCTGATTACAAAGTTCTTTGCACATAATCAGAGGCCATTCTTCACGGCATTAACAAAGGTTTCGACACATTCGAGGTAAAATTTTGACTCTTTTGACCTGACAAGCCGACTTGGGTAGTCACTCAAGAGCAAGCTATCATTGGCCATGAAACCTGGATTCAACTTTCGGAAATGTTTCAACCTGACCATTGCTAACAAGCAACCGAGAGCTAAAGTTTATGTCTTAGAAGCACACTCCCGCAGAAACAACATTAAAATTGTGGGCATTTCTGCAGGAGAAGAAAGCGGCATAAATTTATGTATAAAATTAAATTTCATCTTCATGGAGAGGGTCTGTTTTATAGGTGTTTAAGGTAGTTGTTATTGTTATATTGTTAGGTTATTGTTCTTAAGTAGCTCAGTAGCCATTGCCCAGCAGCTCCTTCTGTTCTGATGAAAAGAGTCGCGTTTGCCTATGCAGTCATTTGTTATTGTGAATGTACAGTATGTTGTCTTTGTCTCAGAGTTTGTATTTTATTTTCATTTACCTTCTTTCTTTAGTTGCATAATGCTGCCAGGTAATCATCATCATTCTCATTGTAAGCATGCACTGGACGTAATGTCCTGTCCAACTCTTTTAAAAGCACAGGTCTCAAAACAGGGTATTAGGGTGGGCAGTCGTCATCTTACTTTGGCTTCCTGGAATGTCAGGGGATTGGGTCATGCTATTAAGTGGGGCAAGGTCTTTATACACCTTAAGTCCCTTTCAGCAGATATAATTTTTCTACAAGAAACCCATATTAAAACCACAGAACAGCGAAGATTAAAATAAGATAAGATAATATTAAGGTAATTGAATTTCACATGTTTACCTTTACTTCTAAGGCCCGAGGCGTTGCCATTCTCATAATAATATGATAATCATTCGGCTACAGATTGGACTTTGGTAGGCATCACTTCCTGTTTTGGACGTAGCTTCCTGTTTTTCGTATTGTTCCCGCGAAAGTTCCTCGTCTGTTTGAAACAGCGTTTTATATTATATTTTGTTTAGTTTTTTATAATTATATATTTTTCCCGTTTTTACGCTTTAATACTACTGGACTTTATCCGATTTTTTGCGCTTTTTGGGAGAACGCGCGTATCATCTGACCAACAACAACCGAATCCATCACCAAATAATCACAACTCCGGCACAAAGGTACGTTATCATGTCTACCATTCAGCTCGCTCAGTGTGTGGAGTGCAGGATGTTTAGACATTCTTCCTCCGTCATTAGTGATAATTTTATTTGTGATAGGTGTGTGTTAGTTAGCACCCTGACGGAGAAGATAGTAGCATTAGAGGAGCGCATCCAGACTTTAGAGAGGGTTAGAGAGCGCGAGAGCAGCGTTAATCCTGTAGTGGAAAGTCTGGGTGCCACAGGTGGAGATAATCATCCCCCGACTCCGGCAGTAGAGCCCTCACAGCGGGGCGAGTGGGTGACGACTCGGCGGCATACTCGTTCAGCCAAAGCTAACGCTAAGGCTAGCCCACCGGAGCACACCTCTTCTGCGCTTCACGTGTCCAACAGGTTCGCTCTCCTCAGTGATGCACCCGCTGAGAAACCTGAAAGAGCTCTGGTTATAGGAGACTCTATATTGAGACACGTGAAATTAGCTAGGCCTTTAGGGGCGCCAGCGGCAGTGGTCAGGTGTATCCCGGGAGCCAGAGCACCGGACATAGCAGGTAATCTTAGGGCTCTAGGTCAGCATAGGTTCTCTAAGATAGTGGTACATGCTGGAGCTAACGATATACGCCTTCGTCAGTCAGAGGTTAGTAAGAGTAACTTTACAGAGGTGTTTAAAATTGCGAAGGCGATGTCCGAAGAAGTAGTTTGCTCTGGTCCCATCCCAATGAGACGTGGCGACATAGCTTACAGCAGGTTATGGTCGCTGAACCGCTGGATGTCCAGGTGGTGCTCCGAAAACAACGTGGGCTTCATTGACAATTGGAAGACTTTTGAGGGCAAAACTGGCCTGTTAGGGCGGGACGGTGTCCATCCCACTCGGGAAGGTGCTGCTCTCATTTCTTGTAGTATAGCACATAGTCTCAGAAGAGGCCTAGTTAATCGGTGACAATCCAGAGCCAAGGCCAGGGAGCAGACAGACAGGCTAAACCAACCGTCTGCTAGCTGCATAGAGTCGTCACTCAGGGTTCATCAGATTGAGACTGTGTCTGTTCCCCGAGATAAACATAAACATACATTTAGAAAGACTCAGAAAGTCTGTTTTAGTAATTTAATTAACATAGACACCACAAACTCAGATCACACTGAATGCGCAGCCAGCACCTCTGATCTGAAGCTAGGACTGTTAAATATTAGATCTCTCGCATCTAAAGCAGTTATTGTTAATGAAACTATCACAGATCAGGAGTTTGATATATTATGCTTAACAGAAACCTGGATTAAACAGGACGAGTATGTGGCTCTAAATGAAGCTAGTCCTCCTGGATACAGCTACATACACCAGCCTCGGCTAACTGGTAGAGGAGGAGGAGTCGCAGTTATTTATAACGATAATCTGTCTCTCGTACAAAAACACAGTTTTAAATCTAATGCATTTGAAGTTCTCTATAGTAACATAAAGTCAGCTCAGTCAATCCCGCTAATCATCATTTACAGACCCCCTGGGCCGTACTCGGAGTTTCTCTGCGAATTTGCAGATTTCCTTTCAAACCTTGTTGTTTCTGTAGATAAAGCGTTAATTGCTGGAGACTTTAATATTCATTTTGAGAATCCAGAAGACCCTCTGAGAACAGCATTCTTGTCCATACTGGACTCAGTAGGAGTAAATCAGTGTATAGTAGGACCCACTCATAAAGCAGGTCACACTTTGGATTTAATATTATCCTTTGGATTAAGTATAGGAAATATAACCACAATTCCACAGTCTGAAGTTATCTCAGATCACTACCTTGTCTCGATTAAAGCGTGTTATAGTAATAATGTACGCACAGCACCGCGCTTCCACCTTAAACGTACATTTACATCAAATACCGCACAGAGCTTTATCAATAATCTTCCAGAATTATCTACTTTGATTGGATCGCCATCTGACTTCACAGAACTCGAACAGGCGAATGAATATCTAGAGTCAGCACTTCGTTATAGCTTAGATAATGTCGCTCCAGTTAAAAGGAAAATGATTAGAGATAAGAAACTCGCTCCTTGGTATAATGACCACACACGTGCTTTAAAACAAACCGCTCGCAAATTCGAACGTAAATGGCGCCAAACTAAATTGATAGTATTCAAAATAGCTTGGAAGGAGAGCATCCTGATCTATAAAAAAGCTCTCAGTGATGCTAGATCAACATATTTCTCCACTCTAATAGAAAATAACAAAAACAACCCGAGATTTTTATTTAATACCGTAGCTAAATTAACTAAAAACAAGACCACTGCAGAAATCTCCACAACATCATCATGCAGTAGTGAGGATTTCATGAACTTTTTCAATAATAAAATCATAAATATTAGGCAAAAAATTCAGGCTTTGAAACCAGACAATTTAAATAATTCAGATGATCTAACCACATCACATCAGAACTTAGAACACTTTACTCCCCTTGAAGCGAGGGAACTAATTTCACTCATCTCTTCTTCAAAATCGTCAACCTGTATATTAGATCCTATACCGACACATTTTCTCAAGCAGATAGTACCAGCAATAATAGAACCCCTGTTGAAAGTAATTAACTGTTCACTCAGTAGTGGGTATGTCCCCAAATCCTTTAAATTAGCCGTTATTAAACCGCTAATCAAGAAACCTGACCTTGACCCCTGTCTGCTTTCTAATTACAGGCCGATATCAAACCTTCCGTTTATCTCCAAGATTTTGGAAAAGGTAGTATCACAGCAGCTATGTTCACATCTACACAGAAATAGCATAAATGAACTGTATCAGTCAGGATTTAGGCCTCATCACAGCACAGAGACAGCACTTGTTAAAGTAGTAAACGACCTCCTATGGGCCTCTGATCAGGGTTGCGTCACTATACTTGTGTTACTGGACCTCAGTGCAGCTTTTGACACCATTGATCATAGTATTCTCCTTCACAGATTAGAAAAGGTAGTTGGAATTAAGGGAACTGCCCTCTTGTGGCTCAGATCCTACTTGACTGATCGTTATCAGTTTGTAGATTTAGATGGTGACCATTCCTCATGTTCTCAAGTGGAGTTTGGTGTTCCACAGGGCTCAGTTTTAGGCCCACTGCTTTTTTCCCTTTACATGCTTCCTCTGGGCAACATAATTCGTAAACATGGTATTAGTTTTCATTGTTATGCTGATGACACACAATTATATGTCTCAGCAAAACCAGATGAGAAAAACCAGTTTGCTAAAATTGAGCAGTGTGTGCAGGACATACGAGATTGGATGTTAATTAATTTTCTTCTGCTTAATCCTGATAAGACAGAAGTTCTAGTCATAGGACCACAAGTAGCTAGAAGTAAGCTTTCTGATCAGACTGTAACTTTAGATGGCCTTTCTGTTCCATCAAGTGCAACAGTTAAAGACCTCGGTGTGATTATAGATTCCAGCCTTTCGTTTGAAGCTCATGTAGATAATATCACCAGGATAGCTTTCTTTCACCTTAGAAATATTGCCAAGATAAGAAACATATTGTCACTAAATGATGCAGAAAAACTAGTTCATGCTTTTATCACCTCTAGGTTGGACTATTGTAACGCCTTACTGTCTGGTTGTTCAACTAGGTGTATAAACAAGCTTCAGTTAGTACAGAATGCAGCAGCGAGAGTCCTCACTAGAACCAGAAGATACGAGCACATCACCCCTATCTTATCTACACTGCATTGGCTCCCTGTGAAATTTCGCATCGATTTCAAGATACTACTTTTGACATTTAAAGCACTAAATGGTCTCGCGCCACAGTATTTGAGTGAACTGTTAGTGTCTTACGATCCGCCACGCCTACTTCGATCAAAGGATGCAGGCTGCCTGTCAGTACCACGTATTATTAAAACTACAGCAGGGGGCAGAGCTTTTTCTTACAAAGCCCCAAAGTTATGGAATAGTCTTCCTGTTAATGTTCGGGACTCAGACACAGTCTCAGTGTTTAAGTCTAGGCTAAAAACTTATTTATTTAGCCAAGCATTTTTGTAAATAGATTAACCTTAGGTAAAGGAGCAGATCTGGGGGACTCATGGACGTAGAGTATTCTGGTGAACTGGTATGTTTAGATGCTGTCCTCCCCACTCTCATTGTTCACTCAGGTTTGTTGACGGTGAGGTGATTGGTTGCTTTACATCTCAGGGAGCCCTCATGTTTGTGTTTCCTTCTGGCTCTCCCTTTTAGTTATGCTGTTATAGTTAGTCCTGCCGGAGTCCCTGCTTGCACTTTGCACTAATATACATTCACCTTATACATGTTGACTGTGACCATACCTAACTGCCATCTCTCCTTATTTTCTGTTCTCTCCTTTTCTGCTCTCTCTCTCTCCCCTCTCTCCTTTCCCTCTCTCTGTCTCTCTGTCGAGCTATACATGTTCGCTCCTGAGTTGCCAGTGATCCAGACCCCTCTGCCCTCTGGAGCCGTCTAACCCGTCCTGGAGTCCTGCTTCTGGTTGGAGATCCCGTCACATGGATGCCCCGTGTGGTCTGCCTGGATGCGCTTGGTGGCTGGGGATGGTTTCCATGAAGACTGTCCTATCATCGATTGATGCTCTGGGGACCTGTGACTTCAGTTGTTCGATAGCTCAGGACTGGAATCTCCTACAGTCTACCTGAGCCTCCGGGAACAAACTGGACTCCTTTTAATTTAAATTTTAACACATCTCCTGTTACACTGAACTTCCAGTACACATTATTATGCTGATCATTCTCTGCTATCCGTTATCACCCAGATGAGGATGGGTTCCCTGTTGAGTCTGGTTCCTCTCAAGGTTTCTTCCTATTACCATCTCAGGGAGTTTTTCCTTGCCACCGTCGCCCTCGGCTTGCTCATCAGGGACAATCTTATCATTTTGATTCATACACATTGCATAAAAACTTACTTCTTTTTATTGTGTAAAGCTGCTTTGCGACAATGTCAATTGTTAAAAGCGCTATATAAATAAAATTGAATTGAATTGAATTCTCTTTTGCAAAAATGTTTCTTTTCAGCTTACTTAATTTGCATGGAACTCTTTGAGAAACACTTGCACGCATTAAGGTAGCAATGCGTGGTCATATCATTTCTTATGAATCTTTTGTTAGAAAGGAAAGGGACAAGCGTCTAATCAAACAAAAACAATTTGAAGTAGGAGACAAGCCGCAGAAGCTGTTAGCACAGCAATTTAAAACTCTACTAGCTACTAGGTCACTCTATAGAATTAAATCAAATTCAGGTCTTTTGCTTACCAACCCTAAAGACATCATCAACAGGTTTAGAGAGTTCTATAGTGACCCTTATACCTCTAAATATAAAGTCACGCAATCTGACCAAGATATCTTTTTTGACTCTCTGGATAATCCAAAGTTCAGCAATTTGGCTGGGGAAGAATTGGACTCTGATTTTACCAAGGAAGAACTACTTTCGATAATTAAATCATTTCCTTCCAGGAAGGCCGCAGGGCCTGATGGATTTTCTAGCAATTATTATAAAGCATTTTCAGACTTACTAACGCCAATATTACTCAAAATGATTCATCATTCCGCAAAAGAGAAGACATTACCCAAAACTTTGTATGAGGTCAATATCTGTCTCTTACTGAAAATAGGAAAAGACAACAGTGACCCCGCCAATTACAGGCCAATTGCTCTTCAAAACGTTGACAGAAACGTTATTACAAAGGTGCTGGCAAACAGTTTGAGTAAACATCTTTTCATCTATTATTCATCCTGATCAGACTGGGTTCATCCCAGGATGTGTTTTCCTTCTTTAATGTCAGACGACTACTTAATACAATATACGTAGATCATGGCAAGACTAATCAAACAGCTATTATATCCGTAGACGCGCAGAAGGCTTTCGACCAAATAGAAGGGCCGTATATGCTTGAGATGTTGCAGCATTTTGGAATTGGTGAATTATTCATCTCTTGAGTAAAAATAATCTATAACAGTCCAGTATGCTTGATTTTACCCAACGGTGAAAAGTCAGTTTTATTCCCCCTATATCGTTTGGTTCAACAAGGCTGTCCTCTTTCACCTGCTCTTTTTGCTATTGCACTGGAGCCGCTTGCCTTAAAAATCAGGGGTCACCCTGATATTGAAGGCCTAACAGTAGGAGGCACTGAAACACTGATTAGTTTATATGCTGATAATATACTGTTATATCGGAAAATTTTGAAAAATCAGTTCCTAGTTTATTGGAATTAATTCAATCATTCGGTAGATTGTCAGGTTATACCATCAACCGGACAAAAAGTGCAGAAATTTCATGCCACTGTTGGGTATCTGTAGTCCAGGTTTCCTCGAACATATATAATTTAGAATAGTCAGCGATCAGATCACTTACTTGGGCTTAAGAATTCCTGAAAAAACCCTAATTAATATTTAAACTAATTTTTTCTAGGTTAAAACAGAAGAGTGATTGCTGGAAAATTCTCCCTTCATCTATGATTGGCCGTATTAACTCCATTAAAATGGTGTTCCTCCCCAGATTTCTTTATCCATGTCAGTGTTTCTTTATCCGTGTTTACCCATCTTTCTCACATCTGCATTTCTCAAAACCTTGGATTCAGTGATCCTTTCGTATATCTGGAATTATAAAACTTCTAGCGTATCTAAAGCTCACCTGCAAAAGCCCAAATCTCAGGGTGGGCTTGGCCTTCCAGTGTTTAGACAGTATTATTGGGCTGCTATTGCAAGAGCACTAATGTAGAACCACCTGGAGCACAATGGATCATGCCTGTGATTCCCCTTTGTGGGTAAAAATGGAAGCTAACTTAGTTGGTGACTCTTCCTTACAGGTCTTGTTGTTTTCTAAGATGGGTAAACCTAACAAGAAACAAGATCAGAATTCTCAAATCAGATCAAAAAGGGTTACAATATACCTGAGACTTCAGAAGAACCCCTATCTGTTTTAATCATTCTTTCCTGCCACCATGGTCAGACAAATGCTACGATGGCTGGAGTGAGAGTGGACCAACTACCATCCAAGATTTTTATATAAATGGTAAATTCGCCTCCTTTGATCAGATAAGGGACAAATTCCAGCTTCCCAATTTCAAATTTTTTCCACTATTTACAAGTTAGGGATTATGTCAGAGATAAAATAAAAAACGTTGAAAATATAGCAATCCAACTTCCTTTCACTGACGTCTTGGTGCGTCCCTCTGACTCCGGATCGTTGGTCTCATTGTTTGTGTGGGTTTTCATCAGTCATGTTAAAACACCTACTGATCACCTACGAAAGTCGTGGAGTAGTGAGTTGAACATTGACCTGTCTGAATCCTTGTGAATTGAAATCATGACCAGAATACATTCTTGTTCCATTAACAGTAAATACCATTTAAATCACCGTACACCGTCATCACTTCTCTAAGCCTAAACTGCACAAGATTTATCAATCTGTTTCAGCTCAATGTGACAGGTTTCATTGTCCAACCCCTGTATTTATATTTATTTATTTATTTACAGTAAAATCATATGTGCCACAATTATTGGCACTCCTGATGTTAGTACTTTTTGTACAGTCCCCTTTTGCCAACAATGGAGCATTTAACATTTTACAAGATTGGAGAATACAGATAGAGTTAAACCTTGATTGTGAGCATAATTCGTTCCGGAAGTGTGTTTGTTATAACCAATTTAGTGTTGGAGGTTTCATTGCTAAATTTGACCAGTCTGGTGGCCAATCTTCATTGATTGCTCTTACCGGTGGAGTGTGCAGATTGTGAAGGTTTAATTAGCAGAGTAACAGCACATTTTTGCTTAAAATATTGCAATGCACAGAACATGGGTGACAGAGTTCAAAAGAGGACAAATAGTTGGTGCGCGCCTCGCTGGCGCATCTGTGACCAAGACAGCAAGTCTTTGTGATGTATCAAGAGCTACGGTATCGAGGGTAATGTCAGCATACCACCAAGAAGGATGAGACAAGAGTAATTGTGGACGTAAGAGGAAGCTGTCTAAAAGGGATGTCCAGGTGCTGACCCAAATTGTACCCAAAAAACATAAAACCACAGCTGTCCAACTCACTGCAGAATTAAATGTGAACTTCAACTCTCCTGTTTTCACCAAAACTGTTCGTCGGAAGCGAATCTAAATATTATTGAGCCACTTTGGGGTGTTTTGGAGGAGCGAGTCAGGAAACGTTTTCCTCCACCAGCATCACATAGTAACCCCTGGCCACTATGGCTAAAAATACTTCTGACCACTGTGCAGGACTTGTATCCATCATTCCTCTAAACCATACTTTTTATTATTGAATTATTGTGGTCTTTAGGCGTTTCAGTTTCATTGTCCAACCCCCTGTATATATACACATATATACAGTGGAACCTTGGATTGCAAGTAACGTGGGTTGCGAGTGTTGCGCAAGACGAACAAAGATTTTTAATAAATATTGACTTGAAAAATAAGCAAGCCTAGGAGCACACACACACACTCGCCTTTACACCCACCCACCCCCCTCGGCTTCACGCACACACATACAGACACACACTCTCTGCTCTGTCGCGATTCTTTTCAATAGTAAAGTGCAGGTTCATTTTTTTTTTTTTTTACTTTACAGCGGTGATTCCGCTAGTATGCGCTCATGCAAGCGTCATTAGCGATGTTCCTTGCTAATTTTTCCGATAAAACAGTCTTTCCTTTAATGTGTGTGTGTGTGTGTGTGCGTGCACACACATTACACACACACAGCACCTGCCCGCATAAATGGAAACACTTATCTGTCTGTATTTATTTTTAAGGTAAAACGCAGGTTAATTTGTTTTATTTTTACTTTATATATTGCATTAATAATTTTTTTGTATACATTTTTGGGCTGTGGAACGAATAATTTGAGTTTTCATTATTTCTTATGGGAAAAAATTCGGGAAGATTTGGTTTATGAGTTTTTTGGAATATGAGCCTGCTTCCGGAACGAATTATGCCTGTAATCCAAGGTTCCACTGTATATAAATACAGTATGTCCCAAAAGTGAGTACACCCCTCACATTTCTGCAAATATTTAGTTATATCTTTTCATAGGACGACACTGCATAAATGACTCTTGGACACAATGAAAAGTAGTCAGTGTACAGGATTGCCGACGCCACCAAGAGGATGACAGCCTAATTATCGAGCTCCTCGACGGTTTTGTAAAATAACCCCAGTAAATTTGATTTTGTGACAACTTGTGAGTTTTTAATGCAACAATGGAGAAAGGGGTTACTACTAGAAGTAGGACAACAACGAATGTTGTAGAAAACGAACCTGAAGATGGGCAAAGTAGCACAAACAATTCTCCGACATTAGCTCCACGTGACGAAGCTTTTCCTGAGGTTAGTCTACGGTGCATTCTTAAAGAACTTCGAGAATTCAGAAACGACAATAAGGTTCAGCTTTCTGACATTAAACAAGAACTGAAAAGAACAAATGACAGACTGGAGGAAGCAGAGGAAAGAATTGAGGAGACTGAAACCGCGTTACAAATGGCATCGACGCTAATTAAGCGGCTAACACAACGCCAAGCTAATCTGGAAGCAAGATTATTAGATCAGGAGGGACGTGCTCGTAGAGACAATTTAAGGATTTATGGTATACCCGAGGAAAAAGAGGGTACAGATATGATTGGCTTTCTTGAAAACATGCTAAAAAGCGCTTTAGACTTTTCTCGGGACCGTGATCTTGGGATTGAGCGAGCACACCGTGCATTACTACCAAAACCAAACAATCCGCGTGCAAAGCCACGATCAATAGTGGTAAAATTCGGCAGTTATCGGGTAAAGGAAGAAGTGCTCCGAAGAGCTTGGCAGAAGAAAGAGGTGTTCTGCGACAATGCTCGTTTCTTTGTTGACCACGACTTCCCCCCTGAAGTGTTTAAAAAGCGAGGGGAGTACGCCGAAGCCAAGAAAGTGTTAAAGGAGAAACGAATAAAGTTCCAGACCCCATACCCGGCACGAATGCGAGTATTTTACGATGACGGCACTCGGCTCTACCAGGACGCGGCGGAGGCAACGAGGGACATGGTTTCACGAGGATTCGCTGTTTCCGTGGTGAAATCACCCACTACAGAACAAGAAGAAATCGCGCAACTGTCTACCTGGCAGGTGGTGAGGAGGCGACGGGACCAGGGCGGAGATCAGGACTCCGGGGAGACGGACAGCTGCACACAACATAGGAAAACTCCCCGCTCTCAATACAAAGAAAAACTCCAGAAGTTTAGGAAATGATCGTATAAGAAGGCTTTACGCTTGTCTCAGGAAGGCAGATAAGTTCCGAAGGTTTTTCTTTTCTTTTTTTTTTAGCAATACTTCTATATTTTCACTGCTATGGATGCTTATTTAGTTGTGTAAAACCTACGATTTAATTTTGTAAATAATCAAAAAGGTCGAGTCTTGTTAATTTGCGAATCATCCGAGATTTATTTTTGTTGAGTTATTTATCATTTTATTTGGACTGTTTGGTCATCTTCTAGGGCCCCACTCTCTGTACGATGTGGGACTTTCCCTTACGGAGGCTTTTTCTACACCAAGCCCCACAAGGCTCTTTCGAAACGAGCCTCTACACCGGAAACAACTGTTCTCGTTTGTTACGGTGGTGTTTTGTTGTTTGAGATTATTCTTTGCCGGTACATGTTCAATGATTGCGTTTTGGGAGAGGCGCTGTTAAGCTATATTTGGTTGAGGAGTGACAATGAGAGGAGTTAAACTTATTAACACACAACGAATATTATGAATAAGAACACCCTTAAAGTTACCACATTTAATGTTAATGGGATATTGAACCCTGCTAAAAGAAGTCAAATACTGTTAAAAATGAAAAGGGAAAATGCAGGGATTGTGTACCTACAAGAGACGCATCTCACATCAGTAGAACATGAAAAGTTAAAGAGAATGGGATTCTCCAAGGTTTATTATTCATCTTATAAGACAGGCCGTAGAAGGGGGGTAGCAATTTTAATATCACAAAAAATACCATTTGAACATCTCTCAGAAATTTCAGACAAAGAAGGGCGATATATAATAGTTACAGGTAAAATAGATGACACCATCATATCAGTTTGTAATATTTATGCCCCCCCAGGAAGTGATTTTGCTTTCTATAGGAAAATGTTTGATTTGATGATAGAAGCCAAGGGAATTGTCATTTGTGGTGGTGACTGGAACATTCGCCTTAACCCTAAATTAGATGCATCAAAAAACTCAAAGTTCACACCATTACATAGGAAAATTAACATCCTAATGACAGAGTTGGGCATTCTGGATCTTTGGAGAGATCTTTATCCAACTGGCCGTGATTATACCTTTTACTCAAATCCTCATGATGCTTACTCAAGGATAGACTATTTTTTTGTTTTAAAGAGAGATCGACATAGAATACAAAGCTGCGATATTGGACCCATTTCTCTATCCGATCATGCACCCCTGTCTTGCACTATACATACCAGAGATAACCCAGGAAGAACACTTTGGAGGCTAAACACAAGTATTCTAAATAATCATCAATTCCAGACTCAAATTAGGGAAGATATAAAATTATTTCTAAAAGACAATGATAATGGAGAAGTTAACTCGGCTATAATATGGGACACCTTAAAAGCAGTTATTAGGGGTAGAATTATATCTTATTGTGCCCATGAAAAGAGGCTAAAACAATTAAAGCTAACAAATCTCAATAAAGAGTTAAAAGAGCTTGAAGCTCAACACAAAAAGGAACAAAAATCTGACCTAACTATTAAAATAAAGAAAATTAGAAACGAGATAAATTTAATATATACGCAAGAAATTTAAAGAAAGCTTAAATTTACAAAACAAAAATATTATGAATCAGGTTCTAAATCAGCTAAGCTTTTAGCAAGGAGACTGCAAAAACAACAGACTGAGAGGACAATATATAAAATAAGGGATTTAAACTCTAAAACTATACAATACAAACAAAGTGAAATACAAAAAATATTTAAGAATTACTACAAATTATTGTACACGCAGCCACACTTAAAGGATGGTCAACAAATAGAACAATTCCTTAACTCTCTTAACCTACCAGTTGCAACTGAGGAACAAAATCAGACATTAATAGCAGAGATAACTGAAGCAGAGCTAAATAATGCCATCTCCAACCTCAAGGCAAATAAGTCTCCTGGTCCTGACGGCTTTCCGTCAGAATGGTATAAGGCTTTCCGATGTGAATTACTACCAACTCTACTTCAAGCCTGCAACACAACCTTAATGGAGGGTGAAATACCTCCATCATGGAGTGAAGCAGTGATCTCGGTTATCCCAAAAGAGGGAAAAGACAAACTTGAATGCAGTTCATACAGACCAATTTCAATCCTAAATGTTGATTATAAATTATTTACCACTATTCTTGCTAAAAGATTAGAAAAGATTCTCCCCCAACTAATACATAATGATCAGACTGGGTTTATTTCTCAAAGACAAACTCATGATAATATTAGGCGATCCCTACATATAGTAAGTCATATTCATCAGGAAAAACTCGAAACTATTTTAATTAGTTTAGACGCTGAAAAAGCTTTCGATTCTGTAAGTTGGCCCTTTCTATATAAAGTTCTTGAAAAATTTGGCTTACACAAAATTTTTGTTAAAGGTATCCGTACACTATATAGTAAACCATCTGCCCGTATAAAAATAAATGGGTATCTCTCAGATACTATTATATTGGAACGTGGCTCAAGACAGGGTTGTCCGATCTCACCTTTGCTGTTTGCACTCTACATAGAACCTTTAGCGCAGTGGATAAGGCAGACCGAAATTATTAAAGGTATACGTATTAATGGAGATGATCATAAATTGGCATTATATGCAGATGATATTTTGATTTTTCTAAGTACCCCCACTAACTCACTACCTGAATTAATGAACCTTCTAGAGAAATTTGGCAATTATGCAGGATATAAAGTGAACATACAAAAAACACAGATTTTGACTTTCAATTATACACCACCAATAAATATTAGAGATAAATTTAATCTCAACTGGGATCAGAATTCACTAAAATACTTAGGAATAAACTTAACAAAAGAATTTTTAACATTAATAGAGGCAAATTTTGACCCATTGTTAACAACCATAAAAAATGACTTGGACAGATGGAATGCCATTTCTTTTATTGGCCTTAGTCAAAGGATTGACTCAATAAGGATGAACATCCTTCCACGGTATCTCTATCTATTCCAAGCACTTCCAGTAGAAATTCCCATAAAACATTGGACAGAATTAAATAAGGCTATATCCAGATTTATTTGGCAAGGAAAAAAACCTAGGATCAAGTTAAAAACATTACAGCTCCCAAAGGAGGAAGGTGGTTTAGCATTACCCCATTTTATGGATTATTTTTATGCAGCCCAAATTAAATACTTAATTAATATATGTAACCCAATATATCAAGCTAGGTGGAAAGATATTGAACTTTCACAAGTGAAGGACCCCCCAATACAGGCATTATTGGTTCATAAAAACTTGGGAGGATTTCTAGAAAAGGTGCAGAATTCATGGATTAAAGCAACATTAAGTTTTTGGAACAAAATAAAGGAAGAATATAAACTGAATAGTAAACTACAAATAATTCAGTGGTGCGCGTATGACCCTGAATTTAAGCCTAATAAGATGGATTCCAGATTCAAATCCTGGATTTCAAAAGGAATAACAACATTCTACTCTCTAACAGAAAAGGGAAAATTGAAAGATTTTGAAAGTTTGAAGAAAGAATACAATCTAGATAAATCTGATTTCTATAGATACCTCCAGCTGCGCAATCATTTTGAAAAAAATATCAGAAATAAAACTGACCTTGATGACCCAATTATGAAACTATTCAAAGATGCATACCAAGGTAACTTAAATAAAGGTATTATTTCTAAATTATGTAAAGGATTAAGGGAATATAAACCTCACTCTACAGAATATATTTTTAAAAAATGGGAAAAAGAAGGTAATTTTTCAATATCAATTGAAGACTGGCGGGGTGTATGTGAATTCTCATCAAAATGCACTAATTCGTATATGTGGCGGGAGTTCTCGTGGAAGTGCCTTATCAGATTTTTTATTACACCAAAACAGAAAGCATATATTGAGGGAGGGGACACTAAATGCTGGAGACAGTGTGGGTTTCAGGAAGCCAGTCACTGGCACATATTCTGGGATTGCCCAGTGATAAAGCCTTTTTGGGAGGATATTCAGAAAGCAATGGAAAGCATATTTAGCATCACACTCCCGTTACATTTTCCTACATTTTTTCTAGGAATTACTGGCCTCCAGACAAGATCTGAGAAACGCTTATTTGATATATTGGTAACTGCAGGTAAAAAAGCTCTTACAAGACGTTGGTTGCTTCCTGAACCCCCTACATTGCAAGAGTGGTTTGATATTATATTTGATATTTATGTTATGGAAAAAATTACATTTTCCCTCCGCCTTCATATGGACATATTCAGAAATATTTGGTCCAAGTGGATCGAATATGTTGAGCCACTGCGCCCAGATTTGGTAGAAGCATAAATGCCCCTTGCTTAAATTTGCAATGTGTGTGTCTCTCAAACTGATACCCGGTAAGCTTCCTCTCATTCTCGACTCTCAAAGATTCAATATGATTTATTAGGAAATTTTCATTTTAAGTTAAGTTTTGGCCTCCCCAAATTGTAACAATGACTTTTGTTATTAATAGTACCATGTTTATCTTCTTCTTATTATTATTCATTTTATTTACTTATTCATTTACTTGCTTTATTTTATTCATTTTTTGTTTATTGTACTGTATTATGTAAAAAAGGAAAAAAGAACAGTGAGGAATGTAAGTACATTTCATTTGATGTAAACATATGGATAACACTGTTGTATCAAAAAATAAATGTCAAAAAAAAGAAGCAATAAAGAAGACAGAGTTATGTAAGCTTTACTTTTCTTTATAAGTATGTAGATTAGCATACTTCCCAACAATGTGTAATTAAAGTTAATCATTTCAGCATTATGAAAGCTGAGAAAAACTGCAGCTCATGCAGCATCCAGCTGTGACAGTTGTGAGCAACAGAAGAAAAGCAACTGTGATTGAATGTCCTTGTGTATTGTTCTTAAAACTGTTACGGACAATCTGGAATAAAGTACAGTATGTCAAATAAAAAAATAAAAAATAAAAAATAAAAAAAAGAAAAGTAGTCAGTGTAAAGTTTGTATAGCAGTATAAATTTATTGCCCCCTCAAAATAACTAAAAATACAGCCAATAATAGCTGAACCCCTGGCAACAAAAGTGAGTACACCCCTAAGTGAAAATGTACAAATTGAGCACAATTAGTAATTTTCCTTCCCCTTTGTCATGTGACTCATTAGTGTTACACTGTCTCAGGTGTCACCAGATAACGGGTGAGTTAAATTTGGTATAAAAGCTTTTCCACTCTCTCAACCTGGCCACTGAAAGTTCAACATGGCACCTCATGGCAAACAACTCTCAGAAGACCTGAAAAAACGAATTGCTGATTTACTTAAAGGTGGCCTACTACTATAAGAAGATAGCCAACACTCTGCAACTGTGCTGCAGCACAGTGGCCAAGACCATCCAGCGCTTTAAGAGGACAGGTTCTTCTCAGAACATGCCTCGCCATGGTCGGCAATAGAAGCTGAGTGCACGTTCTCAGCGTCAGATCCAAAGATTGACTTTGGAAAACAGACGGATGAGTCCGTCCAGCATTGCTGCAAAAATTGAAGGGATGGGAGGTCAGCCTGTCAGTGCTCAGCCTGTACGCCGCACACTGCATCAAATTGCTCTGCATGGTTGTCATTCTAGAAGGAAGCCTCTTCTAAAGATAATGCACAAGAAAGCTTGCAAACAATTTGCTGCAGACAAGATAAACCTATTTGGTTCAGATGTTGTCAAGCGTGTGTGGCAGCAACAAGGAGAGGAGTACAAAGACAAGTGTGTCTTGCCTACACACTTCTAACATGTACTGTGACACACTGAAGCAGAGCACGATCGCCTCCCTCCAAAAACTGGGCCGCAGAGCAGTGTTCCAGCATAATAATGACCCCAAACACATCTCCAAGATGACCACTGGCTTGCTAAAGAGGCTGAGGATAAAGGGGATGGACTGGCCAAGCATGTCTCCAGACCTAAACACCATAAAACACCTCTGGGGCATCCTGAAAAGAAAGGTGGAGGAGCACAAGGTGTCAAATGTCCACCACCCCCGTGATGTTGTGAGGAAGCGGGCTCGTATTCCAAAAACACTCGTAAACCAAATAGACTTTTCCCATAAGAAATAATGAAAACTCAAATTATTCATTCTACAGCCCAAAACTGAAAAAAAAAATTAAAGTAAAAATAAAACAAATTAACCTGCACTTAACATTTAAAAAAAAGGAAAAAATAAATCCAGACAGATAAGTGTTTCTGTTTGTGCGCACAGTCACCGTGTATTTGTATGCGTGTGTGTGTGTGTGTGTGTGTGTGTGTGTGTGTGTGTGTGTGTGTGTGTGTAATTAGCCCCTCGCCTCTCTTAAATGGTAAAACTCCTCCTCCCTCCCACACCTCGCTTTTTTAAGTTTACAACTAACATACACAATGCAAACACTGTTTTAACAGGAAAAAATAATTCTCTGATACTCGGTGAGCAACTAGGAATCACTGCTGTAAATTCAAAAATAAAAAATAACAAATGAACCAGCACCTTACCTTTGAAAAGAATCGCGACAGAGCTGAGTTTTCTGTGTAAATAAAGCGCGGTTGCAGCCAGGGACATCTGTATGTGTATGTATGTGTGTGTGTGTGTGGGGAAACACATACAAATTACGCGCGCACACAGAAGAGAGCCGGAGATGTTGACTACACCAGTGAGAGACAAGCACTAAGAGCAGCAGGGGAGATGATTACCCATAATTCCCGCAAGAGAGAGAAAAATCATTACCTCAGTTGTGATCGCTTGCCGCTCGGTGTCAAAATAAGAGTCTCATTCGTGATACATGATACTCGGCGCTCGTAAACTAATACTTGCTCGGTTTCCGATTAAAAATTTATTATAAATCTTTGCTCGGTTTGCGGAACACTCGTAAACCACGTTACTCACAATCCGAGGTTCCACTGTATTTGCAGAGATGTGAGGGGTGTACTCACTTTTGTGACAGACTGTATATATACATACATACATATACACACACAGTATATGCAGACTATCAAAATCTACAAAAGGGGGTAGAGCGTTCTCGTATTTAGCTCCTAAGCTTTGGAATAGCCTTCCAGACAGTGTTCGGGGCTCAGATACAGTCTACCAGTTTAACCATCGAGAACTGTATCTCTTTAATCTGGCATACACATAATTCATCCCATAACTCATACTCCAGTACATCTAAATGCACACTCTTATCTAGTGCTGCTAATATCCTGAACGGCAACTACGCCAATTCTTTCAGTCTCTTTTTTATTTTTCTGGAGATTCCATCCGGAGATTGTGCCAGCTACAATAGACAAAGGCCAAACCTGCGAGGATGTTGAAGCATCCAGAGATGGCGGCCGCTACAGAGCCAAAATGATGCTACGTTGTTTACTTTTTGTGTGTAGTGCATTTATTTTACTCTGTGTATGCACCTCGGCGCAACCGGTGTCCGTACACATCACCGCCAGACACTTATATCCACGATGAGCTGCGAGAAAAGCTATGCGACCTCGGCTTGCTGCGTGAACCAGGACTCGAGGCCTCGGTGTTGCCTGATGCCGGCGGCCGGAGAAGTGGACATTGGAAGCGATGCGCGAAGAAGCGGAAGCGCGGCAAGCTGGCGGGAGTCTGTGCTAGGCTAAAAACAAACCCTAGCTGGCCGGCTCTTCCGTCCATCATCTTATCCACGTCTGCTCCTTAGGGTATTTCCTCTCCTGCCTGTCTCCAGGTTCCTCTATGACCGACATGTGAATGACTGCTTCTTTTGATGTTCAGGACATAGCACCGTTTAAATGTGCTCTCCTTGCTGAGAATAAACAGAGATCTTCAGACATCATGCCTGCATGTGTGTGTGCATTTGTCTCTCCCAGTCAATCGGGCCCAGACCGGTAAGTGTATCAAGGTGCAGCGGACACAACAAGTTAAACTCGTCTTCTCTTAACTTAAAACGTAGCTCGGACACACTTCTTCATTTAAATCCTAACACTGACACAGATACCCCTACATCCGAGGTGTTCTTGACAGGTGTTCTTAAAGGTTTTTTTCTTCAGAACAGGAGAATTCTTCTGTAATCCATCACAGTTGTTTTCCATGGTTTTTCAAAATGTTGATGTTCCTGAGTTCACCAGTCCCTTTGTCTTTTTAAGAATGCACCAAATAGTGAATTTGCCCACATGTTTTTATTATCTCTCTGATAGATTCCTTCCAGTTTTTAGCCTAATGATGCTTGTTCCCCTGCAGTAACAGGTCTTTAGACTTCACATTGATCTATGTGACCAAGAACATTGTGTCAGAAGAGTCAGTGGACACTGGGATCATAATTGAGGGGGTAAAAGTTATGACTGATCTGGACATTAAGAGTGCTTGCTGCATGATGGTTGGCCTGACGTATGCAGTGGATCTTGCCTATCCCAAAGGCCTCAAGTACACATTTGAGACTTTTCAGAAAATTTTTTCAGAACTCCTAACACCTTTATTTACCCATTCCAATCTGCCTGCACTCGCTTTTTTTCCACTTTCTCACAATCTCCATTACCCTGGACTGTTGACACCAAGTACTTAAACTCCTGTATTCTTACTGTTCCATTTGCTGTTCCCTCCCTTTCATTGTAGAACTGTTGTGTAGCATGGTTGCAAGTATTTGTGGTATTAGTCCTTGTAGGTCAGTTTTTTTTTTATGCCATGGTAAAATGGTTCAAGTTTTTTTAGGTAGATGTTGAAATATTGCCCTGTTTATTTCTGTTTTATTGTTGTTCTTAAATTTTGGCTTTTGTATTTTTTAACCACTACGCAATAAAACTTGATTGTGCAAATATTATGTTTTTTTGTCTGCATTACCGAAATGATTAACCTCATTTCCGAAATCTATACAGTGGAAGCTTGGATTGTAAGTAACTTGCGAGCACTTTTCAAGATGATAAACAAGATAAAAAATGTTTACTTGATAAACGATTGAAGTCTTTATATACCTGTAGTACGCATTCACTTTGTCTGCCGAGCATCACAACTAAGCCAATGGTTCTTCTCTCTCATGAGTGGGTGTGTTTGTGCTTGGACGCATGTGTGAAAGCCATCCTTACACAGTAGCCCCTCATATAATTATTTTTATATGAATATTTTTGGGGTGTGGAATGTATCATCCGAGTTTCCATTATTTCTTATGGGGTAATTTTTTATTTTTTTTGCTTTTTTAAAAGTGTTGATGTTTTCACAATGTTGCAGTATTGAGAATTTTTAAGACTTATTTTGGAAATTATGTTCCAAAAGTTGTTAATATTTTTTTATTAATGTTTACAAATACTTTAAGCATTTTTACATTTTCATGCTTAATTTTTTTTAACCAAAATTTCATGAGAATCACCCATTTAAACTGCATCAAAGAAATTAATACACATCATAGTTTTGCCAAGGCTAGGCAACAGAGAACCAATAGGTTCCAATGACAGCAATAACTGCTTTTGTATTTTGGGACCAAATGCTTTGGTATTTTGGTGATTTTTGGGCTCTAATCAATGTGTTCAAATTTCACCATATTGTAAAACTGCTTTCTATTTTAGAAACTATTGAACTTGAATATCCTAAAGAAATTATGCTTATCTTAAATTAAGCAATATTGCAAATGTGTTGTTGACCAAACAGTATAAAAGTGTCAGTGTGAAGACAGGTATGTAGGATTTTGCAGAACTGAATGCAGTGTAACTAAGGTTTTTCTTCAAAGCGAGATACTTAGTGAATCAGCTTTCTCCTGGGGTGCACAGCTGCCCATAACTTCCAAAGAGTGAACCAGCACAGCATGCAGACATTTCTTTTTTTCTCCGTCCAAGATGGCCGCAAGGCATTTAAACAAGGTGAACATCTGTAATATGACTTTGCTACTCTAAAGTCACTGCTTATCTGGCCATAACCTCCAGCACAATATGAACACTCAGCGACACCCACTTGTTACAAAAATGACAGTGATCTTTTCAAAATCACTGAAACAAGAGAATGCGTTTTCCCATTAATTCCACACAACTAAAATGATCATCATTATACAGGCCCCTGAGACTGACTTCAGAAGCACATGTCTCCACCTTAATGACAAATACTTCTCAGACTAAACAAAAAACAAGCCAGTGTATTTTCCATCTCTTCTCCATCAGCCCCTGGCCTCTACATCTGTAATCCAGCATTTCCATCTGCAGAAGGGATTTTCCTTTTGCTCGGTGAAAACATCTCAGAGGGATACCGGCCCCGAGACAAACCTTGACTTTCCACTGCTCTGAATAAGCTGGTTATGGGACAACCACCAGGCTCCTTGCAGTCTTCGCTTGCACCGGCTCATACCTCACAAATAGGTGTCACATTTCACCTCTGCCTGCTGCTCTGATTGAGCACGGATCTGTGTTGAATCAGGGTTTTCCACCAGCTCCAAGCAGAGGGACTCTAAACCACAATGTGGAATGCCAGCATAGCCAAAAAATAGGAGAACCTAAAAGAAATGTGCCTTCTCTTCCACTTTGTGTGTGTGCGTGCATGCGTGAGAGAGATTGAGAGAGAGAGCGAGAGAGAGAGCAATGTACAGAAGAAGGAAACCTGACAGCTCTGCATAATCCTAGCTTAGATGAGCACAATGACCAGAAATACATTGGAAATTAGATGTCATTGAAAAAGAACTGCCTATAACATGAAATACCTAATATCTGTTAAAAAGAAATTCAAACACAGGCAATCAGTTGTGTGCATGCAGGCAGAAGACTCCTGACAGCAGCTCACCAGGATCTAGTTTCACATCCAACCCTAAAGACTAAAGCAAGCTTTATTAACAGCTCTCTGCTACCTCGAGTCAACCTTTTCATCTCACCCAACAAGACCCCTTTCCATAAACTCTTTCATACGAGAGAGCTGAAAGTACACATGCACAAACCCATAAATTTTCTTTCATTACGCATTAATTATGCATGGATCATTCTCTCAGGACTGCGTTATGGGCTGATAATGTGATGATGTGAGACACACACCTGCCTGCCATCCTGTCCTACGTTAGTTTGTCCCCTCACCACCGTCCTGATGTTGTCATCTAGCCGTCTGGGGAAAAAGGTCACACAAATCAGCTAAATCACTCCTTAGCAAATCAATGAATTACATATGAATCAAATTGCAATATGAAGATGTGCAATTATCTAGTCGCAAGAAAATGAGTAATGTATTACAGGTTATGCATGCAAAGTCAGTAATTATTAAATATTAATGAATTGTGGGAGTTTTACATGAAGTACACCAGACCTATGGAGAATATAAATCTGCCCAACCAAAAGACTCTTTCATCAATGCATTGTTTGTTTTAAATTAGTGGTGTGTGTGTGGTTTTGTTGACTATGAAAAGCTAATTTGGTGTTTGTTTTTTAATAAATATAAATATTCCCGTCAAGCCAAACGAGACATCATCTAAAAGTCAAGAAAAACACACAGGCCGCCACATATCAGCTCAGGTCATGGTGGCAATGTTGTGAAACAGGGATTTCAGAAACTAAAACACATACACCAGATAACTATTTAAAATAATTTGCCTTCATACCACTACTTCTAGATGCCATTATTTGCTTTTATATATACAGTACAGACCAAAAGTTGGACACATTCAAAGACTTTTCTTTATTGTGTCTTTAGCCCAAACAAGTCTCTTCTGCTTGTTGCTAGTCCTTAGCAGTGGTTTCCTAGCAAATATTCTACCATGAAGGCCTGATTCACACAGTCTCCTCTTAACAGTTATTCTAAAGATGTGTCTGCTGCTAGAACTCTGTGTGGCATTGACCTGCTCTCTGATCTGAGCTGCTGTTAACCTGCGATTTCTGAGGCTGGTGACTCAGATGATCCTCCGCAGCAGTGGTGACTCTTGGTCTTCCTTTCCTGGGGCGGTCCGCATGTGAGCCGGTTTCTTTGTAGCGCTTGATGGTTAAAGTGACTGCACTTGGGGACACTTTCAAAGTTTTCCCAATTTTTCAGACTGACTGACCTTCATTTCTTAAAGTAATGATGGCCACTCGTTTTTCTTTACTTGGCTGCTTTTTTCTTGCCATGCAAATTCCACCTCTTTGAATGAGAAGATAAGTGCAAACTTTTGGTCTGTACTGTATATAATTTGAGTTTTCATTATTCGGGAAGATTTGGTTTACGAGTGTTTTGGAATATGAGCCTGCTTCCGGAATCCAAGGTTCCACTGTGTATACATACAGTATATATATAATATATATATATATATATATATATATATATATATATATATATATATATATATATAAAAGTGCCACATTTGATAGGTAAATGCTGTAGTTTAAAGCACAATACATCTAAAAATAATCACAATGTCAATTTAATAAAATTTTGCAGCCCTAGTATCAGGCATCATAATTATTTGAGTAAGTGACTAATTTAAAGCTCACCTGATTTTCAGTCGAATCTTGTTCACCACTTCATCGATATTCGCTAGTGACTGTTAAAAACAAGATCAAATTTAGAATATAACTCACGAAAAGTAATTAATGCAATTAATATTACCCGTTCCCTGTGACCTTATTAAGCACTGCCTTAGTGCAGGGTAAAAAAAAAGGGTACAGTGTGATAGCACAACCTAGTGGTGAAATAAATGGAAAGGGGAAAAAGGGGAGTAACTCTAAGATACCCACTGGTGCCCCAGAATTAGATCATTTATTGCACAAAAGCTAGTAGACCAGTATGAGGAATACAGCACACGTTTCTCCAACAGAACACATGAAAGTCGTTTTATTATTATTATTATTATTATTACTGTTATACACTTTTTAAGGAATGATAATCATTTCCTTTTGCACTGAGCATTACCTTTTCCCTATATTACTCTGTATGGGTCAGTCCAAATAAAGGATGCTTGTCTTCCTAAAACTAACTCACAATATGGCAATCTTGAAAAACTATAAATTTAAATTGAGTGGCCAAATTTCAAGAAGAATGCTTTCAAGTTTTTTTTTTCGCTAGAAAACATATAGCGAAACATATATCTCACATTGTTTAATATTCATCAACAGGTAAAGAGTAATATAATCTAATACAATCTGTACACCAATCAGCCATAACATTAAAACCATCTCCAGACAGAATCATAAGCACTCACACATGCCTACAGGAACCAAGGTGACAGAAAAAAGTCAACACTGACCACGATAACAGGGGACCAGAACACCCAATGAACAACTGCATGCCATGTAAAAGAGTAAAGAGCCCAAACCTCAAATGTGAACTGCCTAAATAGAAACAGCACATTACATGCCACACCAGAGACAAAAATATTTTGGATCACGGCTATACCACAATAAAGGATGCATATTGCTCCTTCCCCAAAGCAGCTATTGGACTTTGACCTATGCTTGGTTCATCTTCTTCCAACCTATGGGCAAAAACTTAAATCTGCTAAGCCTGTAATAAGGACTGTGAAGAGATGGACCAATGAAGCAGGGCAGGAATTACAGGCCTGTTTCGACTGCACGGATAGGAGTGTTTTTGAAGCTGCTGCCACCAATCTGGAAGGGCTCACAGATTCAGTAACATCCTACATCAGTTTCTGTAAGGATATGTGCATCCCTATCAGAACATTTTTAACATATAACAATGACAAACAATGGTTTACAGCAAAACTCAGACATGTTCGTCAGGCCAAAGATGAACAGGAGTAGGGACAGGAACAGTAGACAGTACAACCAGGCCAGGAACACACTAACAAAGGCCAACAGAGTGGCTAAGAGAAGCTACTCTGAAAAGCTGGCAAACCAGGTTTCTGCAAACGACCCTGCTTCAGTGTGAAAAGGCCTGAAACTAACTACAAGACACCTTCCCCCAACTCTGTAGGAAATCAACAACTGGTTGATGACCTGAATAAGTTCTATTGTAGATATGAAACTCCCAGTCTCACACCACACACCTGTCCTGACCCTCTCTCGACATTACACGACCATCATCACCTCCGACAACCACCCTCTATCTCCCCCGCTGCACTACAGGTCTGTGAAATGAATGTTCGCCAGATCTTTCTGAAACAAAAGAGAAGGAAAGATCCATGCCCAGATGGCGTTATACCAGCCCAACAATGATCCCAACACTACTTCAGACCAAACTAACCCAGCTCTCTGTTCCTAGCTCAGGAATTTAGGAATTCATGTCCAACAGCCACACCACCAGCACTGGAGCCTCTCATGTATGCGTTCTCTCCCCACTGCTCTTCTCTCTCTACACCAACAACTGCACCTCCACAGACCCTACTGTCAAGCTCCTGAAATTTGCAGACGACACTACAATCATCGGCCTCACCCAGGACAGGGATGAGTTTGCATACAGAAGCGGGGTTGAGCAGCTGGCTGTCTGGTGCAGTCACAACAACCTGGAGCTGAACACGCTCAAAAGAGTGGAGATGATCATGGACTTCAGGAGAAACCCACCTGCACTTTCCCCACTCACCATCATGAACAGCACTGTGACAGCAGTCGAGTCATTCCATTTCCTAGACACAACCATCTTTCTGGAACTGAAGTGGGACATTCATTGTTAAAAAGGCCCATCAGAGGTTGTATTTCCTTCGCCAGCTGAAGAAGTTCAAACTGCCACAGCAGCTGCTCACACAGTTCTACTCAGCCATCATTGAATCCATCCTGTGCACGTCAATAACTGTCTGATTGGTTCAGCTACAAATTCAAACATCAGAAGACTACAAAGGATGGCTCGGACTGCTGAAAGGATTATCGGCACTCCCCTGCCCATGTTGCAAGAACTGTATATATCCAGAGAAAAAAAAGGGCTCGGAATATCACTTTGGACCCCTAACACCCAAGCCACCTTCTCTTTGAACTTTTGCAGTCTGGCCGACACTACAGCACAGTGAATACCAGGACAGTCAGGCACAAAAAGTTTTTCCCCCCAAGGCAATTTACCTCATGAACAGTCAAACACTCTTCTCACTGTGCAATAAATATATGTGCAATACTACTATGTGATATACTGTGCAATACCACTTATTCGATAGAATCCCACACCCTACTCCATTTGTTGTTAACTTTTTTTTTTTGGTCTTGTCATTATTTTGTTCTGGAAGCTGTCACTAAAACAAATTTCTTGTATGTGCTTGTACTTGGCAATAAAACTCTGATTCTGCAATTCTGTAATTCCCCAGACCCCAATCCCACTGCGCACCCATGGAATGCACCAGACAAACAAGCCTGAGCCACACAAAAGCATTACACCCATATGTACTTACTGAACATCCCAATTCAAATTTAGTGTCCACATTTCCACTAGTTTTTGAAGCATGGCTGTAGGAATTTGTTCATTTGGCTACATGAGCATTAGCAAGGTCAGGTGCTGGTGGGTGAGGAGGTCCGAGTGTGCACTAGGTGTTCCTGTTTATCCGAAAGTGTTCAGTGCGGTGGAAGTAAGGGCTGTGTACACGTCATTCCAGTTCTTCAAAGTCAGTCCTAGCCGAATATGCACTTACAGACGTTGCTTTGTGCACAGGGGTACTGTCATGGTATTTTGAGCCGTGAAGGGAAACGCTAATACTATAGCATACAAATATATTCTATACAACTGTGCGCTTCCAAATTTGTGCCAAAAAGATTGGGGAAGACGCACATACAGTTGTCCGGTGTCTACAAATGTACTACAAATGGCCATAGTTTATCAGTTAACTGTATATAAGTAAGAGCTTACATTTATTCCTAAAGTATGATTATACAGCATGTTTCAAATGTCTCCATGCATAAAGGATATAACATGTTTATGTTCCTACACTACCAGTGAAAAGTTTGGACCCAAGTTTGGATTTATTTTCTACATTCTAAAATAATACTTGACTTTTAACTATGAAATAACATATGGCATTACATAATTAAATTACAACAACACGAAGGTGGGCTGTTCTGGAATAGTTCTTACAGGAATAGCATTGTCAAGTGCATTTGTAAAACCCATCAAGCACCATGATCTGTTGCAGCAGAGACGTTTATGCCGGTTTGAAGGCTTTACAGAGCATCTGTAGCACTTATCAATATGAACTGTTCAAAGGAAATTATTGTATATTTTGGACGCCGTGAACATTGTTTTACAATGTAGAAATAAATAATCCAGGAAAAACATTGGAAAGTGTCCAAACTTTTGACCGATAGTGTACATAATTTCAATTTTTTCACTCATGGTGAAGTCTGAAACTGAAACATTTATCCAACGCTCCCGTGTACGGAGACTCTTCGTACACGCTTTTTAAATCATACTTAAGGACTACCTAATAGCTCTTAATTTAGATTCAGGTCTTATGTAGAAAAGTTGTTTAACATATTATTATACTCTGTGTGTCTATACCAGTAAAAAAAACTCCAAAAGCATGTGCCTGATAACACAAAGAATATACATTCACCTAAAGGACTATTAGGAACACCATACTAATACGGTGTTTGACCCCCTTTCACCTTCAGAACTGCCTTAATTCTATGTGGCATTGATTCAACAAGGTGCTGAAAGCATTCTTTAGAAACATTGGCCCATATTGATAGGATAGCATCTTGTAGTTGATGGAGATTTGTGGGATGCACATCCAGGGCATGAAGCTCCCACCACATCCCAAAGATGCTCTATTGGGTTGAGATCTGGTGACTGTGGGGGCCATTTTAGTACAGTGAACTCATTCTCATGTTCAAAAAACTAATTTGAAATGATTCCAGCTTTGTGACATGGTGCATTATCCTGCTGGAAGTAGCCATCAGAGGATGGGTACATGGTGGTCATAAAGGGATGGACATAAACAGAAACAATGCTCAGGTAGGCCGTGGCATTTAAACGATGCCCAATTGGCACTAAGGGGCCTAAAGTGTGCCAAGAAAAGATCCCCCACACCTCTGATCTGAAGCTAGGACTGTTAAATATTAGATTTCTCGCATCTAAAGCAGTTATTGTTAATGAAATTATCACAGATCAGGAGTTTGATATATTATGTTTAAGAGAAACCTGGATTAAACAGGACGAGTATGTAGCTCTAAATGAAGCTAGTCCTCCTGGATACAGCTACATACACCAGCCTCGGCTAACTGGTAGAGGAGGAGGAGTCGCACTTATTTATAACGATAATCTGTCTATTGTACAAAAACACAGATTTAAATTTAACGCATTTGAAGCTCTCTATAGTAACATAGAGTCAGCTCAGTCGATCCCGCAAATCATCATTTACAGACCCCCAGGGTCTTAAACGTACATTTACATCAAATACCACACAGAGCTTAATCAATAATCTTCCAGAGTTATCAACTTTGATTGGATCGCCATCTGACTTCACAGAACTCGAACAGGCGAATTAATATCTAGAGTCAACACTTCGTTATAGCTTAGATAATGTAGCTCCAGTTAAAAGAAAAATGATTAGAGATAAGAAACTCGCTCCTTGGTATAATTACCACACATGCGCTTTAAAACAAACCGCTCGGAAATTTGAACGTAAATGGCGCCAAACTAAATTGTTAGTATTCCAAATAGCTTGGAAGGAGAGCATCCTGAACTATAAAAAAGCTCTCAGTGATGCTAAACCAACGTATCTCTCCACACACTCATTTACAGACTACAGGTAATTTCTAAATGCCAATTAGCCTAACCTGCATGTATTTAAACTTTGGGAGGAAACTGGAGTAACCGGAGGAAACACACCAAGCATGGTAGGAACATGCAAACTCCGCGCATAATGACCCGAGACATGTCACAGACCCGGGGCCACAGTGCTAACCACTATGCCACCGCCCCAACACTTTAGAGGGGTGCTCCGTTTCAATTAGCTGCCAATATCATACAATAATCACTTAATTTTTATAGATCAGTTGACTCTCAACTGGCCGATCGCATAAACCAATATTTTGATTATATAAAATCATATGGGGGAACATCTGCCAAAAGCTTTAACACAACAAACCATATTCGTCAGTTAAGAACAACGCAGCATGAATAATGAGTACGAAAACTTATTCACAAAGGCAGGAGTCAAATCTTGTAAGTTGCCCCTTACTCAACTACATATAGTGGAAGCCCTCAAAAAGCTCGAGCCTTACACTGCAGAAAGCAAAAAGGCTAAAACCATTATCATAAAAATAATATTGCTGAGAAAAATAAAGAGAGCTCAGGCTGAGGCAGCCCAGGTTTGCCCTACTGCTCAATGCATGCAGGCTGACAGTAAGTATTCAGTATATATTAAATATTCAGTACGGCTGCACACATTCTAGATGATAAGAGGAACTGACTGTCTCACAAAATGCATAAATTCTGATAATAAAATAAAATCTGAAATAAAGAACAGCCTGCCCTAACTGCTTGATAATGAATAGCCATGATTGGCTTGAAAAATACAAAGTGACTGATATCTGTATTTATTTAAAATGTTTAGTGCAGATTTTCGATTTGTTACTCATTGAATTAGCTTTGTCCAATGTGCTGCACATTATAACGAGTAAGTGCAGTAGGCAGTTGCATTTTAAATCGTTGCCTTCGCCGTTTAAAAAAGCTCCTTGATGCTAGTTAAGGGACAGAAAATTTGCTTTTTAGCCAAGCATAAATTATATTGGTTTCAGTTTCTTTATAATCTACAGGAAATAATAACATAATGGACTATGCTGCCTTGCAATAAATAGATGTTTAAAATGTATGATACTATCTGAGATCTTAATCATATTTATGCACTGTTGTTCACAGTTTGAAATAATAACTAAATAAATAAGCAATACCACACATTGTATAGAACACTTTAAATGGAAGATTCCAATAACTCCTACTCACCTGTCATCAGAGATCGGTGATATTGGTATAATGTTTTATACAAGCTGTCAGATTGTGCACATCTAACTCACCTGCTCAGTGGGAAACAAAGTGTTGATGTATTCAACTGCATTGAAATCCGCTCGATCGAGTGGGTCCTGGCTGGGAAACACCTTAAAACGAGAAATTTAATTATTAAGGTTATATGTGAAAACCGCACTCCTTGTAGCTGGATGCTAGAAAATTCCAGCTATGGACTTTTACTTATTGCACACTCATTATACATCACTCTGTGTCATAAGGTGCTAAATTTAACCGGACAGTACAGACATGATTAATGTACTGTAATACCAAACTAGCCAGCTAGTCTTATAGCTAAACTAGCGTTTTTATAGCTAAACTAGTTTTATGGCTAAACTAGCTAAGTAACTGTCAAAAACGACTTCAGAGCACTAAATTGACGTGTTTGTTAGGATATCGTCGAAGATTTGGATAAAAATTACTGTTCAGTGTAATAAATGAATAAAATGACAGTAATAGACATGATAACAAAAGCTAGCTAGCAAACCTTTCCCAATAAGAGCTAGCTTAGCTTATTAGCAGTAGCTACCGCGCTACAGAAGAACAGTAACACAAAACTATTTGCCTGTTCGATTGCCAGTTGCACTTCAGGGGTAAGGTGTAAAATCGCGTCCAAATCCTCCACAAGCTCTAATTCTTCATCTTCCATCATGGTATCAAAACAACCGGGGGACAGTTAGCTATTGCTATGGCTGCGTTCTGATCAGCTTGCAGTTCCCTAAGAAGTGATCAGCCATGTTAAGTGCGACCCCAAACCGCTGAGAGCGAAACTGCTCAGCTCAAAGGGAACTGTAAACGGTTGTGTAGGGAACAAGTGAACAACAAGCCTTCACTTCACCGGAAGTAAATTCCCATCAGTCACTGCGCCTCACTGCATGAAAAAAATGGAGCTAAAGTATCTTTTTCTTTCTGATTTAAAGGCGGTTGTAAATCCAGTAAATTACATTACCGCCAACTGTAGGTTTCACTCGCTCTCATCTTCCCGGCATCTTAAAACCGATTTTCCAGACCAGCCTTCCTTAAAAAAAAAAAAAAAGCGTTGGAAGTTCTGGATAAGTGAGCTTATCTGATTAATTAGCGTTGACTTTAAGGTGTTTTTCTTTCGTTAAACATCACCACCTTTTTGAAGGTGATGCAGTTATCCGGTGAAATTTGGTTTGCACGCACAAGGCCCGTTCAGGCTGTATATTTTATAACTGTGGCGCCGGATCTGCATAAACGCTGATTTTTCTTGTTTGTCATTTATTACCGCGGTGAAGTTAGTTTGATGTTCAGACATTCGGAAGCGGTATTTTAGGGACCGTCGATAAATTTCTGTCCAAATGAAAAGTGAAAGTACTTGTTACTTACCTGGCTACGTGCCCCAGTTATTCTAATTTCTTATTACTAAAATGATCAGATCTGAGTCCCCCAAAAGATACACCTAATCTTATCCCAAGATATGTCTTAATGACCTAAAAGCTATTGAAGAAATAGTGTTTTTTTATTAAATAAAAATCAATGAAGACATATCTTGGGATAAGATCAGGTGTATCTTTTGGGGGTCTCAGATCTGATCATTTTGGTACAAGTTTGAGGTCACCAAATCACATGACCTAGAACCTATTGAATAAAGAGCTTTTTTAAAATAAAAATTTTAATAAAAATGAATGAAGACATATCTTGGTATAAGATCAGGTGGGGCTTCAATGAGATTATTTGGTAACATTTGAGGTCACCAGGTCACATGACCTAGAAGCTATTGAAGAAATAGTTTTTATTTTTTAATAAAAATTTTATTAAAATAATTGAAGAGATTTCTTTGACTGCAAAGAGGTGTACCTTTTGGGGGTCTTAGATCTGATTATTTTGGTATCAGTTTGGGATCACATGGTCACACGACCAAAAAGCTATTGAAAAAATAGTGATTTAATAAAAATATATAATATTTGCATATTACTTCACAATACTCATTTAATATTATCTATTAATTCAACAATTAGAAATAAACGAAAGCAGTATGCAATGTCGCATGGCACATGTATGTTTAATAAGAAATTAGAATAACTGGAGCGCGTAGCCAGGTAAGTAACAAGTACTTTCACTTTTCATTTGGACAGAAATTTATCGACGGTCCCTAAAGTACCGCTTCCGAATGACTGTCGAATGTCTGAATATCAAACTAACTTCACCGCGGTCCGTATATTTATTCATTCATTGTTTTTTAATGTCTTACCTTAATGTGTTATGTATATATTTTTTATTATTAATATTATTATAGTGGACTTAAAGTTTTTTTTTTTTTATAAGGAGTTTTGAGGCGGTCTTCTCTGGCTGCCGTTTTTCAGGTCGGTCAATGGAGGAGTTGGGGGCTAGTGTGTGTGACGAGTTGTTTTTTTGTGTTATTTGAGCTGTATCGTTTGGGGATAGGGAGAGGGGTTAGGGCTTGTGGGGGGTTTTGTTTGTGTTTAGCAGAGCTGATCGTTCAGATGTATGTCGTTTACTTCACTTCTGTCCACTTACAGCATCCAAATACTTTGCACTGCACTAACATATGTCCAACCTGACTAGGGTGGTCACATGGACCGTGAAGGGCAAGGGTAATGTAGTCAAAAGAAAGAAAATTTTAACATTCCTGAAGAAAGAAAATGTAACTATTGCACTTCAGACACATTTGACAGATAGGGAACATTTACAGCTCAAAAGAGATTGGATTGGTCAGGTATATTTCAGTTCTTTTTCATCAGACAAACAGGGAGTTGCTATTTTGATTCATAAAAACTTTCCTTTTATCATAGAGCAGACTGAACAGGATCCTGATGGCAGATTTATTTTGATTACCGGTCACACCTTAGGGAAACCCTTAACTGTTTTAAATGTGTATGCCCCGAATGAGGACAGTCCTGACTTTATATCAAAGATGATCCTGTTGTTTAATCATCATTGTAATGGTCTGGGGATTATGGCTGGGGATTTTAATTGTGTCATGGATAACAAGTTGGACAGGTCATCTTCTATAAAATCAACATCCCATTGTTCACAAACTCTTCAAAATATGTGTCGTGCTTCAGGCTTGGTAGATATATGGAGAGAACTACATCCAGCTGTCAAAGACTATACCTTCTACTCTCCTCCCCATAATTCTTATTCCAGATTAGACTATTTATTCTTACCTTCCAGGTACATTAATTGTGTAAGATCTTGTGAAATAGGTCCAATGGTTCTTTCTGATCATAATCCTGTTTATTTAGGTTTGACAGAATTTTCAACCCCTAAATCATCCTATTGGAAATTTAATATCACTCTCCTTAATGACAATTTTTTTTGCCAGTTCCTTAAAGAAAAAATATCCGAATATTGGCAGGATAATGAATTTTGTCCAGTAAATAGTGCCACTAAATGGGATGCAGCCACCTTAAGAGGCCACATCATCTCTTTTACTACTTTGCATAAAAACAAAAGGCTGAGAAGAGAAAAAAATAGAAGAAGAGGTTAAAAGATTGGAACAGCTTCATAAAATTTCACCTACACAAAACAATTGGAATCTTCTAACCGGTGCCAGATCTAAATTAAACCTGGACTATTCAGAACATGTACAAAAATTAATAATACTTAGTAGGCAAAGGTTTTATCAATATGGAAATAAACCTAGTCATCTTTTAGCATATCAACTCAACTGTGAACGAGCTGAAAGATCCATTAACGCTATCAAAACTACTGAGGGAGTAATTTCATATGAGCCGGTTAAAATTAACTCCAGTTTCAAAAATTTTTATGAGAATCTGTACACTTCCTTATGTGCAGCAAGAAGTTATATTGGGCGTTATATTGGGCAAATTCAATTTGGGCTCTAACTACATCAGACTAGTTAAACTTCTTTACTCTGATCCAACAGCTGTGGTTAATACTAATGGTTTATTATCAGGTAAATTTTCAATTCATAGAGGCTGCCGCCAGTAGAGCTGGGCGATATGCCCTATAAATTGAATCTCGATTTTTTTTTTTTTAGACCAAATTCGAGATTTTCAATTTTTAAATGATTTTTTTGCTTTAAATAAATTAAAATATAATTAAAAAACAGACGTTTTTTTATTATTATTATTTACTTAAGAAAAACGATATAACCAAACATTACCTGCTTATTTGGATTAAAAGTATACATATTAAATCACTTAAACAATTTTGCAAACCACATGCTGGATAAAATCAAACAGGTGCCTGACAGCATTTTTTTTAACTGTGTATATGGACATAATGTCTTTAGCGATATAACACGACACAACATCAGTAATATCTTTCCATCGAGGCTCTTATCATATGGGATACAGTGGGGTAATGTGCTCACTGTTTTCACCGGGCTTTTAGTCGGTGTTTTCGTGCTGCCGCTTGTCTTGTTTAGCTCGCAGCGGCAAACACGACGTCGATTCAACAGTGTGTCTCTGTTTGAGGTGCGCGGGGAAATTAGCTTATTTTAGTTGCCACAAACTAGACAGATTTTACACCGGGCTTTGGCTTGTTTAATGTGGAAAGTTGCGAACCCGAATAATTTCCATACGACTGAAGAAACCGCACCTCTGTTGGACACGAGCTCTTCGGTTTCATCAGCGCGCGCTGCCATGTTGTATCTCGTATTTCCCACGTGTGAGTCACAGAGGGGGCGTGGCAGGACTACAAAAGCTCGCGGTGCCGCACCAAAGTGAAACTGTAAAATCGATTTAAAACTCTCAAGTGAGCGGTTAATGTGTTCGGACAATATTGCCTCTTAATTATTCTGCCATTGGTGCAATTACAATTTATCTAATATTTTAATAAAAAATTGCGATACCTTGATTTAAGAAAAAAAAAAAATCGTCTTAAAACGTAAATTCCAATTAATCGAAAAAATCGCCCAGCCCTAGCCGTCAGGGATGCCCCCTGTCGCCACTCCTGTTTGCCTTGTTCATCGAACCCCTGGCAGAAGCTATTCGCATGCATAGGGGCGTCCGGAGTGTTGTATGTAGATGACGTCCTTCTTTACCTGAGGCAGCCACAGTCATCAATTACTTGTGTGTTGGAGATAATTAATCAGTACAGCCAGTGTAGTGGATACAAAATAAACTTAGGGAAATCCCAATCCATGTTTTTAAATGCCCCACAGAATGTTAAATTACAGTGTCTCTTTCACATCACTGACTCTGGGTTTCTTTATTTGGGCATACACATAACCCCTGACCAAAAGGATTTGTTCTCCAAGAATTTTTCACCTTTAACAACAAAACTTAAACAGGATATGGACAGGTGGACATGCCAATTTCTTTTTTTTTTTTTGGAAGAATTAACATTCTAAAATGAATGTGCTTCCCCGTTTACTTTATTTATTTCAGTGCGTACCCTGTTATTTGAATTGTAACTTTTTTAAGGGTCTGTAAATCAGTAAATTTATATGGAACAATAACAAAGATCCGCCTCCACACTCCTTCGGCTTGAGAAGAGAAGTGAATCTAATCCTGGGTTTTTTATACCCAGGATTAGATTCACTTCTCTTCTCAAGCCGAAGGAGTGTGGAGGCGGATCTTTGTCCATCATACAGATTTACTATTGGGCTGCTCAGATCAAACAAATGCTTAGATGGTTTTCAAATGATACAGGCTCCTTGTGGGTCACTATGGAATCCTTTGCATGTGCCCCGAGAACACTAACATCTCTTCTTCGGTAGTTGGAAATTTTTTATTATTAAATACCCTTGGGAAGATGTCAAAAAATATCTCCACCTCCCCAAGAATTTAACCATGGAATCCCCAATCATTCTGAACCTCGACTTTCCTGCTTCGTTAGCTAATACTGGCCTTCAGACCTGGGTGGAGAAAGGTGTTTTTACTTTAGCCAGTTTATTTACAGATAATGTCGTCAAATCTTTCGAGACACTTAGAATGGATTATCAACTTCCTAGAACAGATTTTTTCAAATTTCTCCAGCTACGTCATTTTATTCAATCTGAAATGAGACAGGGCAAAATTCGTTTTGAAATGTCTGATATTGAAAATCGTCTCTTGCTTCCAAGGGCGTTGAAGGGTCAGATTTCTTATCTGTATGGCTCCTTTTTATCAGAAATCCCTTCACCTTTGAATCCTCTAAGAAAGGTTTGGGAAAAGGATATGGGCCAATCATTCACTGATGATGAATGGCTCTCTATATGTGAGGAGGTTTTTCACAAATCCACTTCAATCTCTGTGCATGAGCAAAACTTCAAATTCATATATAGAACATATCTCACCCCTGTACGTCTACACAAAATGTATCCAAATGTATCTCAGCTGTGTTTTAAATGTAAATCAGAAACGGGAACATTGATTCATTTAGTCTGGGAGTGTAAGAAAATTTTAACTTTTTGGTATGAAGTGCATGATCTGGTTGAGAAAATACTGGTTAGAAAATTCACTATGTCTCCAACTATATACCTGTTAAATTGTAAAATAGCACTAGATCTTCCTTCTGATTTAAATAGTTTATTAAATTTCATTACTTACCTGGCAACTAAATGTATACATATCGTATGGTCATCATCTCGTGTACCAATTTTAAAGATGTGTTTGGCACAAGTGGGTAATCTTCTTCCACTGGAAAAACTTACTTACGATTTACAGAACAAATCTGAACTATTCTGGCGGATATGGGCCCCTTTGTGGGATCTACTTGAACAATCATGACTCTTTCTTTTATGTTTTCTTTTATTGAACTGTTTTGCCCTTGTTTTCCATGTTCACTCTTATATTAACAGATTATTGTTGTTTTTAAATGTTTGTTTGGGTGTTGACTGTATATTGATCCGGCTCTACTTTTTTGTTGTCGTTGTTGTTGTTGTTGTTGTTGTTGTTAAATACCAATAAAAATATATGAAAAAAAATAATGTTTCCCTCCTGATTCTGTCTTGTTCTGTTCTGTGCCACTCTGAGTCTTTATTTGGGCTTCTGTAAGTTACATTACCGCCACCTATAGATCTCTCTCACTCTCCTCAGATTCCATTAAAAAAAAAAATCAGTGGATTGAGACATTGCAGACAGATCCAGTAATATGTCTAGAGCACGTAGTAAGAAAAGCAGGAATGTTAAATCCAACAGGTTTCCAGGTTTCTCAGCGGGTGCATCACTGAGGAGAGCAAACCTGTTCTCTATTACAATAAATTATATTTTTAAAAATATTTTAACAGATATGGGGAAGTCACTTTTTGCTAATAATGGAGCTTTACGGAAACTGTGAAGAAATGTTGAACATATAACCTGTTATGTGATTAATAAAAAAAAAAAAAGTGATAAATATCATGAGATGCTGTCATGTTTTGGGGTGCGAGGCGTAACTGCAGAGGTCCACGTTTTCTTGGAAATGATGTTTTTATTTAAAGAAAACAGGGAAAATCAAATAAACAAATATACCTTATAAGAAAACCAACCAATACACGAATCTAGACAAGGAAACCGCTACCGACATGAACTAAGTTAAATGAACAGTTACAAGACACCGGAACAGAACAAACACAAGCTATTTATAATGGAACTAATAATCAACTCGGTTCAGGTGAGCGCCCACGTCACCTGACCGACGTGCAAACTGGGAAATGAAGTGAAATCAAACAAACTACAACCAAAAGGTCTTTGGGCGCTTTGGCGTCCTCTAGGGGTTACCCCTGACAGATGCATTACAGAGAAAGAGTGGCGGTCTCTGTGCAAGTGTGTCTAGGAGCAGCTAACTGCTCCAAGAAACAATTTTTTCAGTTCAATTTTATCTGTATAGCGCTTTTGCGCTATTGACATTGTTGCAAAGCAGCTTTACACAATCAAAATAATTATTGATGTTTGTCTGTAATGTGAATGTGTATGAATCAAAATAATAAGATTGTCCTTGATGAGCAAGCCAAGGATAACGGCGACAGTGGCAAGGAAAAACTTCCTGAGATGGCAGTAGGAAGAAACCTTGAAAGGTACCAGACTCAACAGGGAGCCCATCCTCATATGGGTGTTAACGGATAGCAGGGATTGTTCTGCAGTTATTCTGTGTTAGGAGGCTGGAAGTTCAGTATAACAGTAGATGTGTTTAAGTTAATATGGAGTCCAGTTCGTTATTGAAGGCTCAGGTAGACTGTGGGAAATTCCATTCCTGAACTATCGAGCGACTGCAGTCACGAGTCTTCCGAGAACAGCTGTCAGCATTAGCCAAGGCCAGGACCCTCTTCGTGGTGGAAGTGGAACCATCCCCAGGCACTACACGCATCCCAAGCAGACCACACGGGGCATCCATGCTCTTCCAGATTTCTCAGAGGGTGCATCACTGAGGAAAGCAAACCTGTTGGACACATGACGCGCAGAGGAGGTGCGCTCTAGTGGGCTAGCTTTAGCCTTGGGCTTGCTATCTCTGCCTGCACGACCCAGACTTTCTGCTACAGGAATAACACTGCTCTCACGCTCTCGAACTCTCTCTAAAGTCTCAGAGAGCTCAATAATATACACCTATCTCAAATTATCGCAAATGATCAAGGAAGAGTATCTAAACATCCTGCACTCTACACACTGAACTAGCTGAATACTAGACATAACGTACCCGAGGTTTGATTGTTTGGAGATGGGTTCCGCTTGTTGTTCTTAAACGAAGAGATACACACATTCTCCAAAAAACACAAAAAGGCAAAAGTCCAGTAGTATTAGAACGTAAAAACTAGTTTTTATTATTTATTATTATTATTATAGTTGGCGAATACTATAGATATATTGACCAAAAATATAAAGATAGCATACAGGTCTTCTCATATGGGTCTAAGGACCAGGAATCAGAGAAAAATGGAGCTGCCATTACTATACCTAGTTACACATTAGAAATTTCAAATTGTCTTAGTGTATGTACTGTGGAGCTAAAAGATTAGTCACCGTTATTTGTAGTGACTACAGATTACAGTGAGTACAGATACAGCCAGAAGCCACCAGAAACTTGAAATCTTGTTAGCTAACTCAAGAATAGTTAGACAAAGAAAAATAATTTCTCTTTATTTTCATTCTGGTATCTGAGGAAACAAGAGAGCAGACAAGTTGGCAACGTAAACAACCAAAAAAGTATATTTTGAGGTCACTATCAAATTGTCAAAGTCGGAGTAAAGGAGTGTGTTGTGAAGAGAAGCGAAACAAGGGTGGCAACAGGGCTGGGAAGATGGACCAGGAGCAAGATATTTGCAATTGATACAGAACAGGGGAGGAAGAACTTAATGTTTTTCTTTGTTTTTTGAGGAAGACTGGACTGGAAAATCAATCTTTAAAGGTGGTAATGTAGCCTACTGGATATCAACTGCTGTTAAACAACAAAGACGAAAAAAAAGAAGTATATTCTTGCCAGTTTCACTTTCATGGCATTTCTCCTATTGGATGTTTACCTACTGTAAGTAGAGTGCTATTAAGGTTCTCTGTACAAAAAGTGACCAATGATAATATTCTCTCCATACATAATGTAAATAAAAAATATTTATGAGTTATACACATTTCAGCAGTATACATTTTATAATGGTATGAGTTTTTGTTTCACTTAATATTTATTATTTAATGTCCATAGGTTGAATTTGACATCTGTGGTGTTGATGTTGCAGGGTGTTTGTAATGGTGGAATTTTGTTAGGAGAAGTTCCCTTAATCCACATACCCTGCATAAGGATAAGGGAGTAGGAAGCACCCTTTGAAGTATTCAATCAATTCCTTACTCTCTACTGATGTTAGGAACCTCCACTAGAGGTCACTGTTCATGTCTGTCTGTCTGTCTGTGTAGTTCTTGTTGGTTGACTCAGTTTCCCAGAAGGCACCTCAGTCAGGTGATGAGGCTCACCTGAACTGAGGTGGCTCATTAAAACCTCCTATAAATAGCAGTTTGTTCTGGGAAACTGGGTTGAGCATTGTTTGTTTGTTTGTTTGTTCGGTCGGTCGGTCGGTCGGTCGGTCTGTTGAATGTTTGTTTATATCACTGTCATGTGGGCATTCATTTTTGTTACTTTAAGTTTATATTTGGTTTATGTTTTGTAACCTTTGTTTTCGGAGGGCTCTAGTTTTGTTTTCTTGATGTTCCTTGTGTCTGTGGATTCATGGAGCTGCTCTGTTCACTGTGTAGTTAGGCTGTGTCTCCTCCTGTGTCCTGTGTAAGTACTGTTTTGTCTTCTGGTCTATTCCCTAGTATGTGTAGCCACATGAGGTAGTTTTAGTTTGAGTTTGTTGTTTTGGTTCCTTTGTTTGTGTTTATTTATTGTGTTTGTTAATAAAGACTTTCTGTTACACCCCTCTGCGTACATGCCTGCCAAATATGCCCACGGCAACAATATCAGCTGGTCTAGCCACTACCACCAGCTAGACCCATGACAGAATGCTCGACCAAACCAAGGCATAGCAGAGGGGGGCCCCCCTGGGAGAAATTTTTTGGGGGGGTTTTGGGACCATAACACTGGGGCAAGCAGGCTGAGGGTAGTCAGCTTGCCCTACAGCTGAACTGGGAAAGGTCCCACTACCTTCGTCCAGGGCCTCACGGGGAGGCTCCAACCCTTCCGTTCCAGGGCCTCACGGGGAGGCTCCGTCATCCAGTGCCTCAGTGGGGGATCCCCCCCTTCCCATCCCAGAGCATCAATGAAGGTCCCGCATCCACCACCCGGCTTCGGCGTCAAGTCTACTACCCCGAGAACGGGCCATTGCCGCCTCCGCTGCCAAGCGTCAAGGGCAGACCCGAGACTGCCTCCGGCGCCTGGCTTCGGCGGCATTCCAGTTCCGCCCACCTTCCCATCCTGCTTGGGGAACCAGCTCGTCGGCGTCATAAGTCGGGTGAAATGACTCAAGACAATGGGGACCGCCGGTAACTGAGGAGCGTTTTTAAGGGGGGGGGTACTGTTAGGAACCTCCACTAGAGGTCACTGTTCATGTCTGTCTGTCTGTGTAGTTCTTGTTGGTTGACTCAGTTTCCCAGAAGGCACCTCAGTCAGGTGATGAGGCTCACCTGAACTGAGGTGACTCATTAAAACCTCCTATAAATAGCAGTTTGTTCTGGGAAACTGGGTCGAGCATTGATTGTTTGTTTGGTCTGTTTGTTGAATGTTTGTTTATATCACCGTCATGTGGGCATTCATTTTTGTTACTTTAAGTTTATATTTGGTTTATGTTTTGTAACCTTTGTTTTCAGAGGGCTCTAGTTTTGTTTTCTTGATGTTCCTTGTGTCTGTGGATTCATGGAGCTGCTCTGTTCACTGTGTAGTTAGGCTGTGTCTCCTCCTGTGTCCTGTGTAAGTACTGTCTTGTCTTCTGGTCTATTCCCTAGTATGTGTAGCCACATGAGGACTTAGCCATTAGCAGGGTTAGCTGCTAGTAGGCCTTGATGGCTAGTAGGGTTAGCCCCTAGTAGTGTTAGTCTCCAGTAGGCTAACCTCTAGTGGGATTGACTGCTAGTGGTTCTGGTCACTAGTAGGTTAGCCGCTAGTTTGGTATAGCCTCATGTGTGTCCTGCCTTTTGTCTCCCGGTCCCCTAGGTCAGTACTAACCCCATTAGCCACTAACCCAGTTAGGTCAGCCTCCAGTGTCCCCAGTAGTCCATGTAGCTACTAACCTCACTAACCCAGCCAGTCTAGCCCTGTCTCTCCAGTCTCTCTGCCCCTAGTCTGTCTCTCCAGTCTCTAGTTCCCCTCTGTGTCTTTAGTTAGCTCCAGCTCCATGTTTCCTCATCCCTAGTTCTGTCAGTTCCCTGTGTCAGCTCCTGGTTCCCTCTGTTCAGCTCCTGTTCCTGTGTTTTTCCTGAGCCCTAGTTTGAGTTTGTTGTTTTGGTTCCTTTGTTTGTGTTTGTTTATTGTGTTTGTTAATAAAGACTTTCTGTTACACCCCTCTGCGTACATGCCTGCCAAATATGCCCACGGCAACAATATCAGCCGGTCTAGCCACTACCACCAGCTAGACCCATGACAACTGACTTACTCCCTTAATTTCTTAGAACGGAATGCAGCCTCTATGATGATGCTGGAGTCCTCATCCCTCCTCCATCCAGGACTCACTAATCTTCTCAGCAAAAATCAATTTCAAATCAGTTTTTATAACAGGGTTTATATTTTACAAAGAAACACCATAATAAACATTTCAAACAAGGTTTACTTAGTCACATGACTAGAGACAATAATAATTAACATGGCTAGAAAAAGGATGCATAAAAACAGTAAAAGAAAATCTGTAAAAAAAAAGAGATGTTACAGTAAATGGCACCAAACGTCCTGTTTATTATTTTTGTTTCCCTTTGATTTAAACTTGCTAAGCATTTATTTGAATTAACCTGTTTTGCAATCACTGACATTACGTTTAATAGTTAAAGTCAAAGTCTCGCGCTCTGTCACACACCCAGTTATACACACATAGGACATAAATGTTTATGACATCAAAGTTAACAAACAAAAGATCAGGTTCTTTATTAAACAAACACTAATAAGCTAGGGGGTGTGGTGGCATAGTGGTTAGCATTGTGGCCTTGCACTTCAATTCAATCCCCGCTTCTGGTCTGGGTGCCTGTTCTTCCTGTGCTTTGTGGGTTTCCTCTGTGTCCCACATTCCAAATCTTAAGCTTAGGTTGACTGCCGTTTCCAAGTTTCCCATGGTCTGTGAGTATGCCCTGCAATGGATTGGCACCCTGTTCAAGGTGTACCCCACCTTGTGCCCTAAGTTTCATGGGACAGGTCGCTGCCACTCTGTACACAGGATAAAGGGGTATAGAAATAAATGACTGAATGAATGAATGTAATAAGCTACATTTATAGTCCAGGCTTGGGTTGTAAAATGTGTTATCATTCTTAACCTTGAAAGTTGCACAGTAAATGATTCACATCATTAGTTAAGACATGGTACTGTGTTCCTTTCGATCACACAACAGCTGTCCAAAGCTCACTTCGGAGCACAAGGAGTGAGAACACCGGAGAAGCAAAGATGAGTCATGAACAACACAAGTCAGTCTGTGAAAAGCTCTCAAGAGAATTCAAACATTTCAAATGGAGGGAAATGTTCACATGGTGAGTGAGGATATGTCTTCCCTGTTACCTCTTTCCTTTCCATGCTAACACAGAATGTTGTCAAGCTGATTTACTTCTTAAATGGGTCATTCTAAATGTCAAGTGATTATCAAAGTGCATGCTAGCATTATTAAATGTGTAATAATATCCTACTGATTTGTAACCATTACCTGGTGCTACAATTTCGGAAAAAAGGAAGCTAAACTGTACATTTTCTCTTTGTTGGGGTGATATTAAGTATCAAATCAAGATACGGTATGTTTCTGAGAGTGTAAGCAACAGGGTTAGTTTCTGAAATAGTAATTTAGCCTTGATTTAACTGGGCACTCATTGTACATGCTTTCACAGGAAGCTTCTGAAAACACTAGCCATGGGTCAGGGTCTCTCAGCATTGATTTGTGGGACTGCAGTCACATCTCAGTACCTGGCCACAGAATTTCACCTGGATGTACCAATGCTTCAGAGCTGCATCAATTATATACTTCTTTGCCTCACATACACTACTGCACTTTGCTTCAAAAAAGGTTGGGCTTTTTCAGTTTACATCAATGGTGTTAACTTTTATTAAAAGAAAAATCTACAGTATGTTTCCAACTTAAGTTCTTTCTATTGACTATAGTCATTTGTAATTACCATCCACTTTTAATAAACTGGTGCCAGTTAGTAAAAAGTAGTACCAGTCAGTAACTCTGCCAGAGGTTTTGTTGCTATGTGAATTAATGTATTTTCATCTCTATAATGAGGTATTATACAAATACATACATTTAGAACTATTTTATTACAGTTTGTGGACTGCTTTTAACTCTATAATTGCTTTTACATTTAACAGATTTTCCGCTATTTTCTCAGTAACAGTATTATGTTTTTAAAAGTATATGGACCAGAGGTTGATTTGGCTAGACTGATAGAGATATATTCTTTTTATATTATATTACATTATATTACATCTTTTTATATGAAATATTTTATATTATTTTTAATAGGAAATACTGTAGATTCTTTTAAGAAGAAACACTACATTCTATTTTATTTAATAAATAGACGTAGTGTTAATGTTTTGTATTTGTGTTCTTTCCTTCAATATACTATAGGTGATGAAAATATTCTGCAGATTTTAAGGACAAAATGGTGGAAGTATGTATTGTTAGGGCTGGTAGATGTGGAGGCAAATTATGCAGTGGTGAAGGCTTACCAGTACACCACATTAACCAGCATACAGGTGAAAAAGCTTATGTATAGCCATGTTATAAAGAGATTTATAATTTGATGCATTTGTATCTGCCTAAAAATTTCTGGAAGATATGTTAATGCTGTTGCATGACTGTTTTGACAAATTTTCTCTGTTACAGCTTTTGGATTGCTTCATTCTCCCAATGCTGTTGATCCTATCCTGGGTCTTCCTGAAAACACGCTACAGAATCATTCACTATGTGGCTGTGAGTGTGTGTCTGGGGGGTGTAGGAGCCATGGTGGGGGCAGATCTTGTCTCAGGGAGAGACCAAGGATCGAGTAAGTGCATTGATTATTGACTTCCTACTGATTAAACATTAAGCTTTATTTTTTTCCTCCAATGTCAAGTAAGGGATAAATAAGTAGTAGCATGCTTTTAAGCATACAATAATCAAAGGCACCACATTGTTTTTCAATTGTATTATTCGTGTAACTATCACAATTGTCTATTTATTAAGGAAAGAAATCTCATATAAACATAGATTTATATATACAATACACTGTCTGGCTAAAAAAAAAGTCAACATTGCTAAAGAGTCAAATTATTGAGTTGCATCAAGCAAAGAACAAATAACAATTATTCGGAATTATTGGGACTGGGTTAACAACCTTTCAACACATTATCAAAACCTGGAAGGATAGTTCTGAACCGTCAATTTTGTGGAAAAAAATGTTGTTAAAAAAAAAAAAACAGAAAGAATGGAGATCGCTTTGCTGTTTTTAGTAGTGATGGTAAGAGCATTTCCATACACACACAATTTGATGAGAAATCACAGGATTGGAACTAAACAGCTGTCTGGGCATAAAAAAAAAACACTTGTTAGTGGCAGTCATCTGAAAAACTCTTGAATTTACATCAGGGTGAGAAGGAAACTGCCAGAAGTTTTGCACCCATCATGCATAGTGCCCACTGCACAAGCCTCTGAAGGTAGTGTTATGATCATAGGTTGATTCAGTTGGACATGTTTAAGCCCAGCAACATTATGTAGCAATAAACTGATGACCTGAAGCAAATCAACTAATGACATGAATATAGTGAATGACCAGGTTATCACATTTATGGAGTTTTTTTTCCTCTGCTGGAACAAGCATGTTCGAGAACTCATATTGGGTAAGACTGATTCTGGAAGCATGAGTAATCATTTACTTTATTTTAACAACATTTTAAAATAGATTTTAAACAGAGACATAACAAAGTGAACATGTAGTGTTTCATTATACACTTTATAAACCATTTTATAAACCCCTATACCTTCCACCCCACCAATCCCAGACTCCAAGCTAGTTTTACATGTCTAAGAAAGGCTAGACACCAGTCATATTTAAAGATGGGAAGGAAAGAAACAAAAAAATGGAGCTGGAAGTCTGGGTTTTGTGTGCAAAAAAAAAAAAGAAGAGATGGAAAAAAGGGAGGAGGGGAAGAGAAAAAAAACTGATAAAAAAACAAAAACAAACAAACAACCAATTAAATATGAAGGGGATTAAATGATAAATGTATATGAAAAAAACAAAGGAAGGGCCTCCACACCTGTTGAAATTTCAAATCTGAATCGCGGATTGAGTAGTGAATCTTCTCCAGGGACAAAAAGGAAATAATATCTCTGAGCCATTGGACGTGAGTAGGTGATGTGGCATCCTTCCACTTGAATAAAAGAGAACGCCTCGCAAAAGGACAATAAACGATGTTTAGCTGTAGTTGGAATCATTTTCACATATGAACTGAACATCATACTGTTTGCTGTAATTAAAGCTAAAGGTGATTAAAATCTTAGTATACAACGTTTTTTATGACCAGACAGTGTAGTTATATTTAATATTGTAGGACATGATTACTTATGTTATAGCAGCTATAAACAGCCATTCCCTCATTTTGTTTAGCTGATCGTTAATAAGAAAGAAATGACAAGATGTAAAATCCTCTACCTTTTACTTTCCTATTACGGCAATCCTAAAACAACAACGCCTGACTTTTACCTTATCTGAAGTTGGGGACGCTTTCCATAAATATTAAAGAAATACCTCCTTACTGAAAGTTTCAACATAAATATTTATATAAAAAGATGTTTATTATTAGACATTTACATTATTTGGAGCATTTGATATACATGTGCATAAGAATTAGCTGTAACTATAAAAACAATAATGAGTTATTGTTAGTGCTTCTAAATAATAGCTACTGATACTGGTGCTGGAATTTATTAATACCCTCTGACCAATCAGAACTGAGAGTTTAGCAGTGCTACAGCAAAAAACAATAAAAATTAATTGCGTTATACTATATATAACGATGATAAACCACTACTCGACTACTGAGGTTGCCTGCCGACCTTTGTAATGATTTGTAACAAATAGCTGTATTAAAAAGTTCACAATCATGCTCTATCATACTGAATGCTATATCATCCTGACTTAAACAGGCAGTAACATTCTGTTGGGTGATGGACTAGTTATCATCAGCGCCACACTGTATGCAGTCTCCAACTTGTGTCAGGAGTACATTGTGAAGAAAAGGAACCGGGTGGAGTTTCTGGGCATGGTCGGCCTTTTTGGGACACTGATCAGCGGAATACAGCTGTGAGACTCATTTGGATGTTTATCAAATTGCATTGTGAGGTACATGAAGAATCAGCTATGTAGAAGATTTTTGCATAAAATTTCATGATAACTTAATGCACTAATTTAATTTAACACCATGTATTTTATAGAAGTATTTTAGAACATATGGAGGTGTCAAATATTCAGTGGACATGGCAAATTGGTAAGGGCACCACATTATAGTTTTTTGTTGCATTTTTACAGTGTGAGATTATTTGTTAATTTTCTTTTCCCAAGGATGTTGCCACACTGAACAACACAGAAAGACAGTCACCCTTAAAATAATCCTTAGTATCCCAATTCTGATCACATCTTACTGTTAAATTGCCTATCTATTACCTTAGAGAGGTCATTTAGATGCACATAGATATACACTATATTGCCAAAAGTATTTGCCTGCCTGTAACATCCTATTCTTAACCCATCTGGTTTAATATGATGTTGCACTACCTTTGCAGGTATAACACCTAGGAAGTCTTTCCACAAGGTTTAGGAGTGTCATTATGGGAATCTTTGACCAATTTTCCAGAAGCGTGATTCTGGTGGTTTTATGGCCTACCACTTTGTGGCTGAGTTGCTGTCATTCCCAATCACTTCCACTTTATTATAATACCTCTAACAGAATATTTAGTAGCAAGAACATTTCACAACTGGACTTATTGCACAGGTGGCATCCTATCACGTTACTGTACCACTCTAGAATTCACTGAGCTCCCGAGAGTGATCAATTTTTTCACAAATGTTTGTAGAAGTGGTCTGCTACCACATCTAGGTGCTTGGTTTTATACACCTGTAACCATGAAAGTGATTGTAACACCTGCATTCGATGATTTGGCATAGGCAATTTAGAGCAGTCAGTCTATCAAGCTCATATCTCATAGCTTGTTTTGGGTATTTGGAGCAAACCAGTGAAACTCAAGTAAATGCACCAGAGCACAGGGAGAACATGCAAAACTCTGAATAAACAGTAATCCTTGCTCTGAATTGTTTCGTGGACGCTGAAACGCAGTAACACCAATTATACAAACATTAGTTATAACCAATTAATCTGATTGGAGTTGAGGCAGTCCACAAGTGGTGATTTTTGAGCATGACATCACTGAGCCATTTAACTACATGTATCACTCCAGTACACCCCAGTGCAATAGCTTTTTTTTTCTTCTTCTTCTTTTTTTTTTAAAAGCTTTTTGGGATTCAAACCAGAAACCACAGAGATTAGTTAACATTCTAAAGTGGTATAATTAAGCAATAACACACGAGAGAGAGTGCTGTTGGCTGCATATTACCATGGTTGTGATGCATTAGGTATCACAACCATGCTGATATCCAGCACAACAGCATGGCCTTGATCGTGATGGTACTTTTGTACTTTATTTTTTTGTTCTACAAATTTCAGCACCTTATGATTTGTTTGTTTATTTAGTCACATGTATTTGCTCCACCAACACATTTCCTTCAACAACTGGCAGAGCTGGTGACCCACAATTAGCAATCGACAGTTTCTCAATGTAATTAACAGGGGTGAAAGTAGTTTTAAATTCTTATTGGTACTATGTAGGCAAAAGTTGAGGAGGTTAAATCACGGAGGAAGTGGACAGGTCTGTAAATCTTTGTTTTAAAGTTTCTCTTTATATTTCCTTTTATTTCGCTTTAGAATATCGGTTCTATTAACTTCCGGGTTCCAGGGTTAAATCCCAGATAGCTTTAAATGCAAAGATTCAGACTTGTGTTAATTCAGAGTGACTTAGAAGCAGTTAACTAGACGAAGCGTTGTTTAAGATGACAATTTTATCAGATGTGTTTTCTTGCTGAAGAAATTTTGAATGTGGTTTTTGGCTTGTTGCTGCCTTCTTCTCAACACGAAGTGGTACATATAGTTAAATGTCATGAGGCGTAAGGCATAGCTGGGTGGAGTGAAATGTGGGAATGATTTGCCGCATGGTCGAGAGGAGCAAAAGCTTCACCGAGCAGGAATTAACAATCTTGGTGATGGTGAAAGGGTCGATGTAACGGAGAGAGTTTGTGGAAAGTGGTCTTCAGGGGAATGTATCTGGTGGCGGGCATGACTCTCTGACCCACCCTGAATTTAGGAGCCTCAGAGCACCTGTGGTCAGATTGCCTTTTGTAGCTTCTGCTGCCCAGTAATAGCATTTTTCTGGATTGTAAGCAGGTCTTTCTGCAAAGGCAGATGAAAGCCTGGGCAGACGGAACATTGACCTCCTCCTGGGAAGGCAACAAAGATGGTTGATTCTTCCAGGCATCACTGGACTTGGGAGTTGTAGGCATACTCTACCCAGGGCAGGAACTTGCTCCAAAAGGCGACATTGTGGGAGGCCATGCAACTCAGGGCAATCTCGAGGGACTGGTTCTTTATGTCAATGCTCTCAGCGCTTTCACGCTGATCAAAGATTCAATATTCTCGCGTTTCGTTTCATGGTTTTCACGTTATTGACCTCGCTTTGTTTTCTTATTTCCCGTTTTCTAGTCTCATGATTTGGATTTATTGCTTTGCTCCAATTTCACGTTTTTTGAACTCTCATTTTCTCTTCCTCGACTACAACTCTGCTTAACGTTTCAAGGCCACGCCCCCATTGTCGGACCTCACAGCTTTTGAACTCTTGCTTTCATTTCCTCGATTACGGCACAGCTTCACGTTTTGGCACTATTACATCGCGGACAGATTACACAGCTCTGATTTAACGCTTACGCTTTCATGACTATGGCTCTGACTCACGTTTCAGTGCTACCCCAACACTACGGCTCTCTCAGCGTGTCTTCTACGCCTACGATCTCACTCCTGCGGCAGAACAGGAGATCTACGAAGGCTCACAGCCTGCTCCATCACCTGCACCTCTATCTCCACAGCCCACGATCTTCGCTTCTGACAGAATAATCTATTGAGTTTTGGACCTGCCTCGAGTGGATGGAATGACAGAGCCCTAATGGACGTCTTCCTGGAAGGATTGTCGGAGGCACTGAAGGATGAGCTGATCTCCCGGGAACTTCCCTCTGATCTCCACGAACTCATGGACCTCCCCGGGAGGATCGACTCATGTCTTCACTCCAGACGAACGACCCGTAGGTCACCTCCCCCCAGGAGATCAACTTCCCCCAGAACGTCCCTCTTATCCTCTCCTCCAAAAAGGACTAATCAGGAGGAGCCCATGCAGCTGGGCAGAACCCCCATCTCCGATGAGGAGAGACGCCGCCGCCTGGAGGGGGCCTGCTTCTACTGCGGAGGTTCAGGTCACATGCTCAAGGACTGCCCAGTAAAAGGAGGCGCCCTCTAGTCAGACTGGGAGCTCTAGAGGCCGCTCCTCCCAAAAGACGCCCAGAACCTTGCCCCTGCTCTTTGTTACAATAATTAGTGATGGCCAGGCCCATTCCATCCAGGCACTCGTTGACTCTGGCTCTGACCGTAACCTGATCAGTTCAGCTACGGTCAAGGCATTGCAGATCCCTTTGCACTTCACAGGATTTTCCACTGGCAGTCCAAGCCCTAGATGGGGGCCCCCTGCCGGCCATCACTCACAGAACTCTTCCACTCACTCTAAGAACGTCGGGGAATCATTCTAAGGAGATATATTTTTTTGTTATTAATAAGTTATCCTTGGTCTCCCATGGTTAGCCCTCCACGGTCACCAGATTGACTGGATCAAGCACGTTATCACGTGTTGGAGCCCCTCTAATGCCACGTTGTGCCTTCGGTCTGCGCTTCCTACCCTCCACACTACAGCCAAAACCGAAGACACCCACATCCAACACATCACACCAACATCTCCTCTCACTATCATGATCTCAAGCAGGTTTTCAGCAAGACCCGAGTCACGTCACTTCCACCGCATCGACCCTATGACTGCCCTATTGACCTTCTCCCAAACATATCTCCGCCTAAGGGTCGTCTGTACTTTTTGTCTTGCCAAGAAAGAGAAGAGTACATCACTGAGGCCCTGGCTGTTGGTATCATCTGCCCATCCTCCTCACCCGATGAGTGGAAAACGGACTTTAACACCCCGACTGGAATATTTACGAATATTTAGTGATCCCCTTTGGTTTGACCAACGCCCCTGCTGTCTCATTAATGACGTTCTCCGTGACTTCCTTAATGCCTTCGTGTTTGTATACTTAGACAACATCTTAATTTTTTCTCAAAGCCTGGAGGAACACTGGCATCATGTTTGTCAGGTCCTTCAGAGGCTCTTGGAGAACAACCTTTACATCAAGGCAGAGAAGTGTGAGTTCCACACATCCTCCACCAACTTCCTGGGCTTTGTCATTTCTCCGTCCAAGCTAGAAATGGAACCAGCCAAGGTACAGGCCGTCACTGATTGGCCCACACCAGCCTCCCAGCGAGACCTTCAACGGTTCCTTGGTTTTGCAAATTTTTATCGCCGCTTCATCTGAGGTTACAGCTCTGTCGCCGCCCGTCTGACCTTGCTAAACTCCGCTAAAACCCGTTTCTGCTGGAATAAGGAGGCGGAACAAGCCTCTGCTGACCTCAAGAAAAGATTCACCTCTGCTCCTATGTTAACACTCCCCAACCCATCTCGCCAGTTTGTGGTTGAGGTCGATGCCTCCAATACTGGCGTTGGGGGTATTCTTTCCCAAAGGTTCACTCATGACAAGAAGATGCATTCTTGTGTATTCTACTCCCATCGCCTATCCCCAGCTGAGAGAAACTATGACGTAGGGGACAAAGAACTCTTGGCTATCAAGCTAGCTCTGGAGGAATGGGGACATTGGCTGGAGGGGACTTGTAGTGTATTGAGAATATATGATAGGAATGCTCTGCCCTCTATTGGTTATACTATGCTACTGTTTTCGCCTTAACCTGTGAGTAGTGTTGTTCTGTGTTTTTCCAGTAAAAGCCGTGTCTGCACGCTGAGTCCGTTGTCCGCCTGGTTTACTTAATCCACGTCAATATATTACAGTTTGGCGACGAGGTGGGATTCTTAAAGAAAGAAAAGTATCCCGGAAGGCGAGAGAAAAAAAAGTTAGACTAGCAGATCACAAGAAAGGGAAATTGTGGCACCAACGTGAGTGACTAACACACGAGCTAACAAGCTATCGTGACTGCGAGTTATTAGAAACGGACGGACTGTAATATCGCCCTAATAGGCAGCATATCAGAATACAAGGAGGGTAAGGAAGATTTTGAATCTTACCTGGAGAGACTGGAACAGTGGATGGCCGCGAATACTGTGGCTGATGAAAAGAAAGTCAGTGTTTATTTATCGTTAATTGGAGCAGATGCCTACAAACTTTTGAAAAGTTTACTCTTGCCAGATAAGCCAAGCACGAAAAGTTATGCAGAGCTCACCAGAGCACTCAGTGACCATTATAAGCCCAAACAACTTGTCATCATGGAGAGGTTCCGATTTCAGAAGAGGAATCAACAGGAGAGTGAATCAGTGAGTGGCTTTATAGTAGCTCTGAAACAGCTGTCTACTAACTGTGACTTTGGTGCTCACTTGGATGAAGCCCTCCGCGATAAGTTTGTGAGTGGACTGAGATCGGAAGCAATACAGAGGAAATTATTGGCAGAAACAAATGTAACTTTTAAAAGTGCATGTGACACAGCACTGTCCATGGAATTGGCTTCACGCAACACGTTGGAATTCTCGGGGAAAGTAAAAGAAAGTGCAACAGTAAATCGGGTGTACAATCAAAACAAAAAGAGAGAGGACAAGCGGAAATCAAATTACACAAGTCATGGCAAAAAGACAGTCTGGCAAAAGAGCAGTGTGGATGACCAACAGCAGCAGCCACATCAGCCCTGTTACAGATGTGGAGGTAAGCATACAGCTACTGTGTGCAGATTTAAACAAGAAAAATGTCACCATTGATCAAAAGTGGAACATATTGCACGCATGTGTAGAAATAAAAAGACACCACAGAAAACTTATTATGTGGAACAAGAGGCAGAAACAAGCTTGGCAGATGGAGATAATGAAAGTTCATTTGGTCTATATACAATATACACCGCTTCAGATGGCAATGATAGCTATGTAGTTGACATGAACATTGAAGGTAAAAAAATACCAATGCAGTTAGATACAGGAGCATACGTGTCTCTTGTGTCAAGGATCATTTATAAAAGATCACTCAATCACTTGCCACTTTGCTCATGTAAAATATGGACCGCTGTCTACTTTTTCTATGCACCTATAGTTACTGTGCCAAAGGCAGACAAATCAATGCAGATTTGTGGAAATTATAAAGTGAACGTAAATCAGTGTGTGGAAGAGGAAACGTATCCCTTGCCAAATACTGAAGATCTTTTTGCAACATTGGCAGGAGGGAAGTTGTTCACTAAACTGGATTTATCACATGCCTATCAACAGTTAGAACTGGATAAAGACTCAGAAAAATACCTCACAGTTAATACACATAGAGGGCTCTACACTTACCACCGGCTGTCATACGGAGTCTCGAGTGCTCCGTCCATCTTTCAGGCAGTGATGGATCAAATCTTACAGGGAATAGAACAGGTAACCTGTTTTCTTGATGACATTTTAATCACAGCCGCTTCAAGAAAAGAGCATCTGCGTAAACTGGAGGAGGTGTTGAGTCGTTTGGAAAAATACAATGTGAGAGTCAAGCAACCAAAATGCCAGTTCATGAAAAACAAAGTGGAATATTTAGGACATATGGTGGATAGTGAATGACTTCATTCCACAAAAGAGAAGGTAGGAGCCATTGTGAACGCGCCGAGTCCCACCAACATCGTTACAACACCAACGAGTTACGTTCCTTCCTGGGGCTACTGAACTATTATGGCAGGTTTATGAAAAATCTGTCCATGCAGCTGCGGCCTTTGCATGATCTACTGAAACGAGAAAGTGTTTGGAGGTGGACATCAGAATGTGAAGCTGCGTTTAAAAGAGCAAAAGATCAGCTACTACAGAGTACCTTAGTAGTTCATTATGACACCAGAAAACCTTTGAAATTAGTGTGTGATGCATCACCTTATGGTGTCGGTGCGGTGATTTCTCATGTGTTGGAGAATGGGGAAGAGAAACCTATAGCATTTCCCTCTTGTACTCTAACAGAGGCAGAGAGCAAATATGCTCAAATTGAGAAGGAGGCCCTGTCTATTATTTTTGGGGTGAAGAAATTTCACAAATACCTCTATGGGAGGAAGTTTGTTCTTATTACCGACCACAAACCCCTGTTGGCTATCCTTGGGCTGAAGTCAGCAATCCCCACGTTAGCCGCTTTGAGAATACAATGGTGGGCGCTCATACTGATGGCTTATAACTAAATAGAGTATCGCCAGTCTGCAGATCATGCAAACGCAGACGCACTATCAAGGTTGCCAAGCCAAGACAAGGATGGTGCTGCAGAAGAAGGAAAAATCTTCTATTTTTCGATTATGGAGGATTTGCCTGTGAAAGCAAAGGACATCGCCCAAAGCACAAAGAGTTGTTTCTTAAGCGTCAGATGAGGACCAGGTTTAGTCTTCTGAAGCCAAGTCTCGCTGTAACTATTGAGGAAAAACAACTAACTCAGAAAAGATATCATGACAATCGAGGAAACCAGTTGAGAGTGCTGTCTGAGGGTGATCAAGAGCGTGTTAGAAATTTCCGTGAGGGGAAGGACAGATGGATCCGAGGAACAGTTGTAAAAAGACTCGGGCCTGTGTCTTATCTAATAAATGATGGGTGAGAAAGCGCACAGTTCATATTGATCACGTGTTACTATCGCATGAAGAAATAGGAGATTGCAACAACGCAAGTGGTGTTGCTCGTCGGGTACCAGATCTGGATTCAGACCAGTTCAGTTCCATTCAGGAGACAAAAGGGAGTATTTCTACCCCAGTTCCTGCTCGCTCTTGGGTGGAGTCTGGAGCTTCTGCAATACTCACTCCCACATCCTGCTCACACTCTCCAATTCAGAACAGAACGGTTTCTGTGGAACCAGCAGAGCCAGTGGCTGTTCCAGACGCTACACAACAACCTGGACGACGCTATCCAGATCGTGTGCGAGTTCCACCTAAAAGACTCGATCTTTAATGAGAAGGACGCATATTTTGTTTTTTTGGGTGAAGGGTTCTGATGATGTTTAAATACTTGGTTCTAAAATAGTTCATCTGGGGAACCTAACTGTTTGAAGACAATATATATATTTTTTGTTATGCAAAGTGAATGTTTTGTTTACGTTGTTTGTAGGAAGTGCAGTGTTTTAAGGTTGGAGGTTTAAAGTTTAAGGGGGAGGAGTGTAGTGTATTGAGAATATATGATAGAAGTGCTCTGCCCTCTATTGATTATACTATGCTACTGTGAGTAGTGTTGTTCTGTGTTTTTCCAGTAAAAGCCGTGTCTGCACGCTGAGTCCGTTGTCCGTCTGGTTTACTTAATCCACGTCAATATATTACAGGACTGAGCTCCCGTTTCTTGTGTGGACTGACCATAGAAACCTGGAGTACCTGCACACAGCCAAGAGACTCAATGCTTGTCAAGCTTGATGGTTATTATTCTTCTCACGATTTAATTTTATCCTGTCCTACCGGCCAGGCTCCAAGAATTCTAAACCGGATGCCCTCTCACGCCAGTTTTCTCCCTCTCAGGACTCCACGCCATGCGACACCATCCTCCCATCCCATTGTCTCATCGCAGCTTTGAAATTAGACATCAAGACCAAAGTTTAGCAGGCCCTAATCCAAGAGTCCGGACCAAGTAATGTTCCCACGAATTCCCCCTCGCCTACGCTCACAGGTCCTGGAAATATGCCCATGGATCTAGGCTATCTTGCAACCCAGGCGCTTCCCGGACCCGCTTGGGGAGGGACGTTTCCCGATTCGTGGCAGCCTGCAACATCTGCACATATTGTAAGGTTGACAATCAACCATCGGCTGGCCTTCTCAGACCCCTACCGGTCCCCCGCCGTCCATGGTCCCACATCTCATCTCACCTGCATTATGACCGTTGGCAACCGCTTTTCAAAGTCCGTGCACCTCGTCCCCCTTCCTAAGCTGCCCTCCACCAAAAAGACTGCAGAGCTACTAATTCTCCATGTATTTCGGCTCCATGGTCTTCCAACAGACATTGTCTTGGATCGGGGTCCTCAATTCACCTCTTGTTTTTGGGGCACATTTTGCAAGCTCATCGGGGCTAATCCCAGCCTATCATCTGGTTTTCATCCTCAGTCCAACGGACAAACCGAACGAATGAATCAAGCACTAGAGATTTCCCTCCACTGTATGACTACTCGAGACAATTCCTCCCTTGGGTCGAATACGCCCACAACTCCCTACCCTCCGCCTCGACGGGACTGTCCCCATTTCAGTGTTGCTTAGGCTACCAACCTCCACTGTTCCCAGCCCAAGAACTAGACACGGAGGTTCCTTCAGCCCAACAATTTGTCAGTAGATGTAAACGGACATGGCTACGATCAAGACAAACCCTGTTACCAGCCGTTGTCTCATACAAGAAACAAGACCGCCAACGTTCCAAGACTCCAAGGTATCACTTAGAGTCATGCTCTCCACCAGGGACATCCCCTTAAAGACACTTTCACGCAAGCTTTCCCCTCGTTTCATCGGCCCCTTTACAGTAACCAAGGTAATCAACCCGTGTGATGTCCGACTCTTACTTCCCTCTTCCATGTGATGCATTCACCCAACGTTCCACGTGTCTCAGCTGCGACGCATCGTAAGTTGCCCTCTAAGGGGGTGGCGGTAATAAGTTTGCAAAATGCCTTCCAGAATTGTGAGGTGAACTGCAGGTCATGGTCAGAGACATTGTCCTTACGGAGGCCATGGAGCCTGAAGACATGAAGAATCATGAGTTCGGCAGTCTCCTTGGCAGATGGGAGTTTTGGCAGGGGGATAAATTTAATGGGTTTGGAGAAGTGATCCACCATAGTCATGATGCAAGTGTGGCCATCGGTGGTGGGTAATAGTGTGACGAAGTCCACAGCGATGTTGGAGGCCTGCTGGGGCCATGTTGGCATGTTTACACCGTACGCAGATATCGCATGCTGACACAAAGCAGGAGACATCCTCCCTTAGCGTAGACCATCAAAAATGCTAACTTGGCAACATAAAATAAAAAACATAAGAAAAGTGAGGCGAGAAAGGTCCACAATAATCCAGCAGCGTGCAGAGCATGCTTAAGTGCTGCAGTAATAAGCATGGAATTTGCAGATGGGGCAGAAACGGGAGCTAGGGCTATTGAAAACATGAGCCCATGGGGAAGGTGACAGCGTGGGGGAAAAATGGCAGACAGGTCGTGAATCATGACACCAGTTTACTTGATTAGACCTAAAAAAAAAATAAAAATAAAATAAAAACTCGTAAAAGTGGAAATCTCAAATATTATAAGCTTCTACCACTGGACTGTCCACCACCTCCATGGTACAGTCTCTTCGCCGTTTGGGTACATAATACCATTAAGTATTTAAAACTACTTTCACCTCTGTTATTTACAATAACTGTTGGTTTCCAGCTCCAGCAGTTGTGATTAGTTAGCTTTGCCAGTTGTGGAAGGATATACGTAGGCAGAGCAAAATAACTGCTTAAATAAACTCAGGATAAGATAATCTGCTGAATTCTTAAATGTAAATGTAAATCTACTACTTCCATAATATTTTGCCAAACCTGCATACAGAACTTTCTCAGTGTTTGAGTTGCATTTGTTTCCTAGGTTGTGTAAATTATGTCTCTGGCCCTCTCCTTAGCTCTGCTCCTGTGTGGCTTTGCCATGTGCATGTATGCACTGTACAGCTGTATGCCTGTGGTGATCAATATGACCAGCGCCACAGCAGTTAACCTGTCTCTGCTCACAGCAGATCTCTTCAGCATCTTCTGTGGACTTTTCCTATTCCAGTTCTCTGTGAGTGGTTACAGTACAACCATGCACACATGCTAAGATGGACAAAAGTATTACAGAGCACATTGCAGACTTAAAAAAAAAAACTTTATTGACTTTAATTAATAACCTGTAATCACTGTTTTTGTGCTCTCTGTTTTTTTTAAACAGCTAGATAGATAGCTAGCGATAGATAACTTATTAGTGGGTCACATTGACCTGCCCTTACTGTTTATGACTTTGTTATTATATAATAAAATTTTTGTATACCTTTTAAATCATACTTAATGGAAAACCAAGTGGGTGAATAATTTTCTAATATAAGAACTGAATATGACATTAAGTCATTTTCAGTAAATTTCTGTATGTTGTGAGTGATAATTATTTTCCCATTCAGTTCTCAGGGCTCTATGTTGTATCTTTAATGGTGATCATGGCGGGTTTCATAATGTTCAATACCATCCCCACACCAAACCAAACTCCTGAACCAGTGTCTGAGGAGGGAGGACATGACAACCAGGCTGCTGAGTTTGATGATGAGAAACAAGTGTGCTCAGAAGTTGAGAATCAAGGAAAAGGTGAAATCGATTGCAATGGAAAGAGTCTTCCAGCTGAGAATAAAACTGGATTTGTTTTAAACAGTGTTCATATGTAGCTCTGAGGTAAACATTCCATGTGGATTTAGTTTTTGGTTGATGCGATGTATCTCAATGTATAGTTTCATTGCCTATAGTTCAGTTGGATTTTGTCATATTTGAAAATGTCAGCTGTCACTCTTTTTATGTTTTGGATATTGACTTGGATGAACTAGAATCTCAGGATCTATCTATCTATCTATCTATCTATCTAACCGTACCGTACCGTACCACACTGCACCGCACTGCACCGCACTGCACCGCCTGGCCCAAAAGGTCAGACACTCTAATATTGTCTAATAATTTAATAATACTGTACTTTGATTATGGTATGCATTTATTGTGGAATCATTCTGGTAAGCTTATGCAATACCCCAAATTCCTTTCTATCCAGAGTCTCATTAATTTCTCTGTAAGATCTTCTTTTTTTTTGATGATGGGAGAGTGGGACCCCTGCATAAAGTCTTCTCCAGAAGATCACAAAGATTCTCAATGGGGTTAAAGTCTGTTCTCTGTGTTGGGCAATCCATGTGTCAAAATTATGTCTCATACTCCCTTAACCACTCTTTCACAGTTTGAGCCCAATGAATCCTGGCACTGTCATTTTGTAATGGCTGTGCTACCAAGGAAGAAAAAATACATTGAAGGAAAAACCGGGTCAGTTAGTATATAAAGGTGTTGCAGAACTTGGACTTGACCAACTGAAGCAGTCCCAGATCATAACACTGCCTCTACAGGCTTGTACACTAAGTTTAAGACATGATGGGTGCACTTGGGATGGATCACTTCATCTGCTTCTCTCTTCTCTTCTTTGCACCCATCACTATAGCACAGGGTAAATCTGGACATCTGGACTTAACAGACCACATGACATTTTTCTTCCAGAGCTCCACAAATTCCCAAATTTCCTGTAGTGTGTGGGCTCTGTTATGAATTGGCACCCTCATGCCCTAAGTCTCCTGGAATAGGCTCCAGGCTCCCTGTGACCCTGTATACAGCATTAAGCGGTATAGACAGTGCGTGAGTGTTATTTCACCAAACATTTAAGTGATTTTTCCAACCACATTTCTTTCTTGAGAGTTATGATTCATCACTACCTTACAAGGTGATAGTAATTTGCTGGACAGTTCTTAAATCAATTTTAGTACTGTGGAACCTCGGATTGCGAGTAATGAGGTTTACGAGTGTTCCGCAAGACGAGCAAAGATTTTTGATAAATTTTGATTTGAAAAACGAGCAAGTCTTAGTTTACGAGTGCCAAGTATCATGTATCACGCATGCGCCTCTTATTTTGACATCGAGCGTCACTCTTGCGCTGCGGAATTGTGTGTAATCGTCTCGTCTCCCCTGCTGCGTCTTAGTGCTCACCTCTTACTTGCATAATCAACATCTCCCTCTCTGTTTCAGCGTCTCCTATGTGTGTGTACGCATAATTTGACACCAACACACGCACGCACACTCTCTCACCTTTTCACCCTCCCCTCCACGGCTTCGCAAACACACAGAAACTCTGCTCGCCTCTTACTTGTATAATCAACATCTCCCTCTCTCTTTCAGCGTCTCTTATGTGTGCACGTGCGTAATTTGACACCAACACACACGCGCACACACACACACCCCGACACACGCACAGACGCCCTCTCGCCTTTTCACCCCCTTCCCGGCTTCACAAACACACAGAAACTCTGCTCTGTCGCGATTCTTTTCAAAGGTAAGGTGCTGGTTCATTTGTTTTGTTTACTTTACCGCAGTGATTCCATTAGGATGCAGTGTCAGAGAGATTTCTTTTTTTTCCTGTTAAAACAGTGTTTCGGCTGTGTTTGTGTGTTTGTTGTGAAACTTAAAAAAGTGATTCCGTTAGTATGCGCTCATGCCAGTGTCAGGGAGATTTCTTTTTTTCCCTGTTAAAACGGTGTTTCCCGTTGTGTGTGTATGTGGTGAAACTTAAAAAGCGAGGTGGAGAGAGCGAGGAGGCGTGTTACTGTGTAAAACGAGGCCAGGGGCTAATTCCACACACACACACACACACACACACACGGCGCCTGCGCGCACCAACGGAAACACTTATCTGTCGAGATTTATTTGTACTTTTTTTTTAAAGGTAAAGGGCAGGTTAATTTGTTTTCTTTTCACTTTATAGATTGTATTAATTATTTTTATGTATTTATTTTTTTGGGCTGTGGAACGAATAATTTGAGTTTTAATTATTTCTTATGGGAAAATGATGATTTGGTTTACGAGTGTTTTGGAACACAAGCCCACGCAAGATGTGTAATAAACTAGATGATTTTTTTTGTGTCTTGTTTGTGCACAGATCACGTAATAACTACTGAAAGAATTTGAAAGGGGTCTTCACAGGTGTATCTGCCCACAAGTAGAGATTGAAATTCAAATGGAAAAAAAAAAATTAGTTAATCACAAAATTCAGATGACGCTTATGAGTTTGCAATTTAATGCCACGTAAACAAAGTTCTCAATAAAAAAATTGTACTCGACACTATAATTTAAGCAAATCGTCGTCACACCAGTTATTGACTGTTTCATTAGTTAGTGTTTTCTGATTCTTTTTTTTCTTGAACATAGAAACTTTTTTTTGAAAACATCCTTACTCGACAGCAGTTACTTGCATGTGTCCAAGCCTTTGCACAGTACTGTAATTTAATTCTGCAATAAAGGCAATCTGTAGAACATCTTAAATGCAATGAACTAATTTTCTGTTTTTGTAAAGAAAATTAATGCTAAAATAAATTAAGACAGTAGTTGTACCTAATAAAATGGGCCTCTAGAATCAGACTAAAAAAAGAACTGGGCAGGGGGTTAGCCTGGATTGGATGCCCGTTCATAGCAGTGTTTGAGAGATAAAACATTGATTCACCACAAGCCTGGCCAGGACAAAGTAATTAATACACAAGGATGAGCATGATGATTTAGCTAATGCATATTAAATAATAAAGCAAAAAATACATATATAATAAAGACTGAAAAGACACCATGCAAATGTAAGATGTCATTTATTTTACATTTGTTCTTACTTTTCCTCTTCATTTAGAAATTGAACATGATGGACAGTTACATCTGTGCAGCCCCAAATGTACAGGCCATATACACAACATAAACTTTCTCCATAGGGAAAAACACTTTTTGTATATATAATATTAACATGGACAGAGGTCAGAAAGGTTGCCCATAGTATACAGTACTGTATATGGTCCCCTAAAACAGTCCCCCCACCTCCCCCCCTACAAGTCATTCAGGTAGATGACAAAAACAAACATGTACCAGTTAAAAAGATTTTTTAACTGGCAAATACAGCCACACATTCTATTGTGTGTATAAACGTAAACTTCAGTCATATTTCAGTAAAGATGAAGTTTAAGCATAGAAATGAATGAAGGGACTGCTAGGTTAAGTGAGTGCTTGGTAATGTTCATATCGTAAACCTGGGCTGTTCTTTTCTAGGTCTCTCAAACAATATCACAGTGTTAAGAGGTTTAGAAGTCAAAATATCAGAGGACAACCAGGATGGGTTAGATTTGTAGGTCTGTGGAGTGTTCAGTGTAATTCAGAAAAGCAACAGGCATCTAGATTAAAGTATTATAAACCACCACCACCTTTGAGTAACTGTGATGGGCTTATACACACCTGACTTTCTGAATACACACTCCTACAGGATCACATTCATGTTTTCACAGAAGCTTTGGATGATGTACTGTATCTTTTCTTTGCATTTCCATCACGTACTATTAGTTACAAACACACTATCAAACACATACAGTCAAATGAATCAGCATTAAATCAGTTGGAAGTATAAAATATGCCATACACACCTACCACAAGCACACACACACACACACACACACACCACACACACACACACACACACACACACACACACACACACACACACACACACACACACACACACACAGTAACAATGCCTTTGCACTGCCAAGCATAAAGCTCACTTTTATCAGCTACAACATGAAGGTAATTAACATGTCCCATCTGAACACAGGAAAAAAAATACATTCACAATAAGAGTTCAGAATTTCATATTTGAGCTTTTTGTTTTATATATCGTAACCCCTTCATGGCACAGTGATGGCTATAAAACTGTGACCTCGTGTTGTGCTGGCTAGGCTGAGCACTTGAGCAGAATCATGTGTTCTGGGGTTAATGGCTGGTGAATGAGCTGAAAGCGCAGTTACAGAGAGAGGACACCAGAGGACGTCTGTGCAGCACTGGAGAGAACAGCAGTGGCACAAAGGCACGTTAAAGGCACAGGAGATGATTTCACTCTAGTCCCTCAGGCCACAATACAGAACAATCACCCTGAATGCTAGACAGGAGAAATTCAATAAGACTTTCAAGAAAATTGCATGCTGAACTCCTGCAAAGGTACGTTCTGATAAGGGTGGACCAACAACTTTAAATAAAGGGCATATAGAAGGTCAGGTATAAAACGGATTCTGACTGACTCTAGAGCTCAACTTTGAAACTCTGTTATTACATTTTAAATCATGATTTACTATTATCATGTCAGCTCAGTGGTTAAGGCATTGGACTCCGGTTCGGAAGCTCCCAAATTTAAACCCCACGACCACCAAGTTTCCAATGTTGGATCTTTGAGCAAGACAAGATAAAAATGTAAGTCGCTCTGGACATCTGGGCATCTACCAAATGCCTAAATGTAAAACTTCATTCTATTAGCCAGTTAGTGCTAGTTATTAGTGAGGTCCCATCCGGTTCTACTCTAAAGTGCAGATCACTACAGTTATCCACTGTATACTCTCAGGACATCGTAGCCTGCTGAGATCGTCATGGTTACCCCAGAACTCCCAAGTTTATGCTGCTGGTGCTGGGTGCTAAGATGTTACTCCCCTTTAAAAGTATGTTAAATTATATACTTGTACTAAACATTTATTTTTACCCTTTACGCTATTTTTTTTTTTTTTTTTTTACTGTAGCACTGATCTTTTCCTGGCACTTTGTGAGCAAATGGAAATATGAAGTTAAAAATGATACATAGTAAAAATGTCAAGTTCATGTATAAATTTTTGCCAAATCATCCACCCTTCTGTTCACTATCGCTCTCAAACACACACATACACACATACATAGCAGCATGAAGGAGGACATCACAACCTAATTTTATCCACACAACCTAATTTTACATAATAGCAATAGGTATAAATTTATATTTTGGATTTGGAATGTACTGCTTTTGTCTGCTGTAATGCTGGATGTGACTAGCAGGGGGTTTGTTTCAGTTAGTGCAGAGCCCATGTCAGGCGGTTCTCTCATGCCAGCTTCAATGTGCTGACGGGAAAGGAGGGCATGGTCACCATGGTAACGGGGTTGAGAACAGTCTTGCCCACAAGCTGCGGGTGATGTGTGAGCACCTGATGCCCAACGGGCGTCTGTTTGGCCAATGCTGTGGCTCCGCTGGCCTGACCATGAGACAGCGCGTGTGAAATGGTGACTGGTTGTTGGTATAGCGTGGGAAGGTGCGTCACTGGGTGCACCGTGATGTGCCCGATGGTCTGAGTTACAGGTGCCAGCTGTAGGGTGCTGGTGGAAGAGGACGGGGAGGAGGGAGAGATGTGGGCTATGTGCTTGGTGCCTGTCTTGGAGGTGTGATTGACAGCCTGGATGACAGAGGCATGTGAAGAAGCATGTGTTATAACTGTTGGCTGGATGCTAGGAGTGGCAACAATATGCCCATATGTTAGGGTCTGGGGAGCCACCATGGTCTGGGGCTGCTGGGTGACTGCTACCTGTGCGGGGGGAAAAGAGGGTGATGGCGAGGAAGGCTGGACAAAGGCAGAGGCAGAGGACGAAGTAGCAGATGGTAGAGTTTGGGAGGGTTTGGATTGGACAGAAAGAGTTTGAGGCAGAGATGGAGATTGGTTCATGAGCTGTGGCACTATGGGGAAGGAGCAAGGTGAGGTCAGCACGCCTTCTTCCTCCATGTCCTCGTCTATGTTATCTTCACCTTCTGTGGGAAGCAAATGAAAAACAAAGAAAAGAACACGCTGAGTGTAATTATTGTTACTTTGTTCACTCAAATAAGTAAATACATTTTAAATAAAAAAAATACTACATGGAAAAATAAAACAGTTATTTATTTTTAAAAAATGTAAGTGCAGATAAAATTACCTGAGGCTGTGGAGGTGGATGCTTGGTCATCTTCGGGCTGGACAGACTGACGTAGCAGCCGCTCAATCTCTATCATGTCCATACACTGGCTGAGCTCATTCTTCAGCTCGGCCAGCCTCTGCTGGGTGGAGATCTTCTCTCGGGCCAGGCGCTCCATCTCATGCTCATACTCCTTCTCTTTCCTCTTCAGAGTCTATGGAAACAGAAAATGCTTTCGTGACCCACATAATTGTACAAAAGTGATATGCATGCATAAGTGTATAACTACATGACTTTGTGTGAGCTTTTGTTGTGCTTTTACAAAATAACCAAAGGGCATCTAAAAACAAAGCCCCTTCTTGTTATGCGATCTGCCCTGTGCATGTGGACCAGGTTTTACCTCGGCTAAACTTTAGCAACTGGCTGAAAATATGTTGGAAACCAAAATAAATGAAATTCCAAAACAAATAACAAATGCATGGAACTATTGACTCACATGTTAAGTCAAATAAGGTAAGATAATGGAAACATCAGTTTTGTGGTTAATGGAGCTGCATCATATAGACCATATAGGAAAAAAATATAAATATAAAATAAATAAAAATACTGGTATACCTAGGAATTTATTAAAATTGATGAAGCCATAATGCATCACGGTTAAAAACTGCAAGGCCATTGTTTAGCACAACACATACAAAAAATATGAAAACTCAAAGCTCATTAGTGAGCTTATAGTTATTACATTTTTGGTAATAAAAATGGGCAATACTGTAGTAAAAAAATACAACTATTTTGTCCAGGGCTTTATATAAAACAGTATAAAATGCAGCAACACAAGCTGAAGAATCATGATAATTAGATATACACAGGAAGTTGAACATTTCTTGCTTATATTTGGATAAGCTTATCCAAACACTTACACTTAAACTTAAATGCAAAATCCTTATTGACAGACAAGTTGAATCACTAGATTCAATATAAAATCAGAACATACCAGACTTTCAGCTTTATTCAACAGTGATTTAAGGGTGTTTTAGAAATTAGTTATAAGCCTATTAATACTCTCTGAAGCCGAGATCAAGCACAGAGCCGATGTCTTGGCTGGTGGAAGGAAAGATCTCCCCCTTCCACAGCAGAAAAACAGGTCACTCCGGTCCAATGTCAACATTCAGCATGTGCACTTCTCCCGACCTCAATTTATTTATTTTATTTATTTTTTGACACGTCTCTCACCTCAGAGATGATTCTCTTGACAATCTCATCTGCATTAGGACCAACTAAGTACAATCAGTCCTGCTCTAATCTTGAAACTGCTAAGATCATTGGCTTCATAACAAGAACAAGCCTGTGTACGAGTGATCAGTCATGCTTCCTCAAAAAGGCCACTTTTTATGCTTTCTCACAAAGCCCTCCCATTCTCGGTTCCCAGTCTGTACTCGTGTGGCTCTGTATAGCCCTTCCCACTTCTGGGAAGAAGGCAGTTACACCACGAATAAACAGGTTCAGTTAGTGCAGCAGTGTGGTGGGTGGAGACTGTGGGATTTCAACTGAACAAATGGGAGGTGGACATCTGGGCAGAAAGCACTGAGTCAGAGGCCCCAAGCATACTAGCACAAGGAGGAACACTGCAGCACACTGAACACACGCTCTAGAATACATCATTCCTGATTTCATCCATAACAGTAGTAATCTCAGTGAGAGGGGTGGGGTGTATGTTAAACACCGGGCTGTGCCTCAGTGACCCAGTTTCGAAACTTAGTCAGCTGGTGCAGGATCCCCGTGCTGGCAATAAGCATACACTACCAAGTTCTTTTAAAGAGCTTTGAAAAGGATAAATAAAGGTCAAAACTGTCTGGACGAACAGAATATCCCAGTTTCTAAGTAATTGTGATTTTATTATTGAATTTTTTTATTGAATTATTTTATTGAAAATGCAAGTCTCTCATCAGTATGCAACTAATTACATTTTAACACAAAATTATAGAGCACTAAGATTCCTGCATGATTCGTAAACCTAGCAACGAAATGGCTTTAAAAATTTCAGTGTTAAGTGGCCTCTGTGGTTAAAGGCTCTCTCTGCACGGTCCTAGATGCTCCATGTAAACCTGAACCAGTCTGAAGCTTTTATCCAGGGTTATAAACCCAGTCCATGATCCTTCATGTCCATATACAACACTAAAAAAAAAAAAAGATATGGATTCCACTAGTTACCCACAGTAATGTTTATTGCACACAGCTTCTGGAATAAGCTGGACAAATAAGAGATCTAAACTGTGTATCAGCTAAAATAATTTTTTGGGGAAGAATTGTTCTGAGTATGTGAAGTAAATGCATGCTTTGATTCAAATCGGTGTAAAAAGGAGATCCAGAACAGTGTCGCCAGAATGTCGGCCTGCATAAATATTATTTGTCCTGGTGCAATAAGGTACTGACTTGGTACCAGTTGCGCTGCTTTCTTATGGCAGATCATGACGTTATATGCTGGTACATTTTTATTAAAATAATAAAACAATTAATTACCCATTAATCGTCCATAGAGGGATCTGAGAAACTTTGATGTCTGTACAAAATTAACAATAAACAGTGTGTCAGTGATAAACAAGACACCTTCCTGTAAACAAACCTGAACTTTATGAGGAAACAGGCCATGCCAGTTATTACCACAGGCAGGGTTTAAACTCGTGTCTGGGAAAAAACTTAATACAAGAGTCTTTAGGAGAAGTATCAGAATTACCAGTCAAACACCATACAAAAATACAGATTGAGTGAAACATTTATGCTACGAGTTCTCACTTGACAGAGATGATGCACAGTGTGAGATTTAGGTGTATATGATATAAATGCAGTTGGTTTCTGCACAGTGCAAATGGCTGTAGAAGAGGTTGGGATGTAGGACACATCACTTAAGCTGATTATGACAGTTTTTGCTGAACAGGCACTAAAACTTAAAGGAATCTTAAAAAGAAAAACAGACAAAGAGACTAGTGCATGCACCAGACAACAAAGTATTTACTGGAAATCTCCCTCGACTATCTGGATTTCCTACTTTTGACAAGTGAAAAAAAAAAAAAAAAAACCTTCTCCTTGGTTGCCGGATCCCTGGTCAGACAGTAAGGTAAAGTGCAGAGTTCAGCCACAAAGTGAAGGCCCGTCTCACTGTACTGATCACAGGTTTTTCCACATGCACCACTAACCACAAAGCACTGAACTTGTAGAAAACTCCACGTTTACTCGGCAGCTGTGGTTCAGGCTGTAAACAGTTTCTATTTTTTATGCTTGTAAAGCTACGATGACAGCGGTGTACATCTCAAAAGGCCACTGAACTCGATTTAAAGAGAGTGGAAAGAAGTTGAACTTTGTGTAAATTTTTCTAGTAAATGTGGAAATGCTGGTGCTGCAATGAACAGAGAAAGATTTTTAATGTTGAGGAAAATAAAGCATTTGACTATGCTAACTCAACCATGAATTAACATCTTTTCTGAAATTGTGTTACCTTAACATTGATACCTAGGCAAAAAAAACGTGCATTTTTTTGTTTTGAGAAGACAATACCCTGCTAGGAACCCATTACTTAGTGGGTTCTTTAAGGTGTTTTGGGCCCCGGGACTGTTCCAAAGAGCACTTGACTCCAAAGTCTGGTTCATCTGCTCTCGGGAACCATGCATGAGCCCACTTGTAGAGGTACACCATACTTGGGCAAGGATTGAATAAGATATGGAAGCCGATCCTATCTGAGCATGGGATTAGATCTCTGTTTCGATGTGAAATCAGTGCCATCTCATCCACTGAACTACACAGTTGATAAAGTAGGAAGGCATGTGAGAGGCGTTGCTCGACAATTTTATAACAGTGTATAGAATTGGAGGTTGTAAATACGCAAGTGTACCAGAGTACAGGTGAAAATGCCTGTGGCTTCCTAGTTACTAAGGTAATGCTAATATATATATATATATAAAGATTTTGTATATATGTGAGTAAAACTTGATAAATGAATTATCATATTTTGTGTCCTTCAGTCATAATCACTGACAGCCGTATATATAAAAAAAAGGATTTTATTTACATAAAATACTTTGCAGTCACAGAATGCTTTGCAATCACAAAAATACTTTTAATGTGGCTTAAATTGTACAAGCTTTATAAGTTAAATTAAAGTGCTAGGTTTTAGATTAATTGTTTAAATGTACTCCCAGTGATGCTAGTTTTTATTCACCTGTTTATTACCAAACTGGACTCTACACAAATTGTTACTTTACTTATCATATTACTAAAGATGAATTTGAAAACCTGAGAGTTCAAAAAGTAACGTGGCATCTTAGGCGAGTTTTAATAAATTAATTGCAAACGTACTGCGGGATTAAAACTTACAACTAGTTTTGAAGGAAAAAAAAAAAAAAAGATTGACACTGAAGAAAACAGCTTCTTATTACACATTAAGAAGAAAGGCACAGAGAAAGGAGCTGTACACATTCCTCCTCTATCCCTTTCCTTCATCTGGGCCCAAAGCCCCCTGCCCCACCTGTGTGCATGTAAGTGGAGCAGGTCATGCTGTGCAGAGAAGGCTGACACGTCTCAGGCATAGTCACATGCAATGCGAGTGTTAAGCACATGGTCAGAGCCAGAGAGAGGGACGGCCTTGACCAACCTGACTCTGTGGGGTGCTTACTGACCCATTTCTGCAGCAAAAAGTAAAAGAAATGGGGCTAGAGCAGTAAGACTGGAGGCACATAAGCCACGTTGCAGACATGCTGCATTAATAATCATTCAGAGAGGACTGTTTTGAGAGCGTTATTACCTGCAGCTGAGACCAATTTCTTTTTTAAATAAATAAAACATACCAAAATTTGCCACATAATTATGAGAAAGCAAATTATTTTCAAGGTAGAGGCAGCAAAAGAAAAATCAGTTCTGAAAAATCTGTCAAATAGAGTACTACTTATTAGCTTGAGAAGAAAAAGCCATTGTCTAACACAATGCTTTAGGTGTTATTTTTATTTTATAGGTCAGTCAGCCAAAAAAGCTCACCAGACTAGCATTATGGCCTGTAAGAACACAAGCTGGGAAAGCAATTACTGTCTGGGATGAAGTGAAAATGACAGTAGAAAGAGCCTACCCGTTTTATTTTGGGCCTTTATTGGGGATGCAGACCCTCTGTTATGCCTACTATGAAAAAAACAAAAACAACAACAAAAAAAAAAAAAACAGCTAAACTACCAGGACACGCTGATTTATACAGCCATTTTTTGACTGCTAATCTGAATGACAGCCAATAAGCCCCGAAGGTGCAGCCTAGATAAAACTTCCTCTTTTCAGAAGTGCGTCATTGAGATGACGGACTGCTTCATTTACCACTGCATATTCCTAGATGGTTTAATTGTGTTGGCACCCTGGGTATTGCTTCAATTACATAGTATCTCAACTAGTGACAGACACCATGGTAAAAAAAAGAAAAAAAAAGCTACACACTTAGAATTGGAAAAAATATTATAAATCTGCAGGAATGTATGCTTTGAATGCTAATAGAACACTTGAAACACATGAAATTGCAGATTTAATGTTAAACCATCAAACCATACAGGATCAGAGAGAGAGAGAGAGAGAAAAAAAAAACAGTAAAGGCCAGTCTAGTTTGTAAGAAGTAAATCACATGGGTCTTGTCCTTCTTGAAGTAAGATGTAAAAACCCAGAAAAAGCTTTGTGAATTTTTTCACACAATCAAAGGCTGCCAGACTAATATAGCTCACGCAATAGGTCTGGAGCTGCGTAGCTAAGCACTGAATAACAGGGGTGGGGGTGGGGGTGAGCTGACGTCACACATCTCAGGCTAGCCATGTGGCTCAGCGCTCATGTGACCTGGACCAGAATGAAGCAAAATCAGTATGATCGAAGTGAGAGGAAAAGGGGAGAGAGAAAGAGAGGGCTCAACAGGAAGTCATATGCTTTGAAATCAGCATGTTGGAATGCCACAATATACAGATGTTTACAGATTCTGAAAATATAAACACCTACAAAATAAACAATTTTTATGAAAAAATACAAATCTGCCTTTACAACAAATGTAGAAAAATAAGCTATTATTCGCTGCCTTCTGACATATTCACAAAGAAGTGAAACAAGGAAGTGTGACTGTCCTACAAGTTTATAGGTCCAGGTCACATGGAGCCAAGAGGAATGCTGCATGAGTGCAGCCAAAGTGCCAGATCACAGAAAGACAAAAAGATAAAACAAAATGAAAAGCAATTCAAAGCCACTTATCCTTAAGAACGTCTTTCTATATGTTGCGTGCAGAGGCTTTGCCACCTGAAATGTCTTGGTCACAAACGACTGCTGCAACACCATAATACAACCCATCGAACCTGCCACACACACCTGCATGAACTGCAGTACCTGTAAAAAGCACTCACTGGGCATATTTTTGTGACACACAACTTGCAGTAACCTGCTTGGACAAAGAGAGAGAGAGAGAGAGAGAGCGAGCGAGAGAACCAGTCATCCTGTATTAACTCTGTACCAAAGAAAATAGCTAAAATGTCAGTTTATCAAGCTAACCATCTGAGTAAACACTACAGAGGATACAGACTACCAAAAAAAACACGGACAGAAGATAGATGAGCATCCAGAAAAACAGCAGGTGAAGAATTTCAACTGCAACAGGAATAGGCTGTCAATATCCAATTTCATTTCTAGAATGAATGCTGATATTTACAGAAAAGATATAATAATAAATTTAAATATCAGCCAGTATGATTTACTATTTCTGAACATAAATTATAAATGAACAACTATTGAGAGAAAAAATTAAATAATTATACGAGGAAAGAAAAAAAATCATAATTCCCTTAAATTCAAGGCTCACTGGCAAAGAGCTAAGTGCTAGATTTCATGATGATGATGGTGTACACTGTGATTATTATTTCACAGATTATTATTCTATGATGTACAGTTCATTCAAGAATGTATTTAGATTCATTCAATCAAAACCTTCAGTGCAGCAGAATTTTTGGTAGCCTTCCGCAGATCTGTGCCTTTAAATAATCCGGTCTCTGAGTTCCTTTGACCTTATGGCTTTTGCCCCCGATACAGAATGAATTGTCAGCTGTAAGCCTTTCCAAATCATGTCCAACCAATTTAATTTACCATAGGTAGACTCCAACCAAGGTGTAGAAGCATGTTAGCAATGATCAAGAGAAAAGGGAGGTACCCAAGCTAAATTTCATTTGTTGTTCCCTTGTTCTGCATGAAGCGGGGTACATTCTAGACAAGGCGGCACGCGCACACACACACACACACAACAGACAAATTGGGAATGCCACTCAACCTAATCTGCAGGTCTTTGGACTGTGGGAGAATACCAGAGTGCCTGGTGGAAAAACCACAAAGCACAAGAGAACATGCAAACGCCATGCACACAGGCCCGTGGTGGGAACCCGAACCCTCGACCCAGGAGATGCAATGTCGCAGTGCTAACCGCTACACCATTTCCCACATACATTTGATATTTATCAAATTTGTTGAATTTTAACTCAGATTTATATTGTGTACATTCAATTTTGGATTTAGCTTGAGAAATCTTGAGACTTCTAATACCAAATTTTATTACAGTTCAAATAATTGTAATAACTAAAACATTTGATCATAATCCAGACCACTGTAAGGAAATTCTCCCACGGTTGCTTTTTATTGAAGTTCCCATGACCCATCTTTAATAAACGTGGATTTAAAAATCACTAAGAATCATAGTGTACACCGCCACAACACCTACATGTCATGACCCACCAAATGCCAGCAGACATGAGATGCAGAAGTCAGCTCTACCTGAATGTATCTCAGCGCACTTCTCAGCACACTCAGATTGGATGTTTTCTTTTCATCGACATTGGAGATATTCTTCTTAAGTGTTTCGAAGCATTCTTTTAAGTGGGCACGCCTGTTTAAAAAAAAGAAAAGAAACAAAAACAACTTACTTTCACTCTGTTCTTACAGCATTTAGCATTTCCTCACAGTGAACATTTGAGTTTAATAAAAAGTGAACATTGTAACAGTACAGCCCTAAAGGCTCATGTGTAATGTTCTGTTATAGTTAGTCCTGCCGGAGTCCCTGTTTGCACTTTACACTAAATATACATTCACCTTATACATGTTGACTGTGACCATACCTAACTGCCATCTCTCCTCTCTCCTTTTCCCTCACCCTGTTTCTCTGTCGAGCTATACATGTCGCTCCTGAGTTGCCAGTGATCCAGAACCCTCTGCCTTCTGGACCCGTCTAACATGTCCTGGAGTCTTGCTTCTGGTTGGAGATCTCGTCGCATGGATGCCCCCGTGTGGTCTGCCTGGATTCGTGTGGTGGCTGGGAATGGTTTCCACGAAGACTGTCCTGTCCTCGATTGATGCTGACAGCTGTTCTCTGGGGACCTGTGACTTCAGTTGTTCGATAGCTCAGGACTGGAATTTCCTACAGTCTACCTGAGCCTCCAGGAACAAACTGGACTCCTTTTAATTTAAACACATCTCCTGTTATACTGAACTTCCAGTCTTACACATTATTATGCAGGTCAATCCCTGCTCTCCGTTATCACCCAGATGAGGATGGGTTCCCTGTTGAGTCTGGTTCCTCTCAAGGTTTCTTCCTATTACCATCTCAGGGAGTTTTTCCTTGCCACCGTCGCCCTCGGCTTGCTCATCAGGGACAATCTTACCATTTTGATTCATACTTCATAATTCACACATTCACATTGCATACAAACTTACTTCTTTTGATTGTGTAAAGCTGCTTTGCAACAATGTCAATTGTTAAAAGCGCTATATAAATAAAATTCACTTGACTTAATGTCGCCACAACAATTTGGCACAACATAGAGACTACACAATAACTCACCTGTTTTTCTCAAGCTTGTTATGCACTTCCCTTGTTCCTGCCCTGAAAACACAGACCACACATGCAAATATCATTCCTCAAATGAGAGTGGAAAAAAAAAAAAAAAAAAAAAAATACTTTCATGCAAATGGAGACTTCTTTAATGCAGTCATGATCGTACACCAATGTATTGTATACATGATGTACTTGACTCACCCTCCAGGTCTTTTCTTGCCATCCAGGCCACGATGATCATCAGGAGGGTTGGTTTTGGACATGAGGTTTGGCTGTGCTGGTGTGTTTGCCGGCTGGGGGAGTAAAGCATGCTGGGAAGCTCGAACAATAGATCCAAGATAGGGCTGCAGGGACTGGGCATATTTTGGGCCATTAGTCTGAGAGGGTAGGACACATTGGGGCAGGACATGGTGAGATGCTGGTGAGTGGGTGTCTTTTTGAGAGACACTAAGCTTTGGGGATGCAGGTGATGTGGTTGGGCTGGGTGACAGCACAGGCATGGGAATGACTGTGATGGGAACGGAGGGAGCAGGAGGAGGAGAGGACAGGGCTGGTGGAATGGCCGGGTGACGCTCAGGACTTAACTCCTCCCTTGAGGTCAGGTGGTTATCATGCACCGTTTGAATGGAGTTGGGTGCTTCCGCTCTTTGCTTTCCTGCTTCCTGTTTGAGGTGCAATCTCTCATGAAGCTCGTTTTCCACTGCAGAAAAGAGTTAAATAGGTGAAGTTAACTAGCGTCACATATCGGTTTGAATCTGGTCGGACTACTTAAAATGCAAATGCTCTTTGAAGACTTTTGACATTAATGACACTATGACAGTTCTAAAGAGAGTCTGATGTGTTCTGCTGTGTTACAAAATTAGTAAGTCACTAAAAAGGAGAGAAAATGATCACTTCCTAATCACTCAGTGTTAGGACATCGCCTTCAGGCTGTAAAGTAAAGTAGGCAGGCAGTCAGATATAAAGACTAAATGTGGGACAAAAGATGCTTTTAAAATAAACTTCTTTCTAATTGTTTTGGTTGGCATTTTAAAAGAAATTTGTAAGTATGGGAATGTAGCTTTGGTAAAATACAACATAACATTTGTTCAAGCTACTGATTAATCATTTAGGTGCCACGCACAACCGGTCATTATCCTACAAATCAGACACATTCGTTTGCTCAGTACTTGCAACCTGCCATATCACAACCTAATGTATTTTATGGAAAGCTTGGAAATGCATTTGTGTGTTAGCCAAGCACATAATTACAGGTGTGGAATGGAAATTTTATGCTCCTGAAAATCTGGACATGTCCCGGTCACAACAACAGGTAATGAAATTTCTCCGGGTAAGCCTCATACTTTAGCGCTTACACAGACCACATCTACATTTGGAGAAAACAATGAAAGTGTTCCCAATGTCAAGAGCAACAAATCAGGCCAGATATATTCTGTGCAACATGTATGATTTCTGACAATCAAAACATAAATAATGAGGATGCTCTGTGTGATCTGATGCTTCAGTCCCAATTAAATCATCATCATCCCTCCCCTCCGGAAGGGTCAGTGCTCTTCATTTTTACATGTGTCAGTATGAAAGTGTTTACTGAGCCTTATGACTTATGATGCTACAGGAGCGGTGTACAAGTCACAACAACTGACCATGAGACACCCACTCGCAACCAGGCAGTGTGATGCTCATCTAACAAGCAGGCACATACCAAGTGTGTGGAGGAAGGCTATCCAGTTACCATGGCAACACGCTTATAAGCAATGCAGGACGAAAAAAAAAATTAAATGCTGGGAGAAACATGACAATTCTTTTAATCTGTGCACAACTGGATAAAATCTTCAGTCCTCTTGCCCTGATTACAATGTGTACAGAACAAACACAAAGGCAATAATGTTCATGATAACACAATGCATGGCCTACTAGCCGCAACCCCGCCCCCCCGCAAAAAAATTTAATTCTGGGCAGAGCGCGCGCACGTGGCTGAGGGGCGGAGTTTGCCCACGCGGATTCTACTACGGGGGCGTGGCCAGGGAGCACACGTCACCCTCAAGAACGCGCAGTTCCGCACAAACACAGGGAAAACGAGAATACTGTCATAACGTTCTATTTAAACCCGAGTCTAATACAGCGACTAAAGTCACAAAGCACCCGAGTGTGTGCGCTACGAGGCGCAAAACTATTTCCGTCCCGCCCCCGCCAAAAAATAATAATAAAAAAAAAACGCGAAATATGACACCGCGGCAGTGTCGCGTCATTCCGTAAAAACGCAACTGACACACACTGCCTCCAGCCGCCACCGCCCTGAAGAGCAGCGCAGACGGGTTTAAACTGAAAATACCCCAGGAAACATTTGAAAAGCAAATTGATGTCTTTGACATTCACGTTGCGTCACGTGTATTTGACAAGCTTTCATCATGCGCAAAAACACTGTGAGAACATATACATTACGTTTTAAGTACTATGTCACGTGATTTACACTTTTTCTTTCTCTCTTTATTTTTTTTTCTTTAATTTTTTTACACAAAAAAAAAACAGTTATAAATATAAACGATCCACTCTTCTTCCTTTATAACTGTGGCACTAGTTAAAAATCATACCGAGAGCTTCTAGGAGGCAATGTGCGAGGTTACAGCTTTTAGCAGTTTGTGCACGCGCGCACACACAGTCTCTCTCTTCTTTTCTTACCACGTGTTTTCTGTTGTTGCTCTGCTTGCAATTCTAAAAACTTGGCTGCTTCCAAAAGCGTCTCGATACTCATCTCTGTTGTATTATTTTCAGCCCCGCAAAATAAAACACCTGAGCAAATCTCTGGTGCAATTAAAAAATCTTACGCCCTTCACCCTGTATCTCCACCTAACTGACAGGGGAAAAACAACTTGATCCCCGCCTCTTGTACGAACGAACACAGAGAGAGAGAGAGAGAGAGAGAGAGAGAGACAGTAGCGCCGCAACAACAAGATGGCGGCCTGTAAGCACAGCCCGCTCCTAGTTAGCACCGCCCACGTGTCCCTGCCCTTATAATATGTAACTCCGCTTACATCCAAAACACGGAGTGGATTACGAAATTCAACTATACATATACAAAACGCATTTTACTGTACGTTTACAAACTGTGAGCTATATATAATCTCAACATTCATACACGATGTAACACTATCATCAAAAAAACACATCATAGGCATTAACAAACCACTATTGTGCCGGTTTCCGGATTTTACCCAGGATAGTTGCGCAGTTGCGCGTGTGCGTAATAAATAATACGCCAGGCTCGATCAGCCAATAGGAACAGAGAACAGGGCGGCATAGTAACGGCTCACGTGCACGACATTCGGCGGGTTGACGTCTACAGGCTCGAAGGCTCACATAAAACTTATCCCAAGTGAACGGATCTCGTCCTGACGAGTTAATTAGTTCGTTGTAGTAGTCATAAGACATCACACACACACACACACACACACACACACACACACACACACACACTAAAACACGAGAAGTTATATACAAACACAAAGAAATATAAATGAAGAAATGTTTGTACTATATTGAAATAAAACAATGATCACTGTGAGGGATATGAGCAGTATATGAACTAGAACAGTACATATCCTCCACATGATGAAAGCTGGCCATACATAATGTATATTTAAGGTTATACATTGTAAAATGTACAGAAACCTAGAATTAATAATCAACACAAGAGAATAATAAAATTATACTTTAGCTTTAATTAAATCTAAAGTGTGTAGGATTGTTTGAATGATTATTGAGTCAGTCAAGGAAAATTATGACTAACTGCATCATCCCAGATCACACCAGTTTAAGTGCACAAGATAAATAGACACCCACAGCTTTATGATAAAATGTACACACCAAAATCTTTCATTTTCTATACCTCTTTGTCCTGTGTGTACAGGGTCACAGGGCCTGGACAGGGTGCCTGTCCATTGCAGGATGTGCACGTGCACACAAACCTGGGAATGTCAATTAACCTAATCTGCATGTCTTTGGACTTTAGAAGGAAACAAGAGTACCAATCATGATGGGGAGATTGAGCAAACTCTACACAGACCAGTGGCATGAAAAGTGTCATAACAACTGCAACACAATTTGATGCATACATTTAATCAACCAACGATCAGTGTCCATTTACTTCTTTTATGTCTGTGTACATCATCACTGGCAGAAGCCATAGCCATCAAGAAGCAAAGGAAGTGTATGCCGCAGATCAATAGATCAAGCGACAAATTAGAAAATTAAGTAAGCCAGTGCAAGTGATCAGGTCTGCAATGTTTTAGGTAGCTAGTTAGAGATAGCCAGCTAGCACTGTCTGATATCCTAGAGATGTTTAAAAAAAAAAAAAAACTCAAATAGCTTGCAAAGCACTTTTTCTACTTAAAAATATTCTGTAAGTATTTATTTCACTTAACGAGCTGCTTAATCAATAAATGCCTTTGAATGATTTTCTGCTAGTCCTGAGTGACTCAAATGTGATTGGTTAAATCTTTAAAAGTAATAATGGTAGAACAAAAAACTACATTAGGGATAAAAAATAAATAAATAAATACGTTAGAGGCACAACTAGATTGTGAGAAATCTGACCACAGAAATAAAAAATATAAAAAATAAAAACACAGTCAGATATGAGTTGTACCCTCAAGCTCTAAGTTTAATGTAAGCACATTCTGTTCACAAAATGTCACATGATTTCCACAAGTTTTGCAAATGCGAGCATTTCCCTGCTCATGCCAGAAGAAGAGTAAGCTAGAACAGGCACACAGCAGATGATTTATCCCTAGAATTAAAAAAAAACACTTTAGAAAAACATCACTGCTTCTAATGGTCACTTCCTTGATTGGTGCTGTTCCTGTTAGCCATGACATTCCCACTCTGGACTTCTGTCTACAGGCAGCGATTTCCTGCAGGGGAAACTGCAGACAGGAAATCCCACTCTGCACAAAAATACAAAAAGATGTAAATCAAAATCAAACATGCAAACCACAACTGGAAACTAGGAACCCATATAGTCATATAAAATAGTTTGAGCTCTTAATAACAATAAATGAGGAAGTTGGAATCAAAGAATAAAAAATATGACATGACCATGAGACGACCTATATAACAGAGCTAACCTAAATATTAAGGGACTAATTACATACTAGCTATCCTTTCCTTTTTAAATATTGTAGAAATAAGCTGGGAGTTCAAGTCAAAGACTTCTGATTGAACAGAATAACAGATCATCATTCTAAAAAAAAATCTACATTTATTTCTCTTTATAATTCCCTGTTAAACTAAAGCACTTATCCCAGCGATTCACTAGTGCTTGGATACCATCGACGTAAAAAGTTCTCAGTATGCTGGCATCATGATCAGACTGCCTGCTTCATGTCTGAAACACTGGCCTCCAAGGAACTCCTTTAATGGCACTTGTGCAAGTGTTGTTCACAAATGATTGTGTGTAAAGTTCCCACAGACAGATTTATCTTTTCCACAAATCGGGATCAAGTTATCTGCATTTTCAAGGATTAGGTGTTCCATTTGCGGAATGTTCATGTGAAAAAAATGGAGTGGGCTCTGAGCCACCTTGCCTGGGATCATCATTCACAGATGTACAGTGTTCTTTAAAAGTTTTGCACTATTCAAATGTTTTAAGGAACACAGTGAACAGTGGTACAGTAGAGTACAGTGATGTGACCCTTAACCGCATTAAATATCAATTGGATTTAGTCCTTTATTCATGAGAAATTTCACCACAAGTCCCAGTTTTACCTGAATAACCCTCATACAAATAACATGAACACAATAAATAACAGGCACCAATTAGTTGAAACATGTGAATGAAGTGGGTTATGTATGAAAGAGCAACAACAACAACAAAAAAAAATCAGAGTCACCAACAATTAAAATGTTTATTACAAATGTAATAAAGACAAATGTTCACTAAAAAAACTGCTGTATCTTCACAGCTATGCACGATTTTACCACTGTATCTACAACTGTAATGTACTAGCAAACTAACAGGAAATTAAAACATTAGTATGTTACCTCATATGGTGCACTTTTAGAAAAATCAGATTTGAAAAGAAAAAGCAGAAAATGTGTTAAAGCCAGAATTAAACAGAATTGGCTACTCGGCGAAAGAGTGAGTTCTTCATGCTTGTACAGAGCTGGTTCATAAGATCTTTATTCTGACCCTCTACCCAGTGCATCTCAACCAACACATCACTGTTCTCCACCTTTACATTCATCAGGCACTTAAACAGAAAGTTGTGGACTGAGCTGGAGCTCGAGGAAATAGCAGAGACACGGGATCCTTGTTCCTGTGTGCTGGAGGTCATACAGGAGACATCAGTATTCTTTTCAGAGTGCTGCTTTGTCTTGGATTCTTCTCCATTACTGGGAAGATGCGTGAGGTCCTGTTCCAGAGTCAGGTCCTTGCTGTGGGCAGCAGGGGCTTCAGGCTCTGAAGCTCTAGGCAGCTCACGGAGATGACGGCTCTCTTCACGGCGTTTCTGCCGAGCATGGACCCAGGTATTCTCCACAGCAGTCAGGAAGAGGCTGAGTTCAAAGTCACAGGAGGGAACACGGTTGTGCAACACCTGAAGACATAGTGCAACATTGTCACACCATGCCTGTTCTACATCTTTCAAAATATCCCTGAATTAATGTCCCTCAAAATGGGGTCCAGTAAGCGTAACTAGGTTTTTTTTTTTTTTTGTTTAGTTACAGTAGTGACAATTACAACCTTCCATTAACAATGTTATCATGAATAATGAACATGATAAATAATATTGGTTCTGTAAATAAAATAAAGCTTGCATGTGTATATTATATACCTTTAGCTCTGTGAGAATGCTCTCCAACCAGTATGTGATGCTCTCTACACTGCTGGTGTGTGTTTGTCCAATGCGGAGAGCCTGAGAGTGCAGTTCTGCTGCTGTGGCTTCTACCACGGTGAAGCTAAGTGGCTTACGTGCCTTCTCCAGCTTACGCTTCTTGTTTGGTGGAGACTGGAACACACAAAATAAATGTCAGTAGACTAAACTCTGTGCAATCAGACATAAACGGGTTTTGGTTTTGCATTTATTTAGAATGTATAAATCTGGCACATGTGACATTATCCAAAATGTGCCATGCCAGTAATTCCTACTGAATATTCCCCTAATATAGACATCGCAAAATTAATCTGCTACAGGTTATACGAACAAACTTCCTTACTCAAGGGGAAGAAAAAACAAAACACATTCTTCCTTTTGGGAAAATTTTTTGTTGAGAAAATAGCTTTTAATAAATGTATGTCATTAGTAACTTATTATATTAGACTTTATTCATTAATTTTTTTCAAACATTTTTCAAACATATATTTACTGCACACAATTACTCTGGCATTTGAGAATTAGCCTAACTATAACATGGAACATCAACTCTTGAAAATAAAAATAAATAAAACACATTGGGTGCGGGGTAGAAAAAAAATCTTTAAATGATAAGTGTAGTTAAATTCCTCAAGCCAAATAAGAAATAAGATCTGATACTGCCACTCTGTGATTTTTCTTTAAGACGGTAACAACTTTCACTTTGTTTTTTTTTTGTTTGTTTTTTTTAAACAGCACTGCTCTAAATGTAAAATGCGCGCACACACGCGCACACACACACATAGATGAGGGTCAGACCTGGTCAACAAACCCAAAATAGAGCACTTTTTGGGTTGTAACTACATATTGCAGTTCAAACTGTAATCACAATATATCTGAGAGATTTAATAGTTTATTAAAATGTACCACATTTTATATTCAAGTACATTTATCTAGGCTAAATTATTAAATAAAAAATAAACAAATACAAAAATTGTATTATTGTCAAACCCTACATAAAATTCCCACCCATATATTGCTGTAATAAATTGCAGCTTTTTGCTCTTAAATAATTGCACAGGACCATATTGTGATTGTGCATCCTAGCAGAGAAGAGGTAAAAGACATTTGGGAAAGGTAAAAACAGTGAGCTTTAAGTAATTTAGCTTAAGAGAGTATCATGCCTCATTGGCAGAAGTCTTCACTGGAAAAGAACATTTGTAGTTATAAAATACAATCAAACAACTGGTTGAGAAGTGCACACATTTAAAAACTACCAAGGGCAGTAATAAACACATCGTAATAACACCATCCCTCCACTGTGTCATATGATCAGGAGCTAAATCTGTCCGACTCAAGCAGGATCTGCAATAAAATTGTGCTTGCAATATCAACAAGTGTTTATAAAATTTACAAATTTACCAATAAGGAATAAGGAACCTGAAATTAGCTCTGCAGAAACATAACTGCTCAAGTCCACTCCCTTTAATTCAAAAGCAAACCAGAAGGCAAATGTTGATTCAAGAGAGGAAATAGGGTTGGTTGAAGGAAACAAAAGGAATGATGAGCATTTTTGATGCAATTCCAGCACAAAAGCAGCAGAGGGTGCTGAAATTACAAACTCTTCCTTTAAAATGGATAAAGATCCAGTTGTATGGCTACGATGAGCTGCCTATCGACAAGTTATTCTCAATGCAACACAAATACAGTAGAAGCAGACAAAAGATTTTGCAACAGGATGCATCCAGCATAAAACGTGTGCCAAATCTTATGGATTAAATGATCTTATGTGGCAACCCCAGGGAAAAAAGGGACAAAGCTCAAGAAAACTTTTTTTGGCATACCTTTATACACAACACAGACCTAAAATTTCTTTCAAAGAACAAAAAAAAATTGAAGAAACTCAGAATGCTGTGTATTAAACCTTGCAAAGAAATAATCCACAACACAACAAATTAGTAGGTGCTGCGATACTACTAATTTTTTACTAGTGGAACAGCAATTCAAAATATAAAAATACAATTTTGGATTGGGAGTATAATGCCTTCCGGAAGCGTACTTGTATATAAAGTGATGCAGATATTTTTGGGTTCCACAACCCAAAAATATTCATATCAAAATTATTTATGAATTGAAAAAAAAAATCTAAAGTAAAAATAGAACAAATTAACCTGCATTTACCTTTGAAAAGAATCACTACTGATGTTAGATGAAAAAAGAAGCAGGAGCAGGGGAGGTACTGTGTAGGACAGCTTCCACACACACACACACACACACACTAACAAAATGACTCTTCTCTGACAGTTTCTGGTTACTGGATCATTTTCTATTTGCATGACTTTAACAAGTTATATTTATTTCTAATGATACTTGCTTTTGCCTCCTTCGAGGATTTTGTGGCGATATGATGTTGCTTGTCGTTAAACAGGTTGATCTCCTGCACTGCTACACCCTTTTTAACCTTTTGCTTCATGAAGGCCGTTGTTGAAGTAATGTTACTAAAGAACAGTTTTGGACACAAAAAAATGTAATAAAAAAATGCTTTACATGCGCGCATACCCGTGGTCTCAATATTATAGTAAACAGTACACGCACACACAGATGTTGACTATACGGGTGACGCATGCACACTGAGACTGAGCATGGGGAACGATTACCCACTATCCCTACTACAGTACTTGTATATCAAGACCTCGCTCGTTTAACAAGGTAAAATTAGTTTTATAAATTTTGCTCATCTTGCAAAACATTCACAGACCAAGTTTTGCATATGACAAATGCAATAAATACATAGCAGAATAAATCTATTTCGTGATCCACAATGCTAATCTTAAATGGCACTTAAAATGTGGACAAGCTGTGAGCTAAGCTCAAATCATTATAATGCTGAAACTGAGAATGCAGAATCTCCTTATATCTTGATAATGAATGAAAGGTTTTTTTTTCACTATGTTCAGCTCTGGAATCTGCTGCATGCAAAAAAAAAAAATCTCTGGATCAGTCTCTACAAGCTGATATGCATTGCTGATCTAATTTTAACCTAACTCAGTGGAATTGGAAAATTAGATATAACCCCAGCTCTTTCACAAAGCATTTACTACACTACAGTGCAATGACTTTATTTACATTTTATTTAGCAAAGATCAAAATGAGTATCTCTAGGAAAAACTCCACTGAGAACATGTGCAAGAATGAAATTTAAACTCCACTCAACTCCATGCAAACTTAATACATAATTTTTCTATTGGCTGAGATTTAAACAATTTTTCTCCTACCCTGACCTCTATAAGAAGAACCCCTCCCTCACTTTGGAAAACTATTGTCAGTTGACGGTTTGACCGGCTTCTCTAGGCCCAAGCTCATCTGAGATGGACTGATGCAAAGTGGTGAGGTGTGCTGTAGTCTGATAAATCCACATTTCAAATTCACACTCAATCACTCATCGTCTTTACCGCTCTATCCTGTATTCAGGGACGCAGGGAGCCTGGAGCCTATCCCAGGGGACTTGGGGCAATACGCAGGGTACACCCTGCACAGGGTGCCAGTCCATCGCAGACACACACACACTACAGGCAATTTGGAAATGCAGTTTTTTGGACTGTGGGAGGAAACTGGAGTCACATTTCAAATTTTTTTTGGGAAATCATTGAAGTTGCATCCTCTGGGCTAAAGAGGAAAAGGAACATCCAGATTGCTATCAGGGCAAAGTTCAAAAATCAGCATTTGTGATGGTATGGGGAGGATGATTTGTTAGTGCCCATAGGATTGGGGACACTTGCACATCTGTGAAGGCACATACAAGTACATACAAGTTTTGGAGCAAAATATGCCGTCATCCAAGCAATGTCTTTTTCAGGGATATCCTTGTTTATATCAGCTATACAATACCAAGCCACATTCTGCAGGCATAACCCAGAGCATGGCTACATAGTAAAAGATTGCGGGTACTAGATGGGCCGGCATGCAGTCCAGACCTGTCTCCCATTGAAAATGAGTGGTGCATTATGAATTACGACAACGTAGATCTCGGACTGTTGAGCAACTGAAGACACGCATCAAGCAGGAATGGGAAAGAATTCCATCTACAAACCTTTAAGAATTAGTGTCCTTAGTTCCCAAATGCCTGTTGCCAAAAAAAACAAAACAAACAAAAAAAAAAACAGGAAGTGTCAAACATCCTCATCTTTAGAACATGTTGCAGGCATTAAATTCAAAATGAGTTCATATTAGCAAGAGATAATCAGGTTTATCAGTTTGAACATTGCATATCTTGTACGGTATTTAAAAAAAACCATTATTCCAATTTCTGCTGAAATGTTAACACACTTTGGGCAACTTTTTAATTAAAATTTTTAGTAAAATATGGGACCTTTAAAGTAAAAGGAAATATAAAAAAAATACATTACATTTCATGTAGTCTTTTCACTAAAGTAATGCAGTTGACTCTAGAAATGTTTTTTTCTAGTTGGAGATACAGTATTTTCAGACTAAAAGTAATTTTAGCCTGTTTTATTTACCATCTGCCTCATAGCTTTTTCACAGCACCAACCAGTCCACACTCCCACAAGAACTGGTACATACATAAAGTGCAAACACCTTTGCTGTAAACCTTCTGTTAACGTGTTGGATAAGCAGACAGCAAAGCATGGCTTCTCTCCATGAATCCCTCACTTCTTTCCTCTCTCCCTTTCTGTGTCTCTTGCTTTCATCTCTGTGACAGGAGGATCATATTCCGCAAATGTAATCCTACCACACTTTTCATGACTTTATAACTGGATCAAAGAACAAACTGTCAATCAGACAGATTTGGTTTCTGGGTCTCAGCAGGGAGATTGGTAGTGTTTGGGATTTGTGGGGAGATTAAATTTGGGCTAACAGTGATTAGTATGACATCACTAAAAAATAATATGAAACATACATTTCATATATTTAATAATTATATACATACAGTAAGACCAAAAGTTTGGACATATCTTCTCATTCAAAGAGGTTGAATTTGTATTATGACAAGAAAAAAGCAGCTAAGTGAAGAAAAGAACGAGTGGCCATCATTACTTTAAGAAATGAAGGTCATTCAATCCCGAAAAATTGGAAAATTTTTTTTTTTAAAGTGTCCCCAAGTGCAGTCACAAAACCCATCAAGCACTACAAAAAAAAACGGCTCACATGCGGACCGCCCCAGGAAAGGAAGACTAAGAGTCACCTCTGCTGCGGAGGATAAGTTCATCCGAGTCACCAGCATCAGAAATCGCAGGTTAACAGCAACTTAGATCAGAGAGCAGGTCAATGCCACACAGAGTTCTAGCAGCAGACACATCTCTAGACTAACTGTTAAGAGGAGACTGTGTGAATCAGGCCTTCATGGTAGAATATCTGCTAGGAAACCACTGCTAAGGACAGGCAACAAGCAGAAGAGACTTGTTTGGGCTAAAGAACACAATAAAGAACACAATAAAGAAAACTTTTTGAATGAGAAGGTGTGTCCAAACTTTTTGTCTGTACTGATATTTTTTTTTTATTAAAAGATTATAAACATGTACTCTGTAGAATGATCACTGGTGTACATGTGAATGGTGTAATAAGGAGAAAAGCGGAATGCAGACACAAATGTAGGCCAATTATTCTGTTCAAGTGCCTTCTGCACAAAGGAATGCAGGAAAGTTGGAAAGGACTAGAAATACTCCACCTCCTGCCCCTTTCATTATGCTTAACATTCCCCTCTCACTTGCTCTCTGTATTGCTTCTTCTCAATACAACAGCACGGCTTTACAACAGAGTACTGCAGCCCTGGAGACCGTTGCCAGGCTACGCCGACTGGGGAAGAGAGCCAGGCAGCAGGGAGCAGTCGGAGTGTGTCTAATGGAATGGCCTGGGTTTGCATTATTAACACAGGCACCGATCTGGAGCTGCATAAATATTCTGCCAGTGTGGCTTTTCCTAAACTGAACACAGACACACACACAGAGACAAAACTCCCAAGCAGCTTAGTAGGTCAGAGAAGGACCTTTTCCTTAAAGTCACAGAAAGGTAGAACATAGAGCTCAAACTTACTGGCATGGTCACATCCTCGTAGAAGCTCCAGGCCAGAGCCCAGCGCATGGTGCGCCCCTGGCAAAACTCTGTGTGTGTTACTTTGAGGACCTGTTCAGACAAAACAAGAGCTGTGATCAACAGTAGAACAGTAGAGATTTGGTTATTTAAGAGAGACAATACACGTTTAACTGTTTTTGTGGGTTTTTTAATTCCCAAGAGCCAAACAATTATAAAATTATCTCTTTGATCTTAGACCTGTCTGAATTGGTCACTTCAGCTATTTTTCTGCAAAGACTGTGCTACCTATTCACTTTCTATAAAATGACCAAAAGAAATATCGCAGTATACATCTCATCTGACAAAATAAAATTTCATAATGGTAAAGGTCACATTATAGGCTTTGCGGGTACAGACAATTCAGGAAGCACTCTTTTCTATTGTGAAAAAAAAAAACACCGCCAAAATTTGGTATTGGCAGAGTTTAACACTGAACAATACAATTTAGATGAGATTCAAAAGGATTCGTCAGAACAACGAGTTCCCATCAGTGGTACACCCTACCAACAGATTGTAGTCACATGATTTAATGATCAAGCAGAACTAACAGCCACTTATAATAAAGTTCCAAATATAAAAAACCCTCTAAAGGAATGGAAGGTATATGTAGTGCTCATGAATTTATAATAAAGCATGATAATCATGAAGCCACTTCTCTGCAATCTCTGCAATTCAATTTAATCCTTACTTAATAGACATACAATACTGTGCAAAAAAAAAACAAAATAGCCCAACATTAGTTTATATTTTGGCAAAGAGCCACACTTTCTTGCATTTTGTAATGCAGTCTTGAGGAATAGTTCTCTAGGCTTCCTGAAAAACTTTTTTTGGCTCTCATTTTTAGTCTGATCCCTTTACCTGACAAGTTTCAGAGGAATGTTTTTGTTTGTTAAGCCACACAGTGACCGATTAATCATTCAAATCATAAAAACATCTAACTTAAAGCATGAACCAATGAGAGTCTTCAACAAATCATAAGAGATGTTTTGATAATCAAGCTTTTGATTAGTACACTGGTGATGCTGAATGCTGAGTGGTTGGAACAGATGAGGGGGGAAATGAGGATGTTGCTGAGGTTGTTACATAAACAACCAACATTTAAAATTGTATCTTTAGGCACTTTGCAGCCTGTCACAGTAAAACATTTGCTTCCATTTCTTTAATTCAATCTACATAACTTAATATAAAAAAATATGTGGTGGTTCAAAACTTTTTTTGCACAGAAACAAGCAGCAAACTGCAGCAAACTTTGTGAAAACTAATATTTGTCATTCTCAAAACTTTTGGCCACGACTGTATATCCAAATATCTTATCATGAATAGTATTTAGAGGAACTATGATTACCAACTGTGTTATAATTTGCACAGTGGATGTTATTAGGAAAAAGTTATTTCAATGATTGTAATTAAAAGTTGGTTTTAAATGAACAAACATGAGGTTTAGTCTCGCCTAAATAAAGCTGCAATCTATATAATATAATATAAATAATATAATAAAGAATAATGAAATCTTCAGAAAGAAAATTTCAATTAAACAAACCACACAAATCAATGTCTCATATCCATTCACATTAGACCTAAAAGCCGTCTTTTAGAATTTTCTACTTAGCTTAAGACAGCACGAGAAAGCTAAAAAGTAGCAGATATATGCTTTTAGGGAGCCTGTAGGTCATCAATTAATCCCATCCATCTGAGGAGAGTCTGTGGCTGGGTGTGAAATGATGCCTTTATAAACATTCATCATGGATCACGGCCCTGTGTACAAAACTGGACAGGGACATCCTTGCTATAATCCCACATACTATTTTAATTTCACACTGTCTTCACAGAAAACAGGATGGTTAGACTGCTAAGTGACCTCTAAACATGATGGCTGTTTAAATTAAATATAAAAGCACAAAGGAGAAGAGCAGGAAATGAGCAAGTAAAAGTGAGAAAGTCTCATTAGCATATTAATTACAGCCCCATTAGCTGGCTACAGGGCAGATCAGCTTCAGTGTTGGAAGACAGCCAAGTGCACCATCGCTCTGATGAGAGGTGACAACACTGACACCTCCGGATGAGGAAAAGAGAGAAGACCAATACCAGCCTAATAACTTGTAAACGGTGAGAACAGCTTGCAGTCACAGCTATTAAAGAATCCTGCTCACACACAAAGCCAAGCTGGGGTCTTATTTGTTCATGGAGGAGGGGACGTCAACTAATGACTGCTAATGAACTAATGAAATCCAGCCCATCATTGCTCCGTTTCACTGGGCATTTTTGGGATTACTTGAGGAAAGCTAATTTAGATCAATTAACCTGCAGATTCTTCCAGTACTTCATATTTTCTCGTTCAATCTGGAGAGGATTAATAAAAAAACACCACACAGTTGTGTAGCCTACAAGCGGACACAGGCATCACAACTCACCCCTTGTTTTCTCAGCTCCTCCTTCAAGGGTGCCAGACTACACTTTTTGCCCAGCATGCAGCTGTACCATCTGTAAAAGACAAAGACAGCAGCTGTGTTTACATGCACAGGTATTTGTTAATTCAAATCAGTTCCAACTGAAGATTCTGCATGAACTGCTTGCATGTAGCCTAAACTCAAACCGCTAAAAATTTGGTTACATTACATGTAACCAAAAGTACACATTTTGGAGAAAACAGTTTGCATCATACCCAGCCAGGCCCAGGACTTTGACGTCACAGAGCAGAGGAGAAAAATCAATGCTCATTAGTTTACAGTCAAAATCTGAGACTTCATCAGCAATCACCGGACTCAAGAACACAACAGAAGGAAAAATCTGTGTAACTGACTAGTACATGCAACTGAAGCCCTTGAGGGTCTAATAATCCATACAAATAAGTGGCATCAAAAAGAGCATCTTTCAGTTTTAAAGGTGTAGCAGTGGGAAACGAGGCTGGCCCAATATCTTGCCCAACTCCTACAGAGGGCCAGCCCCCAACTCCTCAGGGGACACTCAAGTCAGGCAAGCCCGCAGGCCTACACAGTCCATTAATTTTTTTCTATATATAATATTAAACAATCTTAATATCCACAGCTGCTGTTGAGAACCTACTAGCATTTAACAGGATAAAGTGAGTGCAGATTACCTGAAAATATTCCACAATCATCATTTAACTCATAAAGAGGAAGTAATTAAAATGTCAAGAATAAGAAGAAATTTCTGAAATTAGATCAGTATTTTCATGACTGTTTGAGGAAGGGGCGAGGGAGAAGACTGTGACTAATTGTAGATGTATGGATTTACAGAGGAAGAGCTAAAGCTATCTGTGTCTGGCTGGGTGTCCAGACATCTACCAAGAAAAAAAGGAGGAAAAAAAAAAAAGACAGTTTCTAGCTGTGAGGAGATGGAGCCGCTCAGAACAACAGTGTACTGGTTCTGATGTCTAATCCAGAACTGTTCCAAAAAGAGATACATTTTGAGTACATTTCATAAAGTACGAAAACAAAAGTGCTAGGCTGAAATCAGAAACCTAACTATAGTTGCTCCATCACTATGAGAATAACTTAAGATATTTGAAATAAAATGTAAAGACTTTAAATGACGAATAATAAATTAAATCTGTATTGTGGCGGAAACGTGTACATACAGTATGTATAACAGTCACCTTGCATGTCAATTTTTGACACAGAGGAGAACACGAAGAGAAAATTACAATAAAACACACATACCATTGTGTATGATCCCTATAGTCTATATCTATAGTTTGCCAACAGAAAAACAACCTTCTTGTGAAAGCGCTCATTTGCACTACATTACACTAATGAAATGTATCACAAAGCAGGAAAACCTGCAGTTCACGCATGTACTCACACATGCAGGTGAACACTCCCCTGGGGCTTCAAGGTGTCGCTTTGTTAATCAGGTCTAATGTTCACTGCCAATGCATGCACATGAACACACACACGAACGAACGAACGCACACACGAACGAACGAACGCGCGCAAAAAATGCACACACTCATCAGACAAGCCGGATGCTGCATGGGTAATCGTTTGCTTTTCCTGCCAATAAATTAAACTCTGAATGACAGTTCCATCTCTGACTCCATCTGCTGAGCCCCTTTATCAGGACAGCTTCTTCACTTCCACATCCCCTCAGGAGCTAGGAAAAACCCTCCATAGCATACACTGCGTGGAGGAAAAGGCTTCATGCAAGCGTTTGTTTTATATTTATATTACAGCACCCAGCTCTCCTCTAATATACATAAAGCCAAACAGGACTTTTTATATTGCTGTCCACTGAAATTAATGAGCAGCTCAACGTGTTAAGACATGTATACTAATTACATGAATCTGGCAAATATATCAGAATCAAAAGACAGCCAAATGCACTCTCTTCAGTACTGATTTGAAAAAAAAAAAAAAAAGATTTAAAATGAACCTTACTCGGGATATAGAAGTGGAGATGAAAAATTATTTGCAAAATACATAAAATGTTGCTGTTCTTCTATAATCCTACAAGCGTTGGGCTCTAAACAATTCACACAGGACAGCATCCTCAACTTTTTATTTGTTTCGAATTGTAACGAAATCTAATATAATAATAAGAATAACAAATCTGGATATTTGTAAAATTGCGATACATTGGAATGTAAATCGAATCACCACCTGGGTATCTGGATAGTACTGTATCGGGTGGTCCCTAGTTTAGCTACCATAAACGTTATGTTAATAGTTGAGAAAATTTATTTATGTATATTGATTTAGTTTGATTTTATTATGTTGTTGAATATTTGTTACATTTTCACCAGTTGGAACTATTTTTTTTTCCACTGCAATATGTTGCACACGGACATTTTATTTATTTATTTTAATGACGCTGCTAAGAACCACGTGAAACGGGTAAACAAGTTAAGGAGAAGTGAGTGTTCTCAAGTGACGAGGGTCACGACAAGTGATATTTGTAAGGTTGTGCGTTTCTTCAAGTACTCATTCCGTTTTGGTTATGTGCAGCCAGCGAGGTATGTTTATTTCTTTTTATTGCGTATGTTTAAAGTTTAGTTTCTTTTCAACTGTTTATGTCAACAAATGTGTGCTTGTGTATTTGGTTCATTTGGATAGTTTGACGGTGGATTTGACAGTGAAGTGCTATAAGAAAGATAAAATTCATCAGTAACAACAACTACAGTGTTGTGTATTTCCTGGAGGGAGTGATACCTAGTAATTCCCATCCCTACGTTTACTACATGGGGTGTAACATCATGTAGCAGTTCTGCATTCTAAAACTTATAAAAACTGGATTTCTTTTGTTAATTTTAAGGACATTTGTTCAAAGTGTACAGTCAACATTTTCGGTTTCTAAAATGAAAAATAAAGTATTGGCACTTTTTTGAATGTGACCAGGCTCAGCACAATACCAGCTTGCAGTGTCTTTATCTGAGAAGTTTCACACATTTTAACACCAAGCAGGCAAACAAGATTATTATTTCTTCTCTTGCTTGCTTAATAATAGAATAATTCAATACTTAATATAAAATAAAATGTATTATTAAGTATTGAATTAGTCTATCATTAATCACCACAAAGTCCTCCTCTACTTTTATGCGACAAATTATTTGACGACAAAATGACAAAACATAACCCAAACCTGGTATGGACAGGTGTGCATTTAGTGTTTAGTTGCTGCATAATGCTGTGCATTATGTTTAATTACTATAATGTATGTATGACGTCATACGTGTGTATGTGAATACAAAACCTGAGCCTCCTCTTAAGCTGCACACTGTCATGAATAATCCTTTTCACAAACTCCAGCTCACCCCCCTCAGCCATGATTTCAGTCACTCCTCCAGTGTTGATGGAGCTTGGCGGGGGTCTGTGCGAGTTCCTTGAGTTGACCCCCTGACAGAGCAAATGAAACACAAGCCACACACAAATAGAAACTTCCATTATTGAAACTAGTAGAATTCTACAGAAATTTGTATTGGACAAGTGAATTCAACAGACAGATGTTCACATTAAAAGAAAATGGCCTGATGTTTAGGTCTGAGACAGAGAAAACACTCTGTTACCTTAGCCTCTAGCTGATTAGCAAAGAAAGGAGGATTGCACATGCAGAAATCGTATACTATCGACTCGTCCTTTAGTGCATCCATTAGTAAGGTCTTTTGAGGCACTTTCACCACTGCAACACACACACACACACACACACACACACACACACACACACACACACACACACACACACACACACACACACACACACACACACACACACACACCAAAATAGCTCAAATCCCAATCAAATTAAAGACGGCATGAAACCCTCGTCAGTGAATGAACAAACTAGTACCTTTTATCAGGTCTGCCATATTGTTTTGATCAACATTTTTCTTGGCATAATCATAGCAGATGTCATCCACCTCTGTTGCAAGAAAGTACCAACCATTCATTGAGGCTCCCAACAGAGGGTAGATACAGGAGGCCCCTGTACCTGCAACCATGCACAAACAGGCGCACACAAACACACAAAAGATAAAGAGCTTGCAGGTAGTTCCATCCCAAGTCTGCCATTTCAATATTATGTCATTACACACACAATTCCAACTGAAGAACATAATGTAGTGGAACCTCATTAATGAAGTAGCCAGTAGGTGAATTTCACTGAGACACACTGTTTTCAGTGTATGCTTTGATTCTTTTAGTAAATAGGAAGAAAGAAATACAGTTAAAATAAATATGGATAAAACCAAAAACAAGAGAAAAGTAAAAATGTGTAAAAATGTATTTTTACAGTTTTGATATTGACATGCTCGGTTTAAAAAGAGCTACAATGTATGAGAAGACATGTGCAAGTCAGTTAGAGCAAGAACGTCTGTTAACACGATGACCTGAATTGACAGACACCCCAGGAAAATGAGTCTCTAATACAATCATGTGCAGCAGGCAACCTCTACTCATCCATTATTTACCCACTCATGTCTGCTTCTCTCAAAATGCCTAACAGATAAAAAGGCTTCTGAAGCCAGACTTAAGCAGTTAAACTGGCCCAATTTATCATGTTTCTGACAGTACAACACCATCTAACTCAATAACATCATCTCAATTTAATAAAAGCCTCAGTGAGAAACCGGGATAGGAAAAATAAACAGATGGACAGCTGTGTAAGAATTTCATCACAAAGAACACACAAAGAGAGCAGAGATGAGGACATCCTAGTGCAGGGGTGGCCAAGTTCGGTCCTAGAGAGCCGCAATCCTGCAGAGTTCAGCTCCAGCCCTGAAAAAAAAAACCTCTCCTGCCAGTAGCCTTAGTAGTCCTCAAGACCTTGATTAGCTTGTTCAGCTGTGTTTGATTAGGGTTGGAGCTGAACTCTGCAGGATTGCGGCTCTCTAGGACCGAACTTGGCCACCCCTGTCCTAGTGGCTCAAATGCAATGAGCGAGGGAGGGGAAAGATTTGGAGGAGCTTTCTAGACTTCACCAGCAGACATCTGCCCGTTTGTAAACCCACTGGCACAGCTGAAGCTTGGCTTTTCACACAATGGGTGATAAACCACTCACTGATCTGTCTCTTTCCATCTGCTTCATTTATGGAAAGTCAGAATTCTGCTGCTTAGATTAGCTCTTAAAAAGAGATCGAAAAATACTCAAGTCTCTTGCATTACAATGAGTAAAATGTAGAGATAATATTCACAAGGGCCGCTGATCTGTTACCACAAGCACTAACACGTGCTAGCATGCTTAAATACAGTGGAATCCTGGATTGCGAGTAACTTGCTCTGCAAACGTTTTGCAAGACGAGCAACATTTTTTAAAATAAATTTTAACTTAAACAAGGTAGGGAGGTCTTTGTGAGTAGTACTCATGTGCAAAGCATTTTATTAATTTGTGTCCAAGTGTAGTGACCGTTCTTAAGTAACTGTACTGCAACAACGGCCCCCATAAAGAAAAAGGTTAAGGCTGTAGTAGTGCAGAAGATGAATTTGTTTAACGTGCATGCGAAGTCACATTTTTGCAAAATCTTCAAAAGAAGGCAAAAGCAAGAATCATTAGAGAGGCTCCTTGTTAAAGAAGTTTGCCAACAGAGCAGTGATTCCATTAGTGTACGTGCGCGTGTGTGAGAGAAAAACACCCTACACAGTAGCCCCCCACTTTGTCTCTCTCGTCTTACTTTAGCTATGATTCTTTTCTAAGGTAAAGGGCAGATTAATTTCTTTAATTTTTACTTTACATTTTGTATTAATTATTTTTATATGAATATTTTTGTGTTGTGGAACAAATTATCTGGGTTTCAATTATTTCTTAGGGAGAAATTAACTTTGATATACAAGCACGCTTCCGTGCTCACAATCCAAGGTTTAACTGTATTGGCTTTCTTAATGTAATAGCCTAAAGCGAACTAGCCTGCTAGAGAAATTACTATTAAACCTACTATTTTATAAAATATATGCCTACAGGTTTTCCTGTTTCTAGTACACCTATTTAATAGCTATATAAGCTTAATCCAAATGTTAGCAATCTTCAGTTTTTCAGATTTACACAGTATATTATAAATTAGTCCAAAGGTAGTAGAGTGGGTGCAGAATTTCTCCAATAATCATCAAGCATTCCAACAATCAAATTGCCGAATGGTTTAAAATTTTCGAGGATCGAGCCTGTTGAAAGACTTCCTGATCTCTCTTAGTCTCCCAGTGATGTTCTTTCACTCTTCAAGCAAGCATGCCACCCAAAACACCTCAAACGACTCATTGCAACATCGCTGTAAACTTACAGAAACATGTCAAATGTCTCTGTGGTCGATTTGCCTGGTCTCCCGCAGAATTTCACATTTGCTCTTTTATTTAACTTGCTGTTTATGATGAAATTGCAGAAGTGGTCTGCATAAACGCACATGGTCAGAATAGCACCAGTTGCACAGCTCCGAACGCTCTTTCAAAGTCTTGAACATGTGATCATCAGTTGTGACAGCTTTTCGTGAGCATGTGCACCTTCTAACATGGGCACTTGCTCACGTATTTCAAGACTAATTAGCGCTCACTGTGTTATAAAACTGGTGTAGGAGTGTGTAACGACTGGGTGTCAAGTGAAGCCTGCTGCGCGTGAAGCGTGCTTGTGTGCTGCTAGGAGGAAAGAACTGGGAATGTGGTACTGTATTAAAGGACCGTGTGTACCGATATCAATGCCTCTGCGTGGACTGCCCTGCCCTCCAATCAAGTCTTCTACCCAGTGGATGTAGTTGAGACGCAGTGGGACAGTGGGGATGAGCCGCTCAACAGGAATCTCAATGTTAAGGCCAAAGTCTTCCTTCAGCAGGGTGCATGTTAGAGCACGCACTGCCTCAGGGTCCTTAAAATTCAGCCTACAGGACAAAGAAAAAAGGAGAAAGAATAAGAGAGAAAAAGAGAAACAAACATTGTTGTATTATAGTCTGTGGATTCGGTATGTAAAAGTGGGAATCTCTAGGGATTCTCGTGGTAAAGAGAACTACAATATAGGTAAAGGTGCTACAATATGCATAATGATGCAACCTGATTAGACTTTATGTACTTTTGTTAGAGCTTTCAGAATTTAATTTCACTATAACATTTCTGTCTTTTTTTAACAGCAGGAAAATGTTAAAAGTTCTACATTTGAATTTTTTTTTTTTACCTTTTAGCCTAAACACAATTGAGTCACATAGTATACAAAAATTCATAGTATTCACATTCATAATTACAAGTGATTTTTTATCTGACTCTGTCCTCTGAAATGCCTTCGCTTGTGCCATCTGGTTTAAAATACATCATACTGTTTGTTTGACCACTAATTCTCTTGGGATTAGAGGGTTTAAATTGTTTAGGAGGATAAGAGTATGGCACTGCTACTATTACATTGACGAAGAAATATTGCTAGATATTTTCGAATAATTTATTATGATGCGTTTTTTTTTTTTTTTTTTAATCCAAAAAAAATCCTCTACAGGTTTGTGGAACTGTGAGGTTTGCAGCATAATCTTGCTGGAGAGCTTTAGATTTGTGAAGCGCCTAGGAATCCTCTTCTTTAATGTGCATTAGTAAAACGTGCCGTAAAGTGGCTTTCAGCTCGTTTGTGCTGATCACTCCGACATCCACACTGATTTAGACACAACAGATCCACCTCTTCCCAACACTAGAAACTCCCCAGTTTCCCCCGCACTGATCCATTCTTAAAGCATTTTGCAGCACATGTGGAGCACAAAGGGAAAAATAGGTGTAATCAAGGCGCCTCATTTACACCTCCCAATATGTAATTAGATGGTTTCTTGTAAGGAGGGGAGTCTGGCACATCTTGAAAGAAGAGGTTTGCATGGGTATGTTTTGTGTGCTTCTCAATGGGACAGCTTAGAATCGAATCTTGGCTTGTAAAACGTTGCTGTGTTGTTGAGTTGAGACTGGAATGCACTTTAAAACACCTGCAATGAGCTGCAAACCTGCATTTCACCAAAACGTGAACTATATACTACACTACAATGCACATTGGGGATCCGCTTACAATGACACAGCATCATATGGTTTCTAAGATTCATCAACGCAACAGAAACACAATAAAACATTTTGAAGGATCTTCAAATGAAAGAAATTCAAAGATCATTAGAAGACCATCATACTAAATTGAAGCACCTAAAGTCACTTGTTGTCTTGCTTGTTCTCACTTAACTTGTTCTCTCAACATGTTGATTTCACTTTATGGTGTCAAAGCTCAATGGTTTCCAGTTTAATCCTGAGCTCAGGTTACTGCCTGTATGGTTCTCTTACCATTTTCTTTAGTTCTTTGCACATCACAAAAATAATGATATGTACATGATCATTACTAAATTGTCCTTAGATGTGAATGAGTAAGCATTTCTCATTTTTCATCCGAGCTTCAACTGGAAATAATTCAGTAATTTTGTGTGGGCACAGGGTTAAGGGCCCATGGCTCCAACATTGGCAACCTGGGAGTAGCGAAGCTCAAACCCCAACCCTCCATGAGGTTTGGTTTGGTTTCCGGGAATGCTGACAGAAAAGAATGGTCACAGGAGTGTCTTTATGCTGTAAAGAAACTACGAGACTTATGTTTTTCTCAGGATGTTAATTCATGTTTAAAGGACAAAGTTCATGAACATGAACAGAGAGATATATCAGGGTCCAAGAATAAGAGAGTTAAAAAAAATTAATAAATAACATGCATGTTTAGTTCATGGCTACCATGGGCTATAAAGCACCTAACACAAGGCTGAAACCCAATTCCCTCTCTAACCCCTGATCAACAGCCCTACTTGCTGTGTGGGGCAAGGGACTGTACACCCTAAACAGCGCACAAGCTTTCCATTTGTCGCTATTTGGGATTTAATGCTGGAACCCCGAAGTTAATTGAGCTTTTAAAGCAGAATAAGTTGAAATACGAGTTGAGATTTACAGGATTATGTACAAACTTATCTTTATGGTTTATTCTCCTCACCCTTGCAACATAGAACCAGTAAGAATTTAAACTACTTTCACACAGTTAATTACACTTTGGTCATTTAAATTAACAATGATGTTTGTAAAACTGTTGTATAAAAGCAATTTCACACTCAATGTTGGTAGGTTTCCACTCCTGTGATATCGCAAGAAGAGTAGAGTTTGTGATTAACTAGTCAATTCAAACAGCAACCTTTCTCCAGTGCCGCTGACTCTTCCTTTAAGCTAAATATGACATAGGCAAAAGATAGTGATCTACCCACAATGCATGCGCAAGTTCATACTTCACTAGAAATAATTCAATAGTTTCAAACTTCTATTAGCATTCTGCAAAATCCTCAAGCTACTATAAAGAGAAAAATCGATCTTCACGTCTCCTCTAGAAGACCCTATAGACTGCTCATATCAATGAAAACTCCAGTTACAAAGAGTAAGGTCATGTTTGCTTCAGCTCTGAATTCATTGTGGTTAGCAGGCTGCAGTGTCAGAATGCAGTACGGATAACATAGACTGTGTTTTTAAAATTTTTTTATATTGCATCTCTTGGGAAGTCAGAGATGAGCAAGACACGCTACAAACACACAACTTCCTCCCCCACACTTTAAAAAATATTCTGTCAATACCAGACATTTTTAAAGCATTACCCTTTGACATATTCTTTAGTGGGTTTTAGTGAATAGATAGCAATTTGTTCTAAATGACAAGTACATTAACTCTAACTAACCCAGCATTTTCCCCAAGGCCTATTAATTCAGGTTAAGAAATATATTAAATATGAATCTGGTTGTAACAGATGGTTTCCACGGTGATGGCTTAATTGGGTCAAACGTATTGATGAGAAAATGGGGTGAAAAAGAACGTCGATATGATGAAGCAGGCAAGTGTTCGGAAAAAAAGTATTTTGAACAACATGAATGAGAGATTAAAGAAGACGAAGACCTGCGCACTAAATCGGTTTAGTTTGGACTTGTTTGAATCTTTTCACTTCTTTTCAAATGCTTTTATTAACAACCTATTGGTTATGCATTGCTAAATGATTGGTTTTTGTGGAGCAGCACCTCCTGATTTGGTTTCTATTATGCTGTTTTTCTTTATATGCTTATTTGGCTCTGTATTCTGAGTGAACTCCCTCATGCTCACAGTTTCCTATGCTGAGTGCTTGAATTAAAAACACGTTTGTGCTGGGTCTGACACATGTGCTTATCTAAAAAAAAATAATGAATAATAAACTGCAAAAGCAGTTTACAGCCAAATGTAGGTAGCTGGAGTTCATTTACTCAAGCAACCCAGACAGCTAAATTCTGCTTTTAGTTACTAAACAACAAATCGCAGGAAACATTTCATAAGATCAGTCTGCAAACTGACAGAGGTATCAGGTTTACTCACCCATAAATACTTTAAACAAAACACTTAACATACTACTTGAGAAAAGACGCTGTGAATTAGTCTTCAATATCATGACTTAAAAAGCTCTGATGTTTGTACTGTAGGTGTACACACAGTGAGGTGCTGAGATGCCATAACATCGCAACCTTGAAGATTCAGAAGCTTGTGGCCAAAAATGAATCTTGCATAATCAATACATCTGAGGCAAAGACTAGTCCATTAGAAATATATTGAAATATAACTTCAAGTGAGAATGTGACATTTAGACATAGGGCCATTTTAAGACAACTCCAAAGCCTAGATAATAGTTTTGGATGTTTTTCTTTCACATGCACCCAACTATAACAGAGTGAACTTTGTACATGGTACATTGAACAGAGAAACAACAGAGAAACAAAAATAAACTAATTCCAGTAACGTGATAACATCACTACATTCATACGCTCAACATTCCTTCGACACACAAAAGTAACATACTCAAGTGTTAATTTGTATGTTTCAAGGAAACATGCAAGCCTAAAAGAACTAATCTACGTCACATTTCTAGTCAGAGGACCAAATTGCCCTGCTTGGAAATGTTAGTTGAATATGCTAGTTGATTTGATTTAAATGTAAATTTGTTCAGTAAGCACTTAAAAAAAAAAATTATATATATATATATATATATATATATATATATATATATATATATATTTTTTTTTTTTTTTTTTACACAAATGATTTTACTGCGTTCACTCTAGACATCCACAACATAATAAACACTCTAACCATAGCTGCTATTGGTTAGCCTGCCCGCTATTTTTAGCTGCTAATGAATGAAGAGAGGCAGAAAGCACCAGTGTGTGAGATGAGCACATGAGATGTGTGATATTGACAGGAGTGGTGATGATATATGTATGTGCTGCTGACAAGGTATCTTGATGTATCATCAGCAATGACAACACGGAAAGTTCAATAACGGGAATGTGGCCACACTGATGTAACAGGAGTTTAATAGTTTACACTGATATAAAGCACTATCCTGCAATGCTCAGCTCAATAACATATACAAGAGAACAGGAAGAAAACAGGAGGAAAGTAAATACACTGTAATTTCACAAAGTCATGTCCAATTACACCCCATTCGACAGACAGACAGACACAAATAACAGGCATTCCTCTCAGACCAAGGCCCTGTGGTGTTGATACTGAACTATAGAACTGTTTTCAGTCACCGGGCAGGTGGTCACCTCTAAACCTCGTTCAAAAACTTTTTCACGAACTGTTCATGAATATTATAGCCCTGCATAACAGTCCAAGTGTCGGTTAATCAGAGTATATATATATATATATATATATATATATATATATAATTAATCGATAATCATCACAATTCTTGCAACAACCTTACATGTTACACCAAAATTTAACTGTAACCTCAGTAACCAAAAATGTTACATGCATTTTCATTTTTATTTATTTTTTTAATAAAAATATATGAAAAATCTCTCGGTGATAAGGATGTCAGACTGCTGATCTGAAGCCTTTCTTAATGCACACAGGGAATCTGCTTTTGGTGGTTCCTTAAGCACAATCCTTAACCTTAACTACTCAGTTGGACAAATGAGATACTGTAAATGTCAGTCGTACTGGATAAGCGTGACTGCCAAATGTTGTGAATGTAAATATAAATATACTTGCACTATGAATGAAGTGAAAATCTATTTCAGACATTTAAAAATTCTAATCTAAAATCTAATAATTTTATCATTATGAAATAAATTTTTCAAAAGCATGAAAACCAAATGAACAGTTGGAAACTTAGGCTTAGAATGTGACCTGACCAGTAAGTACAAGCATTAGCAGTAACCTACACTCTTCGCTCCACATAAAAATAGAAAAAAAAAATACACAAGCCTATTTAATGATTTCATCCTAAATTTTTATTTACTTGGATTCATTTTTAATTTTTCTTTCGTGTTGTCTTGGAGCTAATATTTAGCTATATTTCTGCATAATGGTTTAACATAAATGTCAGCTTGAATGTAACTTCACACAGAAATCCTTCTGTTCTTGCAGCCATCACATCCCAGATTCAGCCTGAATAGTATGAAATTTATATTTTCTAAAGTAACCACACTTAAGGACAAAAAGCTTAAAGCTTATTAATGTAATAGAGTAAGAAGCTGAATGTGCTTGTTGCAAATGGTCAATAAAGCTATTTTGAATTCTAACCTCCTAGGACATGTTGATTTCCAGATTCACCAGTGAAGAACTGGTGTAAACCAATCAGGCTTACCACTAAAATCCAAAACATGAAATCTAATAAATGTGTAGGCTCCAGGGGCATGACTTCAGAGGGCACCTGGGGGTATGCTCTGGTGCATCCATGTATCAGACTTGCTTGTTGGGTGCATTCCATTGATGCTTGATTGGATTGATATCTGGGGAATTCGGAGGCTAGATCAACAACCTTGAACTCATTGCCTGCTGGTCCATATATACGGCAGGCTGTGATGCACTGATTTTTCTAAAATGTTTGGATCGTGGCTAGCATTGACTTTAGTCAGCAATTTGTGCTACATTAGATTTTCTGCAGACTGGACAGAGTAGCCAATGGTCCTCACATAGATGAGACTTTGGTGCTGATGTTCCTGTCACCCGTTTACTGATGCACTGTATACCTGATAAGTGGTGGTAGTGTTGTGGCTGACCAGTGTATATATGTCCAGATTTTCCACGCAAGCAAATCAGAATATACAGAATACAGTAGGATTACTCATTGAGGCTGGTTAAGGATTTAAAAATGTAAAGTTTAAATTATTTTACTTGCTCTCATAAAACACTGCAGAAAAAAAAATCTTCTGAGCCTGCTTAATCTCAGTCCTTTGTCAATGCTATATTCCTGGAATATAAAATTTTTCTCTGTAAATCCTGAGGACTTTCAGCTCAGAGTCTCTGCTTTTGTCTCCACCTCTTTCGAACCACTCTAGGAAAATGACATAAAATTAGCCACACAGAAAGTGGTCTTAGAGCAAATTGCAGATAATAATAGAGTGTAGCTAATGCACAAACCTAACACTGATGACGCTTTAAGTGTAAAATAACGCCACCACTGAAACACATGAACATTCGGGAACAGTCAAGTGTCTGTATACAAGATGTGGTATTAGGGGACCCCCAGCTAAGACCTCCTGACTGGTTTGTGAGTGATTTTTAAGTGGGCTGCTGCTAAACCCCATAATTATTTCCCTTATGTGAGACAAGGGTCCTCAGCATTAATAATGCAGCTCCCACTGGCAGCAGGCTGTGAGGATTAATACACTTCTTATGAACCAAGCTACTGACTGAAGCTATTCCTCTGGTGAAATGCTTCCTAATCCTCTTTCTACCACCACTGTATGCTCTGATTATTTCTCTCTGGTTTAAAATACTTAAGCTAAATACACTAACATTTCTTTTGACCACCTTTTACTTTGATTAGGGCCATGGCACCATTTCAATGAGCTGATAAAATGTCTTAACATTCATTTCAGTCAAGAGTTGCAGTAATTTCTCTCCAAGTTCCTGTTTTGATGATGGGAGTGTCGGACCGCTGCGTAAAGTCTTCAGCACATCCCAAACATTCTCAAAAGATTTAAGGTTTGCACTTTGTGTTGGCCAACCCATGTGTGAATATTATGGGTCATGCTCCCTGTACCACTCTCACCACTTTTACAATTTGAGCCTGATGATTGGAATCTTGGAATATGCCTGTGCCTTCAGGGAAGAACAGAATCCATTGATGGGGTAAATACTTGGTCATTCAGTATATTCAGGGAGTCAGCTGACCTCATTTTTGGGCATGTAACGCTGCTGAACCTAGACTTGACCAACAGAAACAACCCTAGATCATAAAACTGCCCCCACAGGTGGGCTCTAGGTTCGATGGGTGAATCGCTTCATCCATCTCTCTTCTTAGACTAAAGGCATCCATCACTCTGAAACAATACCTTTTTCCAATGCTTCACAATCCATTCTTTGTGCTGCCGAGCAAATTGGAGCATTTTTCTGATTAGCCTCATGTACAAGTAGTTTTCTTAAGGCTACACAAATGTTTAATCCCAGTCCTTAAAATTCCTTTGCATTGCGTGTATGGAAATGCTCTTAATTTCAGCTGAACAATATTAATCACTGCAGTAATTATCAGATGGAAGGCTCTTATCTGTTTGCATAGTTAAATCCAAGTGATGGTGTTTTTTTGGTCAGGCAGTGCATAAGAAAGCATATCAAAGTCATGTGTCTAAATCTAAGTGCTACTAGGGGATTCTTAAACCTGATAATAAATATATTTCAGCAAATACCTGAGGGACTGATCACTTGTGCAAATCTGAATGTTTTCTGAATCGACTTGGAGACTGCCAGAAACAAATTACAATATGCCATTTGTTTGCATTGCATTTTGTTTATTTTGACCCAAAAACTGGTTTATTCTTTATTTCTCCAAACGGCAGCCTGCAAAATGTTTTAAATATTACTGTTATTGTGTCACAAAGTGTACTTTGAAGAGTTGTTTAAGCGAGAATGTACAGTTGTGGCCAAAAGTTTTGAGAACCATACAAAATAATAATAGTTTTCACAAAGTTTGCTGCTAAACTGCTTTTAGATCTTTGTTTCAGTTGTTTCTGTGATGTACTGAAATATAATTACAAGCACTTCATACGTTTCAAAGGCTTTTATTGACAATTACATGACATTTATGCTAAGAGTCCCTTCTTTTTCAGGACCTCTGCAATTCGACTGGGCTGCTCTCAATCAACTTCTGGGCCAAATCCTGACTGATAGCAACCCATTCTTTCATAATCACGTCTTGAAGTTTGTCAGAATTAGTGGGTTTTTGTTTGTCCACCTGCCTCTTGAGGATTGACCACAAGTTCTCAATGGGATTAAGTTCTGGGGAGTTTCCAGGTCATGGACCCAAAATTTCAACATTTTTCATCCCCGAGCCACTTAGTTATCACTTTTGCCTTATGGCACGGTGCTCCATCGTGCTGGAAAATGCATTGTTCTTCATCAAACTGTTGTTGGATTGTTGGAAGAAGTTGCTGTTGGAGGGTGTTTTGGTACCATTCTTTATTCATGGCTGTGTTTTTGGGCAAAATTGTGAGTGAGCCCACTCCCTTGGATGAGAAGCAACCCTACACATAAATGGTCTCAGGATGCTTTACTGTTGGCATGACACAGGACTGATGGTAACGCTCACCTTTTCTTCTCCAAACAAGCCTTTTTCCAGCTGCCCCAAACAATCGGAAAGAGGCTTCATCCGAGAATATGACTGCCCCAGTCCTCAGGCAGTCCATTCGCCATACTTTTTGCAGAAGATCAATCTGTCCCTGATAATGTTTTTGGAGAAAAGTGGCTTCTTTGCTGCCCTTCTTGAAACCAGGCCATCTTCCAAAAGTCTTCGCCTCACTGTGCGTGCAGATGCGACACACCTGCCTGCTGCGACTGTGAAGCCATTTTTATGCAACGCAATGATGGCTGCACGCGTTTCTTTGGTTAACAATGAAAGAACAATGATTTCAAGCATCACCCTCCTTTTAACATGTCAAGTCTGTCATTCTAACCCAATCAGCCTGACATAATGATCTCCAGCCTTGTGCTCGTCAACATTCTCACCTGAGTTAACAAGACGATTACTGAAATGATCTCAGCAGGCCCATTAATAACAGCAATGAAATACAGTGGAAAGTTTTTTTTTCGGAATTAAGTTAATTTCATGGCAAAGAAGGACTATGCAATTCATCTGATCACTCTTCATAACATTCTGGAGTAGATGCAAATTGTTATTATAAAAACGTAAGCAGTAAACCTTTCGGCCACGACTGTATGTGTGTACAACTCAAAACATCAATCGGTTATTAATGATAGCGTCTATTTAGCTGGGTCAGCTGTGATGATGTCACTGAAGGCGTCACTGAATGTTATTAATAATTTTTTGGCGTAAGCTTAAGACATCACGTTCAGTGACATAGTGTGATGCGTATTTTCCAGTATCTGCGGCCTATTGTACACACATACACATCACAAATGATAACACACCTCTCTCATAATGCACACACGCACGCACGCACACACACACGCACTAAACAAATATTTAGGGCCCAAACTGACAGCCCTGTATAGTGTGTGATGTGTGTTTTGGGTCATCTACTATTATAGAACAAACACATATGGTTTTTCTAGACCGTGGTATAAATGGTTGTATAAATCACTGAGGGTAATCAGCAAATCTCTTAGAAACTTATTTGCTGGTTCCCTAACTAATACTGAAGAACAGAAGTATAATTTACATGAATCTTATAAAGTTACTACCACCTTTAATTCTGTGTTTTTGTGGAAAAATCTAAAACAAAAAAAATCATAGTGGGTTTCAGTATTCGGCAAACGATCAACATCATATCACTTTTCCATTTCCACTTTTCAACAAATCACGTTCCATTACAGTTTGTATTTAACAAAAATGTAACCAAAAAGAAAATAACAGGCATTACTAAGCGCCCCTTGCTGCTTCTAGGATTTAAGGGGCCAAGTTGCAGCCAGGTTTTTCAGTTTGCTGGTCTAGAGCATTCAGGTGTGTGTTATCACAATGCCAAGACATAAATACATAAGCAATAGTCTCAGAGAAGCAACTGTTGCTGCAAATCAATATGGGAAGGGTTATAAAACTATTTCCAAAAAAGATGGAGCTCACATGTGGAAAGCATTCGAGACGGAATCAATGTTGTAAAGAAGACTAGGCCTAAATTCCTCCACAATGATGTGAGAGACTGAAGTCATATAGGAATTCAAGTTATTGCTGCTAAAGATGGATCTACAAGCTATTGAAACATGGGGGTACTTAGTATTGCCCACATGTTTTTTCTTTTCTTTTTTGGCTTCATTTACATTAAATAAATATGGCATGGCGAACAAAGTTATATGTTGTTCATCGGAGGTTGTATTTGTCCAATACTAATATCATAAAAATCATCTGATAGTATGAGTATTACACTCTAAAAAATGCTAGGTTGTTTCTGTAAACACATTGTTGGGTTGTTCATGCTGGGTCAAAATTCTGGGTTATTTCGGGTACTTTAAACACATTGTTGGGTTGGGTAATGCTGGGTGAAATGAGCTGTAGTGGGTAATTTACAAATGAACACCTGGTTGGGTTATTTTGACCCAACAACTGAATTATTCTTTATTTCTCCAAAAGGCAGCCTGCAAAATGTTATAAATATTACTGTTATTGTGTCACAAAGTGTACTTTGAAGAGCTGTTTAAGCGAGAATGTATGTGTGTACAACTCAAAACATCAAATCGGTTATTAAGGATAGCTATAGCTATTTAAAAAATTGGCTGAACAATTTCGGTGATTTGAGCTACAGGCAGTATGGGCTCTGTTAAAGATACAGGCTACTATGAACAACCTGCCTGACTGTACTAACAGTGGACATTCAAAGACACCGCCACCTTTTCTAGCGTCTGTACCTGTGCATCTATGGGGTCCGGTTTATCCGTTGCGTCGCAACAAGAAGCGCAAGAGACGCGGAAAGAGAGGAGGTATCCTCGTCAAACTGAAAGCTTATCTGGCCTCCTGTGTGGAAAATCCGGTCTTTGCTCTAAATGGAGTATCAACTGAATGTGGGAATTTCGACCTGCATTGCTCTCAGGAATACAGCTATCAGTGGCTCAGAACGGCTGTCCCGGATGACTCGCTTCTGTGTCGCCGGCCGGTGAGGATTCGGGTACGGGGCTGTGTACAGGGAAATCTCCGTCCGCTCAGTCGAGCCCCAAAGCAGAGCTGTAAGACGGTACGTACTGCCTTGTTAAACACGCGATCACTCACAAATAAGACTTTCATTCTGAACGATCTGATTTCCACTCGCGATTTGGATTTTATTTTGCTCACGGAAACTTGGCTAAAACAAGGTGATAACAGCGCCTTCTCCTCCCTCCTCCCTCCAGGCTATTCCTTCTTGAGCATGCCACGGGTGTCCCGTCGCAGTGGAGGACCGGCTGCGGTTTTCAAACAAAAATTCAGCTGCCATGTAAAAGCTACAATAGCTTTGAGCTAGAACTGGCTTTGATTCAGTTTGCATGTACTGTACTATGTGCTATTATTCATCATCCACCTAAATACAATAAGGACGTTATCTCGGAGTTTTCAGAGCTATAATCAATCAAATCAATATCTGTATTTCAGACCACTTCCCTGTTATCTTTGAGTTTACTGTTTCACTATCTACTATGAAACCTTTTACTCCAACCTGCCGCCGTCCCATTACATCCACCACAGCTGGAGAGTTTGCTGATGCGTTCATGAACACCAGTTTTTACATCCAGGACGAGCCAGCTTCCCCCATGAGCCCCATTCCCCCATTCTAGACTCCATTGCACCTTACAAGGACAGATCCAGGAAGATCAAACCTGACCCGTGGCTAAATAAGGTGGAAGCCACTTGTGCCCTTAGGCAGCACTGCAGACAAGCCTAGCGCAGGTGGAAGGAGGACAAATTACAAGTATCACTGGGTATACTGCGTGACAGTCTTTCTAATTATCAAAATGCAGTTAAAGAAGCCAAATGTGTGTACCTGTCAAATGTAATTTCTACCAGCTGTAATCGTCCTAGGGTGTTATTCAATACAATTCAGTCAGTTACAAATCCATTGTGCAATGTTCCAAAACATGTATCAAGGTCATTTTGTGATGAATTTCTTAATCATTTTGTTGATAAGATAGCCTCTGTTAGCTAGATTATAATATTAGCTTATAATATTAACACTATTTCTAATGGTCTTGATGTGTGTTCTTCTTCTTCTACGCCCTCATCGGTGTTTAACAGGTTTATGCCAGTGTCCCTATCTTTTCTATCTAAAGTGGTCCAGCAGTTATCCCCAACTAACGGTCCTCTGGACATTATTCCATCTAGGGTGTTGAAACAGGTTTTTAAACACAGTGGGTTCATGTCTCCTCTCTTTTATTAACAATTGCCTTAGTTCAGGGTTTGTCCTAGATGTCTTCAAGAACGCTGTCGTCAGGCCCCTTCTCAAGAAATCCAATCTTGATCCTGCAGTATTGTCTAATTTTAGACCAGTGTCTCATTTATTCTTTTTATCGAAGGTTTTAGAAAAAGTTGTCTCTATCCAGTTACAGTCTTTTTTAGAAGAGAATCATGTTCTAGAGAATCTGGCTTTAGAACATGCCACAGTACTGAATCTGCTCTTCTGAAGGTACAGAATGATATCCTCCGGTCTCTTGACTCCAAAAAACCTGTGCTGCTCGTGATGTTGGACCTCACTGCCGCTTTTGATACTGCTGACCACTCGATTCTCCTGACACGTCTGGCACAAGAAGTTGGACTTCAGGGTCCCGTACTACAATGGTTTAGGTCATATTTAACAAATAGGACTTTCTCTGTCATGATTGGTGATCTCTCTTCCTCTTCGGCCCCTTTGACCTCTGGTGTTCCACAGGGTTCCATTTTGGGCCCTGTTTTATTTTCCTTGTATATGCTGCCATTAGGGTCGATTATTTCAAAGCACAATGTCACTTTTCATCTGTATGCAGATGATTTACAAATCAATCTGCCAGTTGTGCCGAATTCATCTGATGCACTAAAATCTATCCACAGTTGTGTGCATGACATCAAACTATGGCTGTCACAAAACTGTCTCTGTGTGAATGAGAGTAAAACAGAATATATTATGTTTGGCGCCTCCAATCCTTCTAGTTTTATCACTGCTGGTTTTGATTCAGTTTGCATGTCCTGTATTATGTGCTATTATTTATCATCCACCTAAATACAATAAGGACTTTATCTCAGAGTTTTCAGAGCTACTTTCTGAATTAATGCCAAAATATGACAGTCTACTCATTTGTGGAGATTTTAATATTCATGTCTGCTGTCCATGCAGCCAACTGGTAAATGACTTTCAAAGTCTTTTAAACTCCTTTGACCTGACGCAATCAGTTACACATCAGCATGGCCACACGCTGGATCTTGTAATTTCACATGGACTTCCAGTATCCATCTCCGGTTCTTCCTTTTAGCCAAGCAGTCAAAAATTTGGGGGTGATTTTAGACAGCTGTTTTAACTTTTAGACACACATTGACTCTGTTGTCAGGGCAGGCTTTTTTCATCTGCGCCTCCTTGCAAAGGTCAAACCCTTTTTAAATTGGAGCGACCTGGAAAAAGCCATTCATGCTTTTATTAGTTCGCGGCTAGACTATTGCAATGCACTTTATGTTTAGTCACTCGTTTACAAGCTCGTTTAAATCATCTGCAACTTGTACAGAATGCTGCGGCTCGTATGCTGACCAGTAATCGTAAATATGATCATATCACACCAATCCTGTATTCTCTCCACTGGCTTCCGGTACAGTTCCGGATTCAGTTTAAACTTTTGGTGTTTGTTTTGAATGCGATTAATGGTCTGGCACCTTCCTACCTATGTGAGATAGTAATTTTTTTCAACAAAGTAGAGTCTTGCGTTCTGCTAACCAAAACCTGTTAGTGGTCCCTCGGTCAAGATCCAAACAATGGGGTGATCGCTCTTTCGCAGTGGCTGGTCCTAAACTCTGGAACGCCATTCCACCTGAGTCACGCAGCATTACGGACCTCCCTCTGTTTAAGGCAAAACTGAAGACTCACTTGTTTAGAATAGCTTTTAAAATGTTATAGTTTTATGTAATATTCTTATAATTTTATCTTTTTATTTTTTATCATCATTTTTATGGCTATGACTATTATTTAATTTTTCATTTATTTATTTATAACTATTTTATTCTGTTTGTATTTTTATTTCTACTTTTAATGCCATTGTATTGTCATTTTTAGAACTGTGAAGCACTCTGGTACAACTTAGGTTGCTGTAAAGTACTATAGAAATAAACGTTGATTTATTGATTGATATCCTGGTTGGGTCAGATGAACAACCCAGAATTCTGGGTTAAATGGTACAACACAGCACTTGGGTCAAAACAACCATGCGCGTGTTCTGTCCAATAGTGACCCAGCGGCTGGGTTATGGGTTGTTTTTTAACGCAGCAAGTTTTTAGAGTGTATATTTTGACACAAAAACACAGAATTAAAGGAGGGGATGCTAATTTTTAACTAAGAATATGTCATTTAATATCATCCTGTATGAAAATATCATGCAATTTAATGACTGTATTAGAATATTGTATTGAATGGCATCAATACGCTAAGAACTCGCAGGTGTAATTTTTTTATTTTATTTTATTTTTTAGATTGACAACTACAGTATTAATTACAATAAATCAGTAAACCGAATGTTTAATTTTACTTCCTTTTTAGGTGTTCCTTTTAAGGTTTTCACATTAAAGTATTCCACTTCTTTTTTTTTAATTTTTTTATACACCATGAACCTAAACAGGGATATGCAACAGATACTGTAAAAGCTGACTGCAATATAAGTGGAACATCAAGTTGCAGGAGGCTGTTAGCGCTCACACACCATCATTATAGGGAATCAAAGAAGAGGCCTGCAACGCGGGATCCTTTTCATGCTTCACCTTCAAAAGCATCATTCACAGCTGCCTGTGACAGCACAGTTGAGATTGAGAGACAAGATAAAGAGAGAGAGACGGAGACAGCTGGGGTGCTGTTCACGGACCCAGCTCACCCTCTCCAGGTGTCAGCAGAGATGAGAAAAAGCACATATCCAAACTCCAGCTTTCTTTTCTTCTTTTTCGGTGAACAGACACTGATAGACGTCTCTCTGTCAGGCATAATGGCATAATGACTGTCCTACTGAGGCGGTGTGACGCGAGTGAAGAACATGATACATGAGTGGACTTATGGAAAAAAACATCCCGAGGGACCTGCATATCAAACTTGATAATCAACACTTGATCTTCAGTTGTGCAAAAGGTTTTCTATATTATCCACAAAATTACTATATTATGCCATCTGACTGCCCTTTGATACTGTCACCAGTGCAAATTCATCTCTGCCTAAAGAGACTCTCATCTTCTCATCTGTAAATTGTGCCAAAACCTATAAGTTTCAACTTTTACATATTTATTTGTGAGAGATCTACCGCCAAGATGTTTTACCTTACCTTAAATCATTCTTTTATTAAAAGTTGTTATAATTCAGTAGCAAAGTCCCATATGGGACATGATGTCCCCTGATGTGCTCTTATCGAGTTGTGGCTGCACTTTCTGACCCTCCAAGGGAGAAGTGCCTACAGTGTTATGTTTTATCATGACACTGCCTAAGCAATTTGACAGATAGGAATTTGCTTTTATAAATGTCCAGCCCAAAAACATGTTAAAATCGCAGGGACACCTTAAGTGGGGTTTATTAATATAAAAACCCAAGTAGACAGGTCCCTTGCAGCTCTGAATATTTTACAATTACTAACTCCACTTGGAGATTAATGCAATGTGACAGGGATTTTTTTTCCTTTTCTGCCACTCTCATGCTCAGTGGTGGTACAATTAAAGCCATGAATGTCAAAAAGTATTGTAATAGTAGTAACCTATTAATAACTAAACTGTATTTGCTAAAATAATTTTGGTTCATCAAAAAAATATATAAAAATGAAAATAAAAATGAGCCATTATGACCAGGACTAAATCTGGGAGTGTGTGCTAGGTTACAGTATGCATTGTGTGTGTAAACCCTAAGGCTATACACACAGTGTTGATCAGACAGAGATGTACTGAAGAATAGAAGCTGAGCCTGGGCCTGTAGTCTGAAAGATTTCCCTGCTGACTGTAGCCTACAGCACCACTAGACAACAGAAATCACATACACACCAGCGCTCAGAGACTCTCGCTCTCTCCTTCCTTCCCCGCTCGGCCTGACTAGGTTGAAGACCTATTTTTAAAAAGCCTGAAGCTAACAATCATTATAATGCTCCTGCCCTGGAGTCCCTAGGGGTGTCTGTGTGCCTCCTGGCAAGGTTAGAAATAAACACGAGTGACTCCGAGATGAAGTTGAAAATGTTCATGTTAAGGCAGATGGCTGAACTACACACAGGTCATTTCCTTCGATGCAAAAATGTAAAAATGAAAATGCTCAAGGCAGCCTCTATAGACAATCCCACATTTAAATTACACCTGCTATCCAACAGGTAAAACAGCAAAATTACAGACCTTTAATGGCTCTTTATTAACCTATAAAGACAACTGTGCCGCACTCCATACAGTTCTTTAACTCACACCACAGCTGCTGATTATACAAGTAAACGTGAGCACAGGTTTAGTTGACTCACCCTTTCATGTGTAAAGCCGGACTGAATTATAGTTGCACAAGGCAATGTCCAACGACCAGTGGCAGGGTCACCGCTGTTCCCAACGTCCAATCGCAGACTCACCATTAAACATGGCAAAGATGGAAATTCTATATTTTGACCGGCAAATTGCCACTTAATATAGATTAATCAACTTATATTTACGTATTGCTTTCTCCATCATCTGCTTCAGTTATTTATCGGTTTTCTGCTTGAGCAATTATACAAACCCTTATCCATTACCATGGGCGTCGCTAGGTGATGGAAAATCTTACTGTCTATACAAAATATTGCACAGTGCATATGGCATTAACTACCATAGAGTTATTAACATAAATAAAAAACAGTGACAGACAGCATTCAATGCACTCATTTGAACTGTATAGCAGTGTGATGCAAAGAGATAGAAACATCCTGTTTTTTGTAATAAATATTGTATTGTACTAAATAATGTCCCAGATTGTAAAATGCATTTAATTAGCCTTAGAGTCGTTTTTTTTGTCACTTTGATTTAGAAAAAGTTACTTTTTTTAATGAATAGAAACAACAAAAAAAAGAATGATATTAAAAAGATTATGTTTAATTACATTAAAACAATGTTTGTCTATATTAATGAATTTGAATAAATAGCCTAGTATATGGAAGCAAATTAGCATCATAATTACTTGAATTATATCAGCCTTTGAAAAATACATTTTGAAATTTAATCACTGTTGAATTGTTAATTTTGAAATTTAAATACTACTGAATTTATTAAATTGAAATATTTGACTTTAAAAAGCAACATCTTTTAATTTAAGTGCTCTGAATGTCACACGAAATTTTCAACAATCTATTTCAACTGTGAAATTCAGATAGAAAATTCAAGCTGTGAAATTCAGATAGAAAATTCAAGCTGTGAAATTCAAGCTTGGAAATTCAATACAAAATTCAATACAGGAAAAGCAATCGAGCCAGAACGGAATCCGTTAGTCAGTCACGTGAGCCAGGGAAGCGGCCGTCTTCGATACCGGCTCCCAGTGAGTCTCGCTACATGGCGGAGGGCAGCGGCTCGGTAAGTGCACCTGTAGTGTGTTACACTCATTATATATTATCAGATATTTTAGTAATTTTACTGTGATAAAGGAATTTAGTCAAGTTTAGTTAAAGTGGGGCTAGTGAGCATGAGACACAGACTGATGTTGGTTACACACGCACGTGCGCACGAGAGAGAGAGAGAGATACATAGTGGTGGTCAAAAGTATTAAGACAGCACGTGCCATGTATTGTTCTCTCTAAAAATCGGTAATTGTGGAGGAAATGACACTGCAGAGTTTGTCAGTGTGCTCTGACTGTGTGCAGCTGCAGGAAAACTAGCTGTGATCTTACAGTAACTGTTAGGTTAAATGTTTACATTAACTTAAAACCGTCATAAAATTTGGGTTGGGGCTCATAAATAATGAGAAAAAATGGCTGACAAGTACTGTAGTTGCTTGGCCAGGTGTAGCATGACTCAGCAAGTAAATAAAAGTAGAGCATGCTTTTCAGTAAAGGAAGAACAAAGACTGAAAGCAGGAAGACCCACAAGTCTGGCAAAGCATCTAAAGAGAGCAAACTCAGCATTGCTCATGTCCATGAGTTTCAGACTTCAGGCAGTTATTGACTGCAAAGAATTTTTATTCGAGTATTAAAGGCAATCCTTAAGTTTAATTGTTTTTCCCCCCATTACTTATGAACCCCCAAAATAAGTGTGTGTGTATGTGAACATGTCTGTAATTCCTGAATGGTTAATGCCACACTTTTCTTGCAATTTCACTGGCATATTGAGTGTTTCATTTCAAATGAAATGTGGTGATGTACAGAGGCCAAACGCCAAAACATTACAAAATTTATACTGGGTGTATGTTCGATTGTTATCGCATGTGTGATGTTCAATTAACTTATTCTGCATTATTTTTTCCCCTACTTTTAAGGCTCTCAACAATCCGCTGATTGGGAGGACCGTAGAATACCTCTTTCTGACCACTCCAGTGCTGTGTCCCAAGTCTGGGAATCCCCCTCATCAATGGTCAATTTTACAACATTAAGAGGCTGTACATCCAAGGGCTGCATCCCAGTGCTTTGGGTGTGACATTTACATTGCTGCATTTCAATCTTATGAAGCGTTTGAACAATGAGTAATATTTATGACTGTTTAATCCTGTTCATACTTAAAATGGTATTTACAATTACTGTAAAATACTGTAGCTGCTGTTTTATGATCATAATATTCCTGATTAATGCTATTAACTATTGGGAGCCAATGCTCGCATTTATAAATTTTGTACTAAATGAGCACAGTGAAATGGTTGTATCTGTGATACAAGTTTGTTTTAACTAGTATGTGAATGGATGTGTCTACAATACAGAGTTGAAAAAGGTTTTGTGGTCAGAAAATGTTTAATGTTCTAGCACCTCTGCTCAGTGCTTGAATGAGGTATTGATCCCAAATACTGTATGAATATGCAATATTTTACCCATAACTAACCACTGTAGGTCTACATTCTTCTCATATATAATCTGTATATTTACTACACTTACTTTCAATCTCATTTCAAGAGGATTTTTTATTTTTTATTTTTTATTTTTACAAATGCAGGCAGTGTGGGCTTATATATTACAAAGTAGCACATTACAAATAAATATATACAATTAATTATAGTAATGGAGTAATGTATTACTATTCCTAATATTACTATTCAGTATTTACATTACAGTTAATAATCAAGGAACTTTGCTTTCCATAGCTTCAGTTACCTGCATAATGATCTCTGCTGATCACTGGGTGAATTGATTTCTCACCACAATGGGCTGTAGGATGCAGCACTTCAGTGAGAATGACTTACTTGCTTTAGCTGATGAGAACACAGCTTCTCTCAAATGCGACACTGAGGTGACTAAATATTAAAAGTCAGATGGAGATCCTGAGCCATTTCCCTACAGTAAGTTTATATCCATGGAAATCAGCAGTAAGAGGAACCAAAGAGGAACAGTTTGTCTGACAAACAGTTAGACAAACGCCTCCTCATGAGATATAACCACTGCTTATCAAATAATCTAGACTAATTTAGTATAAATACATGTTCTGGTGACTAAGCAAAGTGATCGTGCTTTTTGGCGGTAAAATACTTTGCAAAAAGTTACGTTATTTTGCAAAAGGTTGGACACCATCTAGATGAGAATACAGCTTCTCTTCCATCTACTGCTGTTAATTTTTATGAGTAACCACCCAGAACTGCTCACTGGACATGTCTTTAATATGTTCAAGTAATATCAACTAACATTTACATAAAGTATAGCATATTACAAAAGGGAAAATCTACATAAATCACATAAAATCTTTGATGAAGTGACGATTGATAGCCTGACATGCGCATCAAGTGAACAATCATCATCCTCATCTCCATTGTGAGGCCAGGTGATGTGCTGGAGAACAACCTGTACTGAAAGCAAAAAACTAAGATCAGGGACTAAATCAAGTTGTCCTGAGGCATTATATTCACACATGTTCAACATAATTACACCTAGCTTTATAATAATATATACAGTGGTGGACAAAAGTGAAAGTCACTGGTTTCATAACCTCAAACGTTTAAATAATGACTATACAGAAAAACTTATTTTATGCTACTAAATTGCCACACAACTATCAGTATTTAGTTTGAAGTCATTTTCTTCTAAACCTGAAGATTTTGTACAGAGGTGGACACCCTGGCTTCAGAAAGTATAAGTCCTGCCACTTATCTGCTCCATCAATTAACTAAAGCAGCTGATTTTAATTAACACAACTCTTCAGCCGGACCTGAACTAACTGGTGACGTCACCTGTTCTGTGCACAGAGAGAACTAATACATGGCACGTGCTGTCTTAATACTTTTGGCCACCACTGTGCATCTCTCTCTCTCTCGTGCGCACGTGCGTGTGTAACAAACATCAGTCTGTGTCTGATGCTCACTAGCCCCACTTTAACTAAACTTGACTAAATTCCTTTATCACAGTAAAATTACTAAAATATCTGATAATATATAATGAGTGTAACACACTACAGGTGCACTTACTGAGCCGCTGCCCTCCACCATGTAGCGAGACTCACTGGGAGCCGGTATCGAAGACGGTAGCTTCCCTGGCTCACGTGACTGACAAACGGATTCCGTTCTGGCTCGATTGCTTTTCCTGTATTGAATTTTTCTATTGAATTTGTACTTGAATTTCCAAGCTTGAATTTTCTATCTGAATTTCACAGTTGAAATAGATTGTTGAAAATTTCGTGTGACATTCAGAGCACTTAAATTAAAAGATGTTGCTTTTTAAAGTCAAATATTTCAATTTAATAAATTCAGTAGTATTTAAATTTCAAAATTAACAATTCAACAGTGATTAAATTTCAAAATGTATTTTTCAAAGGCTGATATAATTCAAGTAATTATGATGCTAATTTGCTTCCATACTAGTAGCTATGATATTTTATGGGGTTGAATGGAGAACCTACTGTCTTATTTATGTAGCTAAAACACTAAATTAAACATGATGAAAGTTTTAATATTTATATTTAAACGGTAGATAAAAGGTTTTTCAAGTCACATGGGAGTAGGTCTCCAAATGAGCAGCAGGTAAGAATAGAACATGGGCAGCTTCTCATAACACTAACACATTAACATTAACACCGTGTTCCCAATATTGATTGAAGCCATTGCATCAGAAAGTATTTTTCAAATTTTTTTAATGTCTGCCAGCTTCCAACAAAAAGCAGCAGTATTGCCAAAGAAATAACAGATAAATATTTGACATTATTGGCACCAACATAGTTTATTCCATTGTCCAGCCTCATAGATGTGTTGTTTATACTGCTAATCAATGTAAGTTTAAAGTTATCGGCTGTTTTTTGATTAAATTTTTCTGACTGTACTTGAGAAAAAAGTTTATACAGTAAGCAGTGTGTGTGTGTGTGTGTGTGTGTGTGTGTGAGAGAGAGAGAGATATCAGGAAGACTCATTTGAGTACTGACTCTGAACAAGCCAAATATGTGTTGAACATCTATGGAGGCTGAGCCCCCCTTAAATGAAAATCCTAGAAACGCCCCTGTCCATTACAACTGTCTGGGCAAATGATCTTAATCAAGATGTGCATGTTCTTTTTTGGATCAGGTGTGGGGCATGTTTAAATTGTCTTCAAAAAATCCTAATCATCAAATGTTACACTGGAACCTGTTACACAGGGTCTACTTGACCCCTAAGAAACATTTTTATATGAACCTGTTCTCAAGGATCTTTGGGCACATTTCTACATTTTTGTGAGTGTTCTTCTCTCTCACCATTCAAAACTCAACTTTCCACAGGACTTATCATATTTGGTGGGTATTAATATGGGTTTGACTCCACATCAGTTTTTATTGAATGATTTTCGGAAATCTCACCTTGTCCATCAAAAGAAAGAGGCCTACTATTACCTGCCATTACAGCAGCAAAAAATGTTTGTCAACCGCTGAAATCCTCCTCACACAATGAACAGACAAATATGGGCTGTGCACTTGTTGGACATTATATCCACATTTTTATGAGAAGTTGAACTTTTAACTTCTCATATACATGGATCTAGCATAAAAATTGCGAGGATGCAGCTTCTAATGTTGTCAGCTTTTCTGAAGTCATTTTTACTACCAGTTTTAGTCTCGCTTCATTTCTATTCATTCTTCACATAATTTGTGCTGATATACAGACAATGATAATGAATAGATAAAGTTTGTGGTGTCATCTGGCAACTTCTAGGAACATACTGTATAAGCATGCATTAACTATTTCCCCTTTTTAAAAAGCTGCAACTTATACCAATTTCAGTGGCACCTGAATGTGGGTGGGATATATTATTATAAATATTAGGCAAAAAATTCAGGCTGTGAAGACAATTCAAGTAATCCAGACAATTTAAGTAATACAGATAAACTAACCACATCACATTAGAACTTAGAATACTTTACTCCCCTTCAAGCGAGAGAACTAATTTCACTCATCTCTTCTTCAAAATCGTCAACCTGTATATTAGATCCTATACCGACACATTTTCTCAAGCAGATAGTACCAGCAATAACAGAACCCCTGTTGAAAGTAATTAACTGTTCACTCAACAGTGGGTATGTTCCCAAATCCTTTAAATTAGCAGTTATTAAACCGCTAATCAAGAAGCGTGACCTTGACCCTTGTCAGCTTTCTAATAACAGGCCGATATCAAACCATCCCTTTATCTCCAAGATTCTGGAAAAGGTAGTATCACAGCAGCTATTTTCACATCTACATAGAAATAGCATAAACTGTGTCAGTCAGGATTTAGGCCTCATCACAGCACAGAGAAACAGCACTTGTTAAAGTAGTAAATTACCTTCTATTGGCCTCTGATCAGGGTTGCGTCACTATACTTGTGTTACTGGACCTCAGTGCAGCTTTTGACACCATTGATCATAGTATTCTCCGTCACAGATTAGAAAATGCAGTAGGAATTAAGGGAACTGCCCTCTTGTGGCTCAGATCCTATTTGACTGATCGTTATCAGTTTGTAGATTTAGATGGTGACCATTCCTCATGTTCTCAAGTGGAGTTTGGTGTTCCACAGGGCTCAGTTTTAGGCCGACTGCTTTTTTTCCCCTTTACATGCTTCCTCTGAGCAACATAATTCGTAAACATGGTATTAGTTTTCATTGTTATGCTAATGACACACAATTATATGTCTCAGCAAAACCAGATGAGAAAAACCAGTTTGCTAAAATTGAGCAAAAATGTGTGCAGAACATAAGAGACTGGATGTTGATTAATTTTGTTCTGCTTAATCCTGATAAGACAGAAGTTCTAGTCATAGGTCCACAAGCAGCCAGAAGTAAGCTTTCTGATCACACTGTAACTTTAGATGGCCTTTCTGTTCCATCAAATGCAACAGTAAAAGACCTTGGTGTGATTATAGATTCCAGCCTTTCATTTGAAGCACATGTAGATAATATTACAAAGATAGCTTTCTTTCACCTTAGAAATATTGCCAAGAAACATATGGTCACTAAACGATGCAGAAAAACTAGTTCATCACCTCACAGTTGGACTATTGTAACGCCTTACTGTCTGGTTGTTCAACTAGGTGTACAAACAAGCTTCAGTTAGTACGGAGTGAGTCCTCACTAAAACCAGAAAATACGAGAACATCACCCTTATCTTATCTACACTGCATTGGCCCCCTGTGAAATTTCGCATCGATTTTAAGATACTACTTTTGACGTATAAAGTACTAAATGGTCTCGCGCCACAGTATTTGAGTGAACTGTTAGCGTCCTACAATCTGCCACGCCTACTTCGATCAAAGAATGCAGGCCGCTTGTTAAGTACCGTGTATTATTAAAATTACAGCAGGGGGCAGAGCTTTTTCTTACAAAGCCCCAAAGTTATGGAATAGTCTTCCTATTAATGTTCGGGACTCAGACACAGCCTCAGTGTTTAAGTATAGGCTAAAAACCTATTTATTTAGCCAAGCATTTTTGTAAATAGATCAGTCGGTAAAGGGGCAGATCTGGGGGGACTCATGGACATGGAGTATTCTGGTGAACTGGTATGTTTAGATGCTGTCTTCCCCACTCTCACTGATCACTCAGTTTTGTTGACGGTGAGGTGATTAGTTGCTTTACATCGCAGGGAGCCCTTATGTCTGCGTTTCCTTCTGGCTCTCCCTTTTAGGTATGCTGTTACAGTTAGTCCTGGCGGAGTCCCTACTTGCACTTTGTACTAAATATACATTCACCTTATACAGTACATGTTTGACTGTGACCATACCTAACTGCCATCTCTCCTCTCTCCTTTTCCCTCTCCCGGTCTCTCTGTCGAGCTATACATGTCGCTCCTGAGTTACCAGTGATCCAGACCTCTCTGCCCTCTGGACCTGTCTAACCTGTCCTGGAGTCCTGCTTCTGGTTGGAGATCTCATCGCATGGATGCCCCGTGTGGTCTGCCTGGGATGCGTGTGGTGCTGGGGATGGTTTCCACGAAAACTGCCTTGTCCTCGATTGATGCCGACAGCTGTTCTCTGGGGACCCATGACTTCAGTTGTTTGATAGCTCAGGACTGGAATTTCCTACAGTCTACATCCAGGAACAAACTTGACTCCATTTAATTTGAACACATCTCCTTTTGTACTGAACTTCCAGTCTTACACATTATTATGCTAATCAATCCCTGCTGGCCATTTTCACCCAGATGAGGATGGGTTCCCTGTTGAGTCTGGTTCCTCTCAAGTTTCTTCCTATTACCATGTCAGGGAGGTTTTCGTTGCCACCGTCGCCCTCGGCCTGCTCATCAGGGACAATCTTATCATTTTGATTCATACACATTTCATACAAACTTCATTCTTTTGACTGTGTAAAGCTGCTTTGGGACAATGTAAATTGTTAAAAGCGCTATACAAATAAAATTGAATTGAATTGAATATATTAGGCAGCAGGTAAACGTTTTGTCTCTGTAGTTGATGTGTTGCAATCAGAAGAAATGGGCAAGCATAAGGATTTGAGTGACATTGACAAGCGCCAAATTGTGGTGGCTAGACAGTTGACAATTTCAAAACTGAGATGTTGTTCCTGGTCTGCATTGGTAACGACATACCAAAAGTGGTCCAAAGAAAGAAAACCAGTGAACTGGGTTATGGGGGCCAAGGCTCACCGATGCATGTGGGGAGATGGGGATGCACATGGGGATGCATGTGTTTGTTATGTCAAGCTGCTAAGCCACAGACTGGTCAGAATGCCCCCGATGACTCGTGTCCCTCGTCAAAAGCACCTACAATTGCCACGCGAGATTAAAAACTGGAATGCATTTTCTTGCATCACGTGAATGCGTAGGTGCGCGCGCATTGCTTAGATGAGGAAGAGATGACATCAGGATGCACTACATGAAGAAGGCATGCCAGGAGATTCTCATGCTTTGGGAACTTTGTCTCCCACCATTCACGCAAATGTTATTTTAACATGTACCACTTTTTGAGAAAACAAGTCCAATCCATGGAGGCACCACCTCACAACCTACAGGACTCAAAGGATCTGCTACTAATGGCTTGGTTTCAGATGCCACACACCCTTAGAGCGCTAGTGGAATCCATGCTGTTTTGGCGGCAAATAGGAATCTACTTAATATTAGGCGTGTGGTCATAATGTTATGGCTGATCAGTGTGTGGTTTTTTAGATAATGGCTAAAGAATATTAAGAAAGAGCAAGGACACACTGAGAAGAGGCGTTTACTCACATCACCCGTCCGGTTAATGTAGTCTGTACATGCTTCTGAAAATCCGAATACTTGGAAGCCAGGTATGCAAAGTCAGGTGGTTTGTCCTTATAACGGTTTCGCGGATGCATGGATTTGTTCAGTGCCATTCCTGTCGACACAGTTTTTAATCAGTGATGCACATTAAATTAGCAACACAAACTAATAGCAAGGAATTATATATCAGCCACATTTTATTTCGAAGTGCTTGCATTTATGGCATGAGACAGATTCTACCACACCTGGATCCCTAATGACTCTTATTAGAATTAAAGTGAACTACATAAAGCGTACAAGTCACTTTTCTATCTTTTAAATAGAGGTTAGGGAGTCATTTGGGAGTCAGGCTCTTCTAGTAAACAGCATAATAAAGGGCTAATATCATGCATACCTGTACAGCAAGAAACACGAGTGCAAACAAACACCTCTGTGTCGTTTAGTCGCTCCACTAAATGCGCTTTATGACCTGATAAATACAGACAGATGAGACCTGTAGCATCAGTTGCAGAGTTAATCACGTTGTTTCTACGTTGTTTGTTCCGGGTTTGGGATGAAGTCATAAACATGCGCCGGCACCAAAATATGACGTAACGAGTGACGGAGCTGGAAAGCTGAAAGGGCGTGAACACCTTCCAACATGGCTATCCCTCTCTCAGTATAAATACGAACTCTATTTTACACCATTTTGTCATATTTTAAAGTATATACGTTTAATACTTTTACTTACTACTCAGTAATAAGGGTTTTATAAGAAATTACAGGTTTTTTTACATTAGAGAGAATGTTCACCACTGGAAGGTTCCTTTATCACAATATATTTTTATATTATACTTCATGCTGATTTATTGTCATATCAAGCTTTCAAATCCTGCTTACACATTTTAAAAAGAAAGTAAAACATTCACACTTAAATGACTGGTGAGCCATCACTAAACTCAAATGACCAAGTGTGCTTAATTGTAAGGATTGAATGAACTTTATCCTATTATTCAACTCAGTATTCACATGAAAAGCATCACCAGAATGACATTAGAATTTTTTTTCTTTAATTATTTTGCAAACAGTGAAGGCATTCAGATTACATTGTTAACAGGAAAATTAGAGCTGTCTTCTCACAGAATGTAAAGCCTCTGCTCTATTTACAAAGCAATTAGAGCTGACAGATGAAATTGAAGCTAGAGGAGAAAGAATCTACAAATATCCTGTACATTAGTTCATTCAGTGAGTGCAGCAATGGGACTGCCTAGGACCCAGTGAAAAGCAAACATTATTTTCTCAGAGGACGCAGAACCCTGGAGACCCCACATAAGCATTTAAATAATGTGTTCAAGAAATGTGTGATCTTTATCTTTCCTTGAAAATACAAGGAGTGGAGATCTTTGTTTAGACATTTCAGTTTGATTCTGTTTTTAGGACTCAAAGATTAGTTCATTTGTAGAGCATTGTTGTTGTTTTTTTGTTGTTCTTACAAAGACAAGTCTAGCTAGACTATATTAAGAGGATTTTGACACAAACAGATCATGCCGCCTATAACCATATACTGAACTCAGCATTGTCAGATCTTTCTGGCAGGGTCTTTGTGCCACCTTGCCGGCAGCATTGCCAAACTGACAGGTGTAATTTCTAGACCAGCGATAATCAGATTTGCAGAGGCACACACCAGGAAATCGCTAGATAACAGTTTGGTTAAGCAGTGGAATTTTTTATTATATAATTGCATTGTAATGAAAAGGGCAAATTAAAATATTGGTTTACGCACATATTAATAAATCTTAAATGGTTTACACTTTTAGTCTGAAAAGATTTAGGAGCAGGGACGTGCAATTTTCTCTTCTTTTTAAACATTTTGCTTTGCTGCCAAAAACAAAGGCAGGCTTCTTTCCTTTTATTAACACGTGGAATGGTTTACTTCCACCTTGGGATTCGTTAAATATATTTCCCACAACGTCTATATTTTACATTTACCAACAGACTACAAGCTGAACAGGAGAAAATGAGCTGCTCGTAAAACATCATTAATTTGTGGTTAGTTCCTGTTGCGTTGTATTCACAGTGTCACCTACACTCTGCTCCTCAATGGCTGATTGTGCCATATTGAGAGAGAGCTGCTGTGCATGTGATAATTTTAAAACAGAAACTGCTTTGCCATAGAAACATCAGGCAGACGTGCATGACCTCGGTTAGGATCTCATTTGACTCCTTAAGATAAATCCCCACTAACCTGTCAGGGTAGATATTTTAAGAATGGCAAACTTAAACTGATATATCAGAGATGTTGCCATTATCCCACATATTTTAAACAGATCAAAGATTTATGCACACCCCCACCCGTGTCATGTGGTATATTGTGTCCAAACTGGGACTCATTTCTGCATTCTACGGGAACAGGTGTTCTGCATAAATCATTATCATATCCCACACAAGACAAATTTAATTTAACATGATCCCTGGCGAGTAGACGCATTAAAACCCAAGAACAAAATAGCTCAGAGTATAATGGGAAATTTAAGTTCTTTATAGCAGAAATATTTTAGTGCTCTAAATCGTCTAATGGCTTCTAAGGCCCAAAAAAAAAATCTATGTGGCTTTGTTGCTCCATATGCAGCATGGCCAGTAGATGGAGAAGAAATTTCAAGTTATGTTTTCTTCTGAGTTCTCATGGATTTAATCAAATCTTTGGGTGCTCTCAGTAGGACATTTCTTGACAAATTTACAAAGATTATTCCCCAGACAAGAGTTTGAATCATTTTTATATGAAGCTGTTAAAATTGTATCTAGTTCCACAATAAGAGAAAGGTAAGCATATTTCAGAATGATGTTACTAAGCTACAGATTATCCTGATAACAATCCCCATAGACAAATTTCCATTTGAATATAATAGGAAATCCTTTTTGTTGTCCTTCCCCCTCAAAATGTCACCAAGCTAGGCACCAACAGTTTACGACAGTGACAAAATAATAACAACAACAAACAGAAAAAAAAAAGAAAAAGCCGGGGTAAAAAACAAAACAAAAATAAGACAGAAACAAACAAAAACCCCAGACAAATTAGAACAAGACTGTCATTAAGTTATTAGTATAGTGCCCTATATTAACCCAATCAGTTGAAGCCTTCGGCAGGTAAGGCTGAATCAGGGTTCAGCCTGGGTTAAACCTATGGTACTTCTAGACAACATTATGCAAATTTACAGTATACAATTTTGGATTTACCATGCAAGAATACTTTTTTTGTGTGTAACATTTAATAGCTTGACATCCAGAATAATTTACATAAAAGGACAATAGTTATTCAACCAGAGCTAGGTGAGTCATAACCATGGTGGTTGAGTGCATCCAGGTGAAACGGAGGAGGGAGATTGAAATGGGTCAGGGGTGAAAGGGGTGTGGTAACCATGAGGGTCCTGCAGGTAAACATCAGCGACACTCCCACACTTTCAATGCCTGATCTACACTTCCAGTCACCACATACGGAGCAGTCTTGTGAAAATCTGTGGACAGACAAGACATTCAATCAAGAGAGTGCAATAAATAAATGTGACAAATAATCATTGCTATTTGGATATAATAAACTTAATTACAGTCAGATTTTAACATAACAGTTAAACAATATACAAACATACATACAGTATATAAATAAAACAGATCTCATTAATTAAGAAAAGTAATTTGAAGAATGGTAGACCTTAAAACAACAAAAATGTTTGTTTGCTAAGAACTGGGTGAACGGTTTAAACATTTCCAGAGAGTTCTCAAAAAAAAAAAAAAAGCCCTGAGGATGCTCCTTTGTTCTTGGAAGATGGACAAGTGCATCTCTGATATAGCACACATCATATTTGTGAGCATCCTAGCATATCTTTTATCCTTACACAAAGATGTTTTATGCTGTCTGAAGGTATTGTTGCTCAAATAAAAGGAAGACATTTTAAAAGCCAGAGTGAAAACAGGTAGTGAGTGATTCAAGATATCTCCAGGAGCTTACCCAGAGAGGTAACAAAATGTTCATGGGCACTCAATGTTTTCATGCAACGCTTGTTTTTGTAGTCCCAGATCCTCAAAGTCTTGTCATCAGCACAGCTCACAATGAACTTTCCTCCAGGGTGGAAGAGCACCCCACGCACCCAGTTATCATGGCCAACCTGCAACAAGCACAGATTTGAGTGCAGGAAATGCTTTATGAACAAATCAACTTTTTAGTCATTAAAATGGTATACATCAAAAACATGCTGTGATAAGTACAACTGATGCATTATCTTCAGCTCACGGAAAAAAAACAAGCTAACTTATAGCCACTTATAATATATATAAAATTTGTAATTGCATAATACCACTCTAAACAGTTAATTTAGGAGTACTTACTACTTGGATATACTACTTAAAATTCCCTGTGCACTCTGGGTTTGTATTTAAGTAAATTTGTGCACTTCTAAGTATGAGATTCATCTGTGTGTTTTAGAACTGAGCAGTACGACCCAGGTTACAAAATGTGTCACAGAATTTTTCTACTAGAGATGACAAAATTATAAATTCTACAGATAAAGCTATAAATTTAGATAACCTTTTAAAAATAATGTTGAAAGAAATTTGTTATGCTATTCAAGCATCAAAAAGTCAACATTCAGATCAGAGCTTCATGATGGTTTTGTATGTAGATGCCTATTATGTAGTTAAAGAGCTAATTAGTGAAGCCCCAACTGACCACCACACCAAATCCTGGTAGGTGTACACTGTGTGCACAATTATTAGGCAAGTTTAATATTTGAGGATTAATTTCATTATTGAACAACTACAATGTTCTCGATCAATACAAAGTCTAAATATTTAAGAAAGTAAAAGTGAGGTTTTGGCTTTCTTAGGAGAATATCCATGTGCGCACAATTATTGGGCAACTATTAAGGTGCAGAATTATTATGCAACTAAATATTTTTTTTCCCCATCTCACGTGTTTATTTTCATCTGTTAAAATGAGAATAATAAACAATTAAACATTTACAATTAAATAAAGAAATGAATTAATTAATAAAAAGCAGTGTCCAATATAGCCACACTTCTTTTCAATAACAGTCATAAGCCTTTCATTCATGGAATCTGTCAGTTTCTTGATCTGTTGACCATAAACTTTTTGTGCAGCAGCAACCACAGTCTCACAGACACTGTTCAGAGAAGTATATTGTTTTCCTTCACTATAATCTCTCATTTAATAAGGGCCCACAAGTTCTTAATAGGGTTCAGCTCAGGTGAGGAAGGGGCCCCATGTCAATTTTCTTTCTTCTTTAAGGCCTTTACTGGCTAGTCATGCAGTGTAGTACTTCGATGCATGCGATTGAGCATTGTCCTGCATAAATATCATGGTCTTTTTTTGAAAGATGCAGTCCTTTTCATTTACCACTACTTGAAAGTAAAAGTAGTAGTTATAAAAACTGGCAGTAGGTCTGGGAGTTGATTGTCCATCTTCAACCCGAAAACGTCCAACTACCTCATCTTCCCAGTCCATACCAGTACCCCACCTCCACCTTACTGGCGTCTGTGTCGAAGTGGAGCTCTGTGCCCGTTACCGATCAAGCCACGTGCCCAACCATCTGGTCCGTCATCAGACAGTCTCATCTCCTCAGTTCATAGAACCTTTGAAAAATCTGTCTTAAGATATTTCTTGGCCCAGTCTTGACGTTTCAACTTGCGTGTCTCGTTCTGTGGTGTCCTTCCTTACCGTGGCCATGTACTGAGCACTAAACACATTATCCTACACCTTATAGTACTACTGGGAACTCAAGGTAGGTTACAATTTGGGAATATGACAGCACTGGAGGGTTCCTGGTAGCTTCACATTCAATTCTTCTCAAATCTTTGGCAGTTAATTTGCGTCTTTTTTTCCCCCTCATGTTTCTTGCGACCCTGTTAACTTTTTGCAACAAAACATTTGATGGTTCTGTGATCATGCACCTCAATTTACTACACTTAATATACTACTATATTTTATTTAAATTATATAAATGTAAATGAAGTATCTGTATATATGTTACAGATTCAGATTGTGTATGCTCATGTTTGACTTGCACATGTGCCAAACAGTACAGACAATGCTTATTCCACTACATGCACCCACCAGCGTCATAAGGCACATGCCAATGCTGACATCCCACATTTTGATAGTTTTATCCCTGGAGCCAGACAGAAGGAAAGGTCCAGGTTTCCCACTCTTCTTAGTCTGAAAAGCAAACAAGTAAATGAGCCAAAGACACAGTGATAGAGTTTATAGTTTTTGTGTGCATATAGAGCTCTTTATAATAAATGGTCACTATAGGAAAGGTTGAATAAGATTTAATGCAGATTTTGCCTCCACTTATCAATACAGTAAAACAGACTGCATTAACCCAAGGGCAAAGGACTACAATTAGCATTATTACTCAGTCTAACTCTTGAACAGGAGTGTGTTCGTTCACATATCTGATTAACCGCTTGTGCTGGGTGAATAGATACTAAGTGCAGTAATTTTAAAACAAACTAAATAGCTGGTTGAGAAAGTATCAATGTCTCCTGTTATATAATGCTGCGTCATTAAGTGCCTTCAGATCTTTCAGAGCTTCTGAAAAGCTGTTCTCACCTCAGAGCCAGTGGCGTCCAGTATAGTCGGACTGGCACTTTCAGGGGCCCATGAGATGCACTCCACAACATGCTCATGTTCCCTCAGTTCTGCCTTGCACTCCTTCGTAGCCACCACCCACACACGCACAGTTTGATCATTAGAGCAACTTGCAATCAGGGAGCCATCCTGATTGGGCCGTACCATACGTACCCACTCTCTGTGGCCAGTAAATGTCTTCACACAGTATCTATAGAATAGATGGAAAATTTCCATCAACATCCATGAGATAATGAGGATAAACAAACTATTTTACAAGTCTTAATTTCAGGTATGCTTTTAAATGTAAAAGGTGTATTAATAGCTGCAGAATAAAAAAATTTAAAAAACGCAAAAGGTATGATTTAGTCATTTTAAACAGTGGTTAAAATAACACTACTTACCCAGTGGCAACTTCCCACATTTTAATGGTTTTATCCCTAGAAGCAGATACTATATGATCTCCATTGGGCATTATAGCTACAGACGAAACATTGTGGTCATGCCCTAAAATAAAATAAAAAAGGCAATACACATTAGGCAATACCAAAAAAGGAAAGTGACAGGCAATTTGGGTTGGGTGGCTTTGTCCTCAAAAGAACATAAAAAGAAATAAGATTACTGCACTGTGCACAAATGAAAGCTTACCGAACTTATGCTAAAAATAAGTAGCTAAGGAAAAGAGGGTTAAATATGGAGAAAGCCCCACAGAAAATGATCTTATTCTAGGAAGGATAATTAAACTACCACACAATTCTCCTACCTGGATTGAGAGAGAATGAGGGGAGCAGAAGAAAGCCTGCCACAGTGTCTATTTCACTAGAAGTAAGTTAAGATCTTCATACATAATTATACATAATCTAGCCAATTGTGTGTTCACCATAGCAGCATTTTTTTTATATTAATTTGGGTAATTAGATAAATAATTAAATATATGGCTAGATAAATAAATAATCTAAATTAATATGAAAAGGAGAGAGCAAACTCAGGTAGAGAGGAACCACAGAAATAGAAAGAGAGTTGTCTCGCATGCAGCAAGGAGAAGGAGAAACAGATTGAGTGGAATGGAGCAGTGGGTGGGATTCCTGTGGTGTTTCCCCTCAATCAGTACCGTCTGCTAGTCTGAGGGATAGTATCACTAAGGATTTACACATTTTGACACAGATTAAAATGGAAAATAATTCAACTTCTCGCTAAGAATTCATTGCTGTTCATGCAGGAAAAAGTGACTATTCTGGTGGGATCCAGCATGTAGCTAGGTGAAATGCAATTTCCATCCATTTCCGTTATCATCTCCTGTCTTAGTAGCCTGCAAGCTCATTCAGATATGGGACAGCAATTTGCAGAGGAATTAAAATCTGAAAGAATCTTCGTGTTTATGGAGGAAGAAAGACTATAATTATTCAGGGTGGAATTCAAGAAGAAATAGATTTTCAAGTACGAATGATCTATACCTCAACAAGCAGCAATAATATGAAGATAAACTGAAGTGAAATATTACCCCAAAAATGGGGTGGGTCTAAACTTATAAGAAATGAACACATTAACAAGTACCATGCAACAACTTCCCCCTAATACCCCATTCACCTAGGAAACCAATTTCAGACCAAACATCATGTTCACAAACTTCAGATTAAGATGTTGCACACTTTTCACACTTACCATGCATGGTCCTAATGCACTCAAAACCTTGAAAGTCCCAAAGTTTAATGGTCATGTCTGCTGAGCAGGAAGCCAGCAGCTTTCCAGTCTGGTCAAAGGAGATGTCCTGTACAGAGTCTGTGTGGCCTTTTAGGGTACGTTCAAAGTCTCCGGTCTCATAATCCCATACCTGAGGAAAAAGGACAGGAATTTATTTCAACTAGTCTACTGGTGCTAAGGTCAGCTTTATACAGAAAGGACAGCCATCTGCCTCTCTTCATTTGGTCTAGTGAGAGAATGAACGCATGCAAACCAAGCCAGCTGTGATTACAGTTACAGCAAGCAATTTTAAACCATTGGATTTTTAAATCCTACATCTATCTACATCTAGGCATTTGGCAGACGCCCTTATCCAGAGCGACTTACATTTTTATCAACAGTGGCCCAACAGTGATAACTTGGTGGTGGTGGGACTTGAGCCTGGGACCTTCCGAACCGTAGTCCAATGCCTTAACCACTGAGCTACCCCTGCTTTTTAAATGTAGCCAAGTAGCCAAGATTATGACAAGAATTTCAAGACTTTAAAATACTGTAAATTAAAGTTAGGCCAAGCATTTATCTATAACATATACATTCATAGTACACATACACACGTGAACAAAATTGTTGGTACCCTTCGGTCAATGAAAGAAAAACTCTCAATGGTCACAGAAATAACTTTAATCTACAAAATATTACAAAAGTAATAGTAAATAGAAATTCTATGAATGTTAACCAATGAAAGTCAGACATTGCTTTTCAACCATGTTTCAATGGAATTATTTAAAAAAATAAACTCATGGAACAGGCCTGGACAAAAATGATGGTAACCCTAGAAAATACTGAAAATAATGTGACCAAAGGGACATGTTAATTCAAGGTGTGTTCATTAATTAGCATCACAGGTGTTTACAATCTTGTAATCAGTCAGTGGGCCTATATATAGGGCTCCAGGTCGTCACTGTGTTGTTTGGTGACATGGTATGTACCACACTCAACATGGACCAGAGGAAGCGAAGGAAACAGTTGTCTCAGGAGATTCAAAAGAAAATTATAGACAAGCATGTTAAAGGTAAAGGCTATAAGACCATTTCCAAGCAGCTAGATGTTCCTGTGACTACAGTTGCACATATTATTCAGAAATTTAAGATCCATGGGACTGTAGCCAACCTCCCTGGACGTGGCCAAGGGAGGGAAATCCATGACAAATCAAAGAGACGAATAATCTGAATGGTAACAAAAGAGCCCAGAAAGACTTCTAAAGAGATCCAAGGTGAACTTCATGCTCAAGTTACATTAGTGTCGGATCGCACCATCCGTCGTTGTTTGAGCCAAAGTGGACTACATGGGAGACGACCAAAGAGGACACCATTGTTGAAAACAAATCATAAAAAAGCCAGACTGGAATATGCCAAACTACATGTTGACAAGCCACAAAGCTTCTGGGAGAATGTCCTATGGACAGATGAGACAAAAATGGAACTTTTTGCCAAGGCACATGGACTATGTTCACAGACGGGAAAATTAAGCATATCAAGAAAAGAACACTGTCCCTACTGTGAAACATGGAGGAGGATATGTTATGTTCTGGGGCTGCTTTGCTGCATCTGGCACAGGGTGTCTTGAATCTGTGCAGGGTACAATGAAATCTCAAGACTATCAAGGGATTCTAGAGAGAAATGTGCTGGCCAGTGTCAGAAAGCTGGGTCTCGGTCGCAGGTCATGGGTCTTGCAACAGGACAGTGACCCAAAACACAGCTAAAAACACCCAAGAATGGCTAAGAGGAAAACATTGGACTATTCTAAAGTGGCCTTCTATGAGCCCTGACCTCAATCCTATTGAGCATCTTTGGAAGGAGCTGAAACATGCTGTCTGGAAAAGGCACCCTTCAAAACGGGAAACAACTGGAGCAGCTTGCTCATGAGGAGTGGGCCAAAATCCCTGCAGAGAGGTGCAGAAGTCTCATTGACAGTTACAGGACTCGTTTGATTGCAGTGATTGCCTCAACATGTTGTGAAAGAAACTATTAAGTTAGGGGTACCATCATTTTTGTCCAGGCCTGTTCCATGAGTTTATTTTTTTATAATTAGGTTGAAGCATGGTTAAAAAGAAAGTTCTGACTTTCATAGGTTAACATTCATAGAATTCTTATTTATTATGACTTTTGTCAGATTAAAGTTATTTCTGTGAACATTGTGAGTTTTTCTTTCATTGACCGAAGGGTACCAACAATTTTGTCCACGTGTGTACATGCACAGTCAAGTTCTTTATTATTCTTTGCACATCCCAGCTTTTTGTTAGGAAGCCAGGGTCAGCCATTATATGATGCCCCCGGAGAAGATAGGGTTAAGGTCAAAGTCCCAACAGTGGCAACTTAGAGAAGCTGGGGCTCAAATCATCGACCTTCCAAATCAGTAACTCAAAGCCTTAACACACCGAGTTACCAATGCCCCTTATACCTGAATACAAAACCAAAAGTTACGTTTTTTGTTTCCATCCAACACCATAATTTCTTTCTTGTCTGGAAGCATAACACACATTTCTGGCCACACATACAGTTTGATAATTATTTGATCCCCTGAAGATTTTGTAAATTTGCCCACATTTCTTTTTTCCCGCAAAAGAAATTAAGGGTCTATAATTTTCTGTCATAGATTTATTTTAAAGGTTAGAGACAGAATTACTGATCTTCTCTAAATCCTTAAGGTTTTTTGCCTGTCACTTGGCAAACTATTTTTCAGTTTCTTCCATAAAATGTTCTATAGGATTAAGGTCTGGAGACTGGCTAGGGCCCCTTAATGTGCTTATTCAGCCACTCCTTTGTTGCCTTGGTGGTATATTGTGTTACCATTGGTTTGTTTGGTGACCGTGGTTCCAACTGTCTTGGGATCATTCACAACCTCCTCCCGTGTAGTTCTGAACTGATCGCTCACTTTTTTCATAATCATCTTTACCCCATTGTATTCAACAGTTGTCTAATTCTCACAAAGCTTCCTGCTGATGGTCTTGTACTCCATTCCAACACTGTGCAGGTCTACAATTTTGTTCCTGATGTCCTTTGAGAGCTCTTTGGTCTTGCCCATGGTGGTGACGATTGAATGAAAGATGCTGTGGACCGGTGTCTTTTCTACACATAATGAGATGTTAGGAGCACGTTCTTAAATTGATAGTAGTATGGGAAACCAGTCTGTGGGAGCCAGAATTGTTGCTTTGTAGGGGATCAAATACTTATTTTACTCACTGAAATGCAACTCAATTTAGAAGCTTTATATAGTGTGTTTTTTCTGGATTTTTTATATTCTGTCTCTAACCTTAAATAATAATAAAACCTATGATAAAAATTATAGATCCTTCATTTCTTTGTAAATGGGCAAAGGGACATAGTCTACTGTACTTGTTTGAGTGTTGAGACCATAGCTGCAATGGGGCAGAAGTGTGTTTTTTTTGTTGTTTTTTTAAAAGAAAGGAGAAGGAGAAAGTAGTTTTATGAAGCAGTAATAAAAGCAGCTCCTTCTACTCTTTAAACACAGTAAAACAAAAATAATAATAATAATAAGCAACTACAATTGTGTAATTATGTAACAGCGGGTTTGGAGCCAGTTCTGTAGCTGTAAACGGAGCTACAGAGTTGGTGGAAGTGGGGCACATATTTAACCATAGAGCTCATTGTCAAGGAAACACTGCCATACGTTTATATTTATAGATGGAGCGAACAGGCATTCATGATGCTTGAGTCACAGGAGGAGTCTGAGAACAAAATTCTCAATTACATTAATAACTGTCACTGACAGCAAGACACTGAGAAGTTCAATGGAGCCTAAATAAGACCAGCGGTTAATGACCAGTTTTTATTTATCACACTTTGCATGCCTCATCAGAGAACAAATCAAGATAACTCACCTTTATTGTTGCATCCTCTGAGGCTGACACCATGACACTGAAGACTGGGTGGAAGATGACCTTGGTGACAGGACTCCTGTGGCCACTGAGGGCATACCTCTCAGGCGGGCGAGGGATCCATTCTTTGGGGTCTCGTTTCTGTCCTATAGGTCCTCCTAAAGTGATTTCCTCTTTTGCTTCATTTAGCTTTGATTCTAACTCCATCACCTATGGTTAAAGGGGATCCATAAAATGAGAAGAATAAGAGAATGTGAGCTAGTAAGGATAATAAAATAACACTGCCACTTTAATGAGTGTTGGTTGAATATTATCATCATCTACAATTCATACAACATAATTCTTCTTAGTTTTATACAAGCTATGTACACACCTTCTTCTGTAATCTGATGACTGAAGTCCATTTCTTTTCCAAAAGACCAGCATACTTTTTATCCAATTCTTCATTCTAATGACAAAAACAAGCAGGAAACATAAGATCCAAACAGAGTAATGCATTTGCAAATAATTATTGCAATCATAAGAGAAACAGGAACCCTAATTGTAAATATACACCCATCTCCCAGTAGGCAACGGTCAACTCCTCTTAATCCCTTCACATGTGTTAAACTCATATGGACCACGACAGCTCACTGAGATTACAGTGCAGTGTGTACTGTGAAAATGTATACCTGATGCCCTACTATCAAATCTGACTTGGTGATTTCATCAAACTAAGAGTGGATCGCAAAAATCATGGTTCTGATCATATCACCGTTTTTGAGTCACGAATCGGATAATTTTTTCGTATCAGCAAAAAAAAAAAAAAAAAGCAAGCAACTTTTGGTTTTAACAAAAATAACCTATGTAGTGAGCAGTCACAGTCACATAACTTTCTGTAGACCTTGATATCCACCCATCTGTGGTGATCACAATAGAGGACGCATCTGATAAGCCCGCGACAATTTTGTGTTTATCCTGTATCCGTAAATTTCGTAGCATAGCTCGAGCACTTTCAACATGTTTTTAAATCCTTTGTTTTCCACAGCAGAGTACGGCCTTATGTTTGCTGCGATAAACACCCAATAGATTTGGGAAATCGCTTTAGCCCACTCTGATTCTGGCGCAAAGAGCTTGTGAGCTTGCTATGGTTGTTGAGGTTTGCAACCTGACCGCACACCAGGCTGATGTCACTTCAGATACGTGGCCATACTCTATTGAATAATTGAATTGTTTAATTCAACATTAATTGAATATTAAACTAATGAAAATGGTGTTTCTTCTCCTACATTATTAGTAATATCAAAGGGAACTTTTACTTATTTCATTCAAATTCAGAGCAAATAGGAAAAGTACTCATGTAAATAATATCCCTAACTTATTGTGAGTAGTATGCATGTATGTATGCATGTATGTAGACACACACAAAAAAGATACTTTGTGCGTATATATAGTTTATAGTAAATAGCATGGATGTTAATTATACAAGTGAGAGACTGAGCAGGGGACAATTCCGCAGCGCGCACGCGAGAGAGAGAATAACCATTGGCTCAGTTATGTGATGCTCGCATACATGATACTTGGTACTCTTAAACCAAGACTTGCTTGTTTTTTAAGTCAAAATTTATTTAAAATCTTTGCTTGTCTTGCGGAACACTCGCAAACCGTGTTACTCGCAATCTGAGGTTCCACTGTATGCATTTTATTTTAACATATGTATTATTACATATAAAGTATGTATTATATGTGTCTTGTATTAAATCAATATTACAAATTTTATATATAAAATATGTATTATTTTATAATGCAACAAATGTCCTCAATAACTAATTTTATTGTATTTGAACAGAATATTAAAATATTTGTTTAAATAGCCTATGCGCAGTCAATAGACATTGCCTGATCACACAGCACATAGGACTAACTTGAAGCCAGCATATAAAAGCAATTTATGCTGCATGCTTTTAAACTGCCTCTTTATAGTTAAACAGCTAGGATATGGGAAAAAGACAAAGTGAATAAAGAAGAGTGAATGAAATGTCATCTCATGTCAGCACCAAATGGCAGCATATTATTTATCTTTTAAGTATTTAGTCTTTTGTATTAATTACTCCCCCATACACCACTTTAGAATACCACCTGAAGGCAAAGTAAACCAATACCTAAGGCTCAGCAGCTATTAAGAGCTGGCATACTCTTATCAGAACACTGGCTAATTTAAAAGAACTCTTAGACCTGTGCAACCAGCAGCTGCAAGCTCATCCGATATGGTACTCCTCTACTGACCAATGAATCAATTATTTATTGTGGTTCCTCTATAAACAAGATAGATGATTGAAACAGCTACCACTCACACAAAATCACTGGCTAGGGAGTTCCATTTTCTTTATAGGGAACCTCTGAATTTAACATTTAAAATAAATAAATAAATATTTCCTGGCAACTTATGTTTTGTGCCTAAGCGATAATGAGTGATAGAGGCACAAACCTGTTTCATTTACCCTGGAAATATCTCTGCATTCAGCACATTTTCATCCTGGATTAATTAAGCAAGGTTTATGTGAAATTAAGCAACATTGTTCGGTCCTTGGTTTGAATATGGAGGAATTGAAAAGGTATTCCCCCCACTCACCATGTCTAATTCCGCCTCCTTCTTGAAAACTGAATACGCCTCTTCATAGCCATTGGAACGAAGGTAATCAGCTATCGCTCTATTTCTGGGGGTACACAAAGAGAAGAATAATTAGTTCGTAGTGACTGGCAGGCTGATTCTATAAAAGTCTGTCTGGCCTTTTTTTTTTTTTTTTTTTTTACACTGTAGTAGGGGGTTTTGGCTTTTACCCCCTCAATGACAACAAAGAACAGAGAACAATAATGTCTGAGGGGAATATTTACAGCTATAATTTATAAATTTTTATTTCTGGTGTTAAAGAAAAACTGCATGACTGCATCTATTTGACATGATGCAACATTTACTATAAGTGAATTACAAAAGAATAAAAGAAAGAAAGATAAAAATATCAGAATTAACCATCTGAAAACAGAACATTTTAATAAGGGCAGGCTCATCATCTGCATAAAAAGGTCTCTAAAAATAGTATAAGGAATCTGACTTTAATGGTGAACATGCTGCTGAACTGCAACAGTTTCCCACCAACTGATCAAACACAAAAATGGGAAAAATCGCTTTAAACTCAGCACTTAACCCAATAGACAGAGAGGCACTTTACTGATCTCAAAGGAAATTCCAGATAAGCATCAATGGCACACTTTGGCAATTTTATTTCAACCCATTGACAAATATAAAATCATAATATGATCACTGTCATTTTGCAATATACATTAAACAATCCTATACCTTCAGCTTAAAATGAAACAGAAATCTTACAACTAAGTAAAATTGTATTATTACAGTATTGCTTGCTATTTAACGTTTTTCTTACAATTTAATTATTTTAGCTGTTTATACTACACTATGTTACTATGCAAGCAGTAATATGGAACCTTTAACCAGTCACATTATTACAGCAAGTCATAAAGACCTGTTTTTATCAGTGTGTGTTGGATCTAGACATGCAGGACTATCGTTCTGGATATCAAATTTGCAGCTGCAATATTAAAAATGTGATTTCCTTGGCAGTGTAATCAAATCAAATGTATGCTTTTTCTTGTACTTTAATTTTTCCGTAGTCTAATAATATAATACATGAAAACACATTTGGTGAAGGGGGTGGGGTCTCCCAAATATCCTCCCTAGGCAAGTCAGTGAAATGTAAATGCTAGGAATGATTTCAGTGATAAAGGACACAAAACATGCAAGACACGTAAATGCTGCAGAAGCCCTTCCTGGTATTGTGTCATTAGATAGATGAGCATAAAAGGAAGCACTAACCCATCCCAACACAGAAAGGCAGCATCAGTACATCATTTTCACTGATCTAGAAAAATTTATTTTTACCCCAAAATTTGCATTAGGTTCTACAATTGGTTTGACAATAAAATGTCAAGAGTTCGGGCATTGATCCTCGGCCGAGCTGCTCAGTGTGTTTCACTTGTAAGAAGCAGCTCACTGCTGACAGAAACACCATGAAATAAAGTCAAGGTCAACCTGAGGTTATCACTTATGTGACACAAGTCTATATGAACACAACTAATCCTACTGAAGGGCATCATACACCAATGTGTGTTTACTTCATGACCAAGTATAAATTTTAGACCACGATTCCAGGCCCCATGTTTCTCATGTCTCAGAACTACACATCCGAGGAGAAAACACAGTTGGCTAGAATAATATTGTTTGCTCTCTTTATACAATTTCATTCTTTATTCTGCATAGTTCACTACCAATTTTCAGTTGCAGGGAGAAAAAAAAACCTATGCAATTTTACAGTAGGGAACACTAAGAGAGCCAATAAATTTCTACAAAAAAAAAAAAAATCAAAAAATAAAATTTAATAAAATGCAGATAGGAAATTTAAATTAAAAGACAAAGAAAAGAATAGAAAATGAATAAAACTTGCTAATATTTAACAAATTATAAAAATTCCTATTATAAAAAATAAAATTATATTTATTATATAAAAAAAAAAAGAATTGTACGAGGCAATATAATAGTATCACTATCTCTATCCCAGGCTGATGGAATACAGCTTGATACACTGACCTACTTAAAGAGAGTGCAGATAGGAATATCTACTAGTAATGAGATATATTCAAATCATCATTGCACTTTAGCAGATATTTTACAAGCAGGATAGGGGCTTGTTTTTTTTATTTGGTGTATTCACCACCTCTCCTGTGAACCTAAAGCTTATCCCCACAACATGTGCTCTTATTGTGTTATGCTCCTTTGTGGCTCAGCATGAGCAGCAGTTTGAAACAATGCAGTGCATGGCTTCAAATGTTTGTAAGAGACTAACAAGCCCCTAGTATTCACCCTCCACAATTTGTGCGACAAATTTAAATGAAAATGATTGATTAATTTATATTGTCTGTTTCATGCTTAAAGAACTTATGGGTCAAAAGAATAATAAAAAAAGGTTAGTGTGATGTCTGGTTTGGTATGAAGGAAAACAAAAGAAAAAGAAGTGATGAAAGTGTTGTTCAGTAAGTGGTGAAAACCACAGGAAAAAGTTAAAAGAACCACAGAAAAGAAAAGAACACTGGAGTAGATCTGCTGTTTATGTAAAGAAGGAATCACCAGCAATTTAGCAATAATAACCAAAGAACTAAGAACAAAAGATTGATTACTTTTTCAAAACATTTGTACAATTTTCAGCTGTGTTTAGCAATTTTACAGAAGGTCGAAAAATAGCGATATTTAGTTCAAAAACAGACAATGCCTTTCCTTTGCAAAAAACCACCATACTATGGATGAACAGCATGGAAACAATCCATGAAAAAAAACTCTACTCAAGAAAACCTGGAGACCTTCCAGATGCTGCCACATCTTCATATCTTGATTGTAAAGTGTGGTAAAGTGTGGCACAAAGACAGCTTATTGACAAGAAGTAACACCTTAAAAGCATGCAAGAAAAGGCAGAGGGGAACATTTGATTTTCAGTCCACAGCTTGGAATCATATAAAATAAATAATCAATAAAATTCATTCCAAGGAAGACTATGGCAGCAGGTTGTGCAAGTAAACAACCAAAATAATCTCAGAGCGCGTCTAGCGCTCATCATTTCCTGTCCTCTCTACACTTACTTCCGCATTTACATCAAACAGAAAGCACAAACCATTCATCTCTCCAAACTAAAAAAGTAAACTGCTCTGCACAAACCAGTTTGTTCACAGTCTCTGTTGGAATCTCTTTAAAACACTGCCTCAGGAAAGTGAATACTGCTTTGATATTCGGCTGAGGCTGTCACAGACTAGCATGCAGCATCAGAATGTTGTGTGCAGGAACAGGAAAGGAGATTCTGTTCTTCCCTGTAGCTTTGACCTGAATCGACACCCTTAAAATAAAGCGCCTTGCATCATAGCCATCATACCTGGCTGCCTTCATCCAACACACTTGCACACATGCCAGTGCTCCGAGAAACTGCAGAAGAAATCATGTTCTTTCAACAGATCACTAGAAAAAAATTAAAACACGCTGAAGCTGTTACTCCATTAAACAATCTGACAAACTTTGTGCTTTTACTAAACAGTGACAGCAATGATCATTTTCTCCAAAGAAAAGTAATTGTGCAAATGGTTAGATTGTTACAACATCAAAAGATAATGAAAGATAAAACCAAGAAATTTATTTTGTCACTTAAATTCTCTGAGCAATTCACATATACAGTGGTGTGAAAAAGTGTTTGCCCCTTACTGATTTCTTATTTTTTTGCACGTTTGTCACACTTTAATGTTTCAGATCAAACCAATTAAAATTTGTCAAATTTAATACAAGTAAACACATCATGCAGTTTTAAATGAAGGTGTTTATTATTAAGAGAAAACAAAATTCAAAACTACATAGCCGTGTGAAAAAGTGTTTGCCTCTCTGAAATTACCCCAAGAACGAGGCGACAACTCATCCAAGAGGTCACAAAAGACCCCACAACAACATCTAAGGAAATGCAGGCCTCACTTGCCTCAGTTAAGGTGAGTGTTCATGACTCCACCATAAGAAAGACACTGGGCAAAAATGGTTTGCATGACAGAGTTTCAAGACCAGTCTTAGTTTGCCAGAAAACATATCGATGATCCCCAAGACTTTTGGGAAAATACTTTGTGGATTGACGAGACAAAAGTTTAACTTTTTGGAAGGCACGTGTCCCATTATGTGTGGCGTAAAACTAAGAAAGCATTTCAGAAAAAAAACATCATACCAACAGAACAATATGGTGGTGGTAGTGTGATGGTCTAGGGCCGTTTTTGCTGAATCAGGACTTGGAAGACTTACTGTGATCAATGGAACCATGAATTCTGCTGTGTACCAAAATATCCTAAAAAGAGAAAGTCCGACCATCTGATTGTGACTTCAAGCTGAAGCAAACTTGGGTTCTGCAGCAGGACAATGATCCAAAGCACATGAGAATGTCCACGTCTGAATTGCTGAAGAAAAACAAAATGAAGACTTGGTCTAGTCCTAACCTGAATCCAATCGAGATGCTCTGGCATGAACTTAAAGGGCTCGAAAACCCTCCAATATGGCTGAATTACAACAATTCTGCAAAGATGAGTGGGCCAAACATTCCTCCACAGCGTTGTAACGGACTCATTGCAAGTTATCAAACGCTTGATTAATTAGTTTTAAGCAGTTGTTGCTGCTAAGGGTGCCCCAATTAGTTAAGTCTAGGGACAAACACTCTTTCACATAGGGGTATGTAGTTTGGATTTTGTTTTCCCTTAATAATAAAAACATTCAAAACATTTAAAAACTGCATGATGTGTTTACTTGTGTCATCTTTGATGATCTGAAACATTAAAGTGTGACAAACATGAAACAAAATAATAAAATCAGTAAATGGCAAACATTAGTCACACCACTGTATGGTATATTATTACTGGTAAATAGTTTATGTTTAGAAGAACAAAAGAATGACTGCAATATAAATGAATTCCTTATTAACTTTAGCATTCATTCATTAGCATGGCTGAAATATGCAGGTATGTTGAAATACTAATGCAATCTAAAAGGAATTAACGTCGATCGGCCAGTGACCAGAATTGGCTAGATTTCAGTTTGACTAGCCATGACCGGTGACCAGCTTCAGATACAAACAATTTGGTACAGAGCGCAAAAGCTTTGAAGTGGAAGTGGTTATTAAAACGTCTCCGATCTGCCTTTTTCTCAAAACTCTGAGGGAATTATTCTCAAACCCACTCATTACAGAATCACATGCATTAGAAAGCAGCACGCATTAGAAAGCTGCTACTAATTTTGTTTAGAAATAATAATTAGGGTGGATGTGGGGAAGATGCTCCAGTAAAAATGTAGCTTTTTTGTTTTATTAAAATTAAAATTTATTAAAATGTAAAAGTTACATGTTAAACACTTGGATTTGACATTAGTTTGTATTGCCTAGTAGGTCTAAAATTGTAACAAAAACTGGGAAAATTTAAATATTTAATCTGGATATTTCTAAAATCGTGATATTTAAAGAAATGCAATTTTAATCGAATCGACACGTAGATATTGCATCAACTGGTGATTCCCCTCCTTAATATTTACACAATAACACAGCAAGTTACACAGCATTTTAACATTTATTAAATTTCGTTAACTACACTTTAAGAGATAGAGCTGAGAAATTGAACAATGAACATTTGTTATTGAATTGAATTTCTCAATGCTAAACAGAAATCTAATCAAAAGTTGATTAGACAATGATTTACAGCACTAACTGTAAGTCAGTCCACAGCATAAAGCAATTCCCCCCCCCAGGACTTTGTATTAACATACTTAATTAGCCATCTAACTCATCACAAGTTAAGAGAGAGTAGGCAAATTAATTGAAAACTGCATTTAAATTCAAGCTGGCTGGTCAACAGCTGATCAAAAGTTTAAGACAATAGCCTTAAAGTTCAAATCTGTGCAAAAATATGGCTTTGGCCTTCAGACATTCACACTATCATGATCTCCTGATGGTAAAAGCAAAAAGGCTTTCTGTCTTTGAATGTGGCAGGATTGCTGACCTGCTCAAGAAAGGGCTCTCGCAAAGCACCATTGCTGCTGAGGCTGGATGCAGTGATTTTACATTTCTTAAAAGATCTTGAGAGTTATGGGACAATCAAGTAGTAGACAAAAGTAGAAAAAATTTAATCTTGATGGTCCTGATGGCTTCCAATGATACTGGCATGACAAGGAGATCCCACTGGAGATGTTTTCGACGTGGCACAGTGGTGAATGCTCCATCATGATCTGGGGTGTTTTTTCCTTTAATGGGAAAATGGAATTTCAGTTTGTGCAGGGAAGTGATGGGAATTGTGACATGTTCCACACAATTAACAAATTAAACCAATTAGCTGCTCTATGCTACCAATTAGCTGCTCTACCATGCATATAGCTGCAAACCTTTCTCTTTAATTTCTAACAAAAATCCCTTGCAGGATGTACTCGTGTACAAAAAAGTACTCATGAATGAATGGTTTGATTATGACTTAACTTTTATTTACCTTCAAATTATTAAAAGATACTTAAGGGAGTAAATGGGATTTTTATGGGATAAAAAAAGTGTGTGTACACAAAATCTTTTGTGAACAAAAGCAACCAAGCAACCACCTTTTCCAGGTGAAGCTTTTTCTGTTAAACTCTGAATAGAGTCACAGGCTCATGAAATGTGAGATATAAGGTCACAATCATTTAAAATACATTACTTATACTTGATATTATTACACCAGGAAGTCTAACGCACAGGTAACGCACATTTATGTGTTTACATTAAACCCGAAACATTTTTATTAGTTTGGCTGCTTTCTTTCAAACCTGGCCCAAGTTATGTAGAAACAATGACGAGAGTGACCGAACAATAAAGTGACAGTTGGGCAATTAGAAGCTATTTTATTAACCACTAGGAGAGAGGAAACATGCAATTATTTTCATAATCACCTGTTATTTGACACCAATTTAAAAAATGTAAATCAAAATTAAATACCAGCATGTGTTACTTTTTCTTTTACATATTATCTCACTGTACACTCATAGAACATGTTTTTAGCAACACTACATTAATGCTGGGTAGTATATATACAAACAAACACCAAGTATATAAAAGAATATGCTCTGTGTATTCAGTGCGGCAGCATCTCACTGCCCTCATCTAAAACTTTTAAATACTTCCATACCACCGACATGCTTTGTTTTTGATGGGCAGACACGTGATAACAGTTCCCTTTTTTCCGGCCTGCAACTGACGCCTTTTTCGGCCGCAAAATTTCGGTGCACCCCTAATTAAATAACAGAAATGGGTGTTTTTTTTTTGCGAGCCGATTCATGTTCCATCACAATGACTCAAAATCTATTTTTAAATAATGCACTGACCAATTATCGGAATTGGGTGTTTTTCAGCTAGACCAGCCATGACCGATCACTTCAGACATAAGCGATATTGTGCCTAGTGAATGAACTTCCAAGTGGTGTAGTAAAAACATTTTTATGGCTTTACATTAAGAACAGTTGTGCGTGATAAAAAGCCTGTCTTTTTCCAAATTCTGTGAGTGAATCAGTCTCAAACCCACTCATTATACACGCTTACACTGGTCTCAAAACACTGTGAGCTCCAATTAGTCATGAAATACCCCCACATTAGAAGCTGCACAAGGCCTCTGGCTCATTGATCAACATGCGCTCAAGATGTTGAAGGCATCTTAGGCGGTATAAAACATCACTGTTTTTTTTTTATAGTACTACAGGTAGTACACTCTGATTACTGTTATATTAAAAAAATAATAAAAACAATTCAAAGTTAGTTTAGTATCTAACTTATAAAAATAAAAAAAATAAATGTTATAAGGAACAGGCTGCAATGTACAATGTTCAATTCAGTTGTGAAGCTGTTGAGCAGGTTTTAAAATCATAACAGAATCACAAAAGAAATTCTTATTAAACTGGGATATTTATAAAATTGTGATAGTTCCAAAATTGCAATATTAATCGAAACAGCAGCAAGTTATTGGAATAACATATCAGGTGGTGACTGGTGATTCCCATCATCTATCAAATAACGTTAGCCAAAGGATTGCCAAATTAGGCAATTTCATAAATAGGTGTGCAGGTGCTCCTAATAAAGTGCCTAGTGAGAGTACATGTGCAATGTTAACTGGAAACTAGAAGTCAAGTAAAGAGACATTACCACAAAACATAGCTGCTGTTTAACTTTGCAGAGTAACAGAGTGGGCTAATAGGTCACTGCAAGAGACCAAATATACACGCACAAACAAATATAAACAGAGCTGAATTGTCTACAAGACTACACCAATGCATGTATTTGGCCAAAACATATATTTCTATACAGAGTCACAATGATTTCCCTCTAAGATGGCCGAAGAGTCAGCATGCTGCATAAAGTCAACACTTCCAAAAGAGACTCTATGGTGGCCAGTTACAGGTGGCCATGTGTGAAAATGATTTCTCGTGCTCCCTAAAACCACTATTTCACAATTTGAGCTTGATCAGCCCAGACTATCATTTTGTAATATGCCTGTGCCATCATTGAAGAAAAAAAATACCTTGTTGGAAAATCCTGGTTATTCCATTGTATTAATGTAGTCAGCTGATCATATTTTTTGGGCACATAACATTGCTGAATCTAAACCTACTGTACAACAAGGCTTGTACAGTAGGCACTAAGCATGGTGTCTGAAAATGCTCTTCTTTTCACTATTAAACATAGCTGTGAGTTCTAATGTCTTATTAATGGTATATTTTACAAAGCGTTTAATTGATCTCCAATCACGCTCTGACCAATTTGTTGTTCGAAGAAGAAATTCACCACAACTCTTCCAGGTTTTAATAATGTGTTTTTCACCACTGATAAAACTAGAAAATGTCAATACCCAAATTAAATCTTTATTACCTGAACATGTAAGAAACAACTTTTAGCTTGTACTTTGGAAATACACAGCTCAGACTAATCTCTTTCCAGTTATTTCCTCATACTAATGCTGATTACACATTCGGTCTATACGCTCATGCTTAATGACATTATGTCTGACTTAACGTGGTCTTATTTTATCCAGTACTTATTTCTCTTGACAACAGTAAGCAATGATCTTTCTAACTACATACAATACATTTAAATTAACAGGGTGATTGTACAATGGTTAAATGGAGTCAATCGAAAGGCTAGGCAGACAATCCAACAATTATAACAGTGGAATACATGACTGCAATGTGACTTGGGTTGATTCATCCTCTGTGCCGAGTGCATTGGTGTGTTACAATTGGTAGAACCGTTTTCCAAAAACCCACATTCCTGTGGTTGCACTGTGCAGATATGAATATGTGCATAAGGGTCCTGGAGGCTTGTGGACTTACAGTTCATCCCGTTGTCTCTGTGACAGCACCATGGTGGCAGAGGGGAGGGAAGGGGTTCAGGTGAAAGGTGCGCAGGAGCTGCTGTCTCCTTGGCAGGAGATCACCAATCCAACACAGACTCTGGCTCACAGGGATGTACACTGATCACACCGTGCTCTTCCTCCGACAGACCCGCTCCAGTAAACACTGCACAAAGACAGTCTGCGACATCCACCAGTCAGACCGTCACTGCATCTGCACAAGGAAGGTGAGACGTATATGAAGGCGAGAATGTCAGACCAAGCCAAGAACACCTTAGAGAAGTCAAGTAAAAGTAAAGATTATAGACTACATTACAAACTTTTTCAATCTAAACAAAAATTGCTATCAAATGTGCCCCCTGTTCATCTCTCTTCCATATATATTTTCTATATATTTTGCACCCAGACATCCATGCTGAGTAGTAATGTTATAGAGTTAGACTGCCCCAGTTGGTGCTTCAGACACACAAAACAAGTCTAATGACCTAGATTCAACCTAGCATCAACCTATTTCAGAAGCCCAATGCCCCACCTTGCTTAATAGCAACAAAAAGGTTTCTTAATTTGACAAAGATATACCTCATCTAGATATTAGCTAGATAATAACAAGCTAGATATTAAAAATATAATTCTGTTTACGTGGGAGTGCTTTCAGTAAAGCACAGAGCTGGAATATGATTTTCTACTCAACGTTCTCAACAGACCTACACAGAACAGAAAGAGGATTATAGTCAATGCTAATAAACCTGGATGTCTGATTTTAGGGCCCTGACTAGTCAGAGCAAAGATAGATAAGGTTGATTTGTTCCATATTGAACACAAGCAAATGAACCAAAACACAGTATAATGACTGAGGGGCATTTACAGCTAAATAGGAACATGCACAACTATATTAATTTCTCAGAAAAGCTTTATAAAATAACTATAGACTTCATACACCCAAACATGTGGAACACATAACACATTATAAATCCTGTGAGAATGTCGCATCCACTTTTTAAAAATATTGGTCCAAATATTCAAAAAACTTCAAATTTAAGTAGCATTACAGCTCTGTTACTTGGTTCAGTTTAGAAGCTAGTTTAGTTCACTTTGTGGACAGGTTCAGGATGAAATCATGCCGACAGCAATCAGTTCACGAAATATTAAGCAAAACTAAAAAAAAATTTAAATTACAAACCATGTTTAATCTTTTACAAAAATAGTTTTTGCACATAATACTGACAACGGTTACACTATTAGACTTTTAAAATACATTATTATATAAAATATACATTATATAATACATAATTATTAGGTTTTAAAATACACTATTATGTTTGTGGACACCTGACCATCACATGCATATGTAATTCCTCAAACTGTTGTGGAGTTTGACACAATCTGTAAGATGTCTTTGTAAGCTGTAGAATTACTATTTCATTTCAGGAGAACCAAATAGGCCAGAGCTGTTCCAGCATCACAATGTTTTTGTACAAAAAGCTCTATGAACATATGGTTTACCAAGGTTGAAATGGAATAACTAAATGGTCTGCACAGAGCAGTGATCTCAACCCCACTGAACTCTGGGATGAACAAGAATGTCAACTGTCCTCCAGACCTCAATTTACCAACCTCAAAAATGATCTTGTGGTTGAATTTATACAAATCCCCATTGCCAAGTGTCAAAATCTACAGGGGTTGGACAGTGAAACACTGGCCAATTTAGTGTTGGAGGTTTCATGGCTAAATCTTCATTGATTGCACACTCCACCAGTAAAAGCAGATTGAGAAGTTTTAATTAGCAAAGTAATATACATTACTTATAAATAAAATATAATATTGCATTACACACAACATAATGGGTGACATATCAGGGAAAGAGAACAAATTGGTTGCGTGTCTCGCTGGCGCATCTGTGACCAAGATAGCAAGTCTTTGTGATGTATCAAGTATTCAGGGTAATGTCAGCATACGTACCACCAAGAAGGACAAACCACATCCAACAGGAGTAACTGTGGACGCAAGAAGAAGTTGTCTGAATGGGATGTCCAGGTGCTAACCCGGATTGTATCCAAAAAACATAAAACCACGCTGTCCAACTCACTGCAGAATTAAATGTGAATCTCAACGCTCTTGTTTCCACCAAAACTGTTCGCCTGGAACTCCACAGGGTCAATGTACATGGCAGGGCTACTATAGTCAAACCTTTGGTCACTTGTGCCAATGCCAAACATCAGTTTCAAAGGTGCCAGCAGCGAAAATCTTGGGCTGTGGACAATGTGAAACATGTACTGTTCTCTGATGAGTCCACCTTCACTGTCTTTCCCACATCCAGGAGAGTTACGGTGTGGAGAAGCCCCAAAGAAGCGCCCAGACTGTTGCATGCCCAGAGTGAAGAAGGGGGTCGATCAGTGATGGCTTGGGCTGCAATATCATGGCATTCCCTAGGCCCAATACTTGTGCTAGATGGGCAGGTCACTGCCAAAGACTACCGAACAATTCTGGAGGGCCATGTGCACCCAATGGTACAAACTAAGGCTGAAACGATTCCTCGAGTAAATCTTCTGCCTCAAAGCTTCTTTTAATTAATTTTAAAAGCTTGCATTATGTTTTTGCGTAATTATTTGTTTGGCGTCACAAAGCGTGCTTCCGGATGCAAGCCCCCAGTAAAAACCGACAAATTAGAAGCGCTTATGTCACCAAAAAAGCGGAAGGAGACGCAAACATTTAGCTGTCTATTGACTCGAGGGAGCGTTCTATTGCGGGCTGCAAAATGGAAGGGAGCGATAAAATATATTAAAATTTATTTTAAAATGTGCCCTAGTTTTTTTTTTTTTTTTTTACTTAGTCATTCGAAATACCTTTTTTTCTTAGGTTTTTGCATCTTAGAAATTGCTTTGAAATAAGAATGTATAGCACTGTGATGCACTTAATTCATCTCAGTCAACTTGAAGCTATTCCTTGTTTTGTGAATAATGACAATGTTTATTTCTGAGAACATGCTGTATGCATTTAAAAAATAACAAATAACAAAAATGACAGATGCAAGTCCTGCACAGTGGCCAGAGGTATTTAGAGCCATTCTTCTTGCAGTTCATCACGAACACCAGCATCACGTAGTAACCATTCTGCAAGAAGAATGGCTCAAAATACCTCTGGCCACTGTGCAGGACTTGCATCTGTCATTCCCAAGACAAATTGATGTATTGGCCACAAAAGGAGGCCCCACACCATATTAATGAATTACTGTGGTCTAAAACCAGCCATTTCTTTTTCATTGTCCAACCCCTGTATATGTAAAAACCCTTCCCAATACAATGGAAGCTATTATTATAAGCACAGTGGAGAAATAAATCTGGAACTGGATGTTCAAAAATCACATGGGTGCTAGGGGTGCTCCGATTGATCATAATCAGCCGATAATTGCTTTGGACGATTGATCGGCAGTCTCTATAATGGCCGATATAGAGAAACCGATCAGATGACGCAAAACTCGCGCTGCTAAAATGGCTTCACCGGTCTGGTAATTCTATGTGTTGTGTGAAAAAGACAATGCATTAGCAATCGGCAACCTGTGTAACAAGACAATTCCACGAGGCGGGAAATACCCAAAGCATTTTAACAACACATCAGAACCTCATCAGACATGTGAAGGTTAGTCACGTAAAGGAACACGAGCAGTTTTCAAAGTTGTCTAGCGCTAAGAGAGTGGGAGAGCTCAGCAACTCGCGCGCTGCCACTCACTCAGCATTCGGTAGTTCCCCTATCTCACCTACGCAGTTTTGCGCAGTGGCCGTAAGTACGGTTCATGATTCACCGCGAGTTTTGGCCCTGTGATTATGTTTCCATCTTTCCGCGTGAAAAATTAAACATTTTTTGGCGGTCCTCACGGATGCTTGCAGACGTTGCAGAACTTCTGGCGACTCATGTCCTACTTCCCTGCTGAAAAAAACAGCATAGACCAGATAGCTGGTGACCAGCTTGACCAGCATATGTTGTGTTTTCGTGCTGGTATACTGGTGACCAGCATACATTTTTCAAGCTATAAGCTATTCCCAATTACTAACCAAGCACAGGCTGCTATGTTTTAAGTTGACATGTTGCTCATGTTGCTTGGCAATAAATACAGTTATAATTGTAATTTCAAACTATATCTAACAACAATGTAAATTAATAAATAATGCTACATGATAAGGCTTTGAGTAGACTCTGTAATCGGTGATCAGTATCAGCCGAAACAGCTTCTAGTGATCAGCCCCAAAAATCCTGATCGGAGCACCCCCAATTGGTGCTATGGTGAGAGGTCTACAAACTTTTGGCTATACAGAGTATATCGGGTTTTGCAACATATTCCAGATGCTTCTAAAAGAAGTGCAACCTTATCTCCACACTGAAGTTACACAGCCTTACTGTCAACCTGCTTCACTTGGCTTCACAGGACCTCTTGGAATCCCAGTAAAACACAATCTCTTAGTGTTTTAACATGTCTTAGTGCCTTATTTCATGTAGCAACTTTGCATGGTTTCTTAGTAACTGCCTGTGTAGAGGAGAACCACAGGACAGGGGTGCAGTCCAGTGGTAATTACCCATTACTGCTTTCATCCGAGAGTCTGTAATGGACTGCCATTAAAAATTAATATACATTTCTGCCAAAAAAGAAAAGGTTGATGACTAAAGCCTATTCTAAATGGCACTGGAGACCTTAGATAATGCACTAAATAATGTGCTCAAATACATATACATGCAAAATACTCATTTTAATGTACGTTCTAGAAATCCTGCTAACGAACTGTATTTTCTTTAATTGCCATCACATTGTGGTAACATCAATATGACAAGTTTGGCAGCTTTGTAAATAATCTAAAATACACAAGGACCACTGATCACTTTGCAAACTAATGTGAATTAAAGGAATATCACATACACCTAAACAGGGAATATATACTAAAGGTTCAAAAGCTGTACCCTTGGTGGTGCTTCTTCAAAAGGTTAGCACCTTTATTTCTGAAAGTGTACAGTATACACACATTGTGTCCTTCATGTATCCTATAAAATGCTACAACAGGCCAACTAGTTTATATTTCGGTTATTTGTCTGAATGCTGGCACTAGGCTGCACATTCACTAAAGCTCCACCCTACCACCCTGCCTGGGATGCTTGAGCCATCCATCAAGGCCTGATCATCTTCAGCCAATGTACGGTTTAGTTGACATGAAATCAACAGCCACCTGGCAATCAGTTCAAGTGTGGGTGGTCTTTTAGCACTTCAGATGGGTAAATATGTCTTATTTTTTTCTATGAATTAAATGTGTGCTTTTTAATCCACTTACATAACAGAGGACTGAGATTTAAAGCCTTAGCTCAAGATCCATGAGATAACTAGGCAGTATGTTGTGTCACTAAACAGTTCATTATTTAACTGAAGTCCATGTAGCTTGCACTAACCTGGCACTTTGAACACAGTTAGCAATATATTAATATTAGATGATAATTGTTTAACACTTTATCCAAAGAACATATCGACGCAATTAAGCAAAAATTAAAAGTATTTTTGACGTTAGAGGAAATATGATGATTAACACTTTTATCCAAGGTTTGCACCCGTATGTTAACCAGACACACAGATGACAACCGTACAGCTGTGAGCAAAACAGCTAGCTCACCCGCTAACCTTCATCTTCTAACACCTCTCAGAAACCCGCTAAATATTTTACTTTCAAATGTATCCATGTATCCATATTACAGGCGCTACCAGTTGGCATTACATTCCCATGGGCCTAATTCTGTCTGCTCAGTTAAAAGATCAACGCCACATCAACGGCGCGTTCTCCTGCATCATTAGCGACGTTAGCCAACTGTTGATGGCAGCCTCGCGTGCTAGAACGCTCGCGCAGGCTGGCGTTAATGAAATGACGTGTTGATTCACCGGCTGCTAACCTGATAGCTATCTAACTGAAACTGCATGGTCACCCTAAAGCACGCACGGCAAAACAACACACACACACACTTGAAAGTAAGATAATTTCAAAGTGTCCTCCGGTAATTTTACTACAGCAAGCCAAAAGAAGACTATGAGAACTATTTCTCTATCGGCCCGGCCGCCATTTTGAGACACTGCAAAAAGGAGGTGCATTTTCCCCTCCTTCACTTACAGCCATAAACATAATGACAAAAAAAAACACTTACCCTATAATGTCACCACCGAATTCGTATCTGCGGAAGACAGGCAAACGGAAAGCAATTAAATGCTGGTAAAGCAGAGGACCTGAAAGATGTAGGTCTACACCTCCGTGCTTCTCTCGGGTTAGCTCCTAGCAGCTACCGTTGTTTTCTCTACAGCCGTCACTAACGTGGACTGCGCATGCGTCGGACCTGACTTACATCGATGCCGAGCGCACGCCCTTCGCTTTCTCACAGCTTGATTTTAGCAAATTAGGTTGCTATAACTGTAACCTTTATTAATCTCATTACACAGGCTTTACTGTAAAGTAATAATTATAAACGACTGTAAAATTGGATCAAAATCTAACTATACGTCTAGATATTGTCAATGACCTCAAAGTGAGCGCGGTCACAGCAGCATCTTTCATGAATAACCCGGCCCCACGAGGCACCTGTTAATGACGTCACCTAGCAGATTTCATATTAATGGTAAGCTTAAACGTGAAAATATGAGACACTATGCTTCACCCCACTAAATATTGCTTCATTTGCACTAAATATTATTTATATGACATACTGAATAAGCGCAGAGATTTTTTTTTTAATAGGAGAGACATAAAATAATACTGTTCGTCTGGAACTGTGTGTGCACTTGCACACAGTGCCACGCATTTGTTAGCATTAGCTAACATTACTTTGCATTAATTAATACTGTAAATTTCTTATTCTGTGTAGGGTATCCAGGGACTTAAAGCCTATCCCAGGGAACCTGTGGTGTATACATCCTGCTCTGTATGGGGTGCAAACAATGACATTTTATTTGTATAGCACTTTTAACAATTGTTATTTTCTCAAAGCCGCTTTACACACTCCCTCACTCACTTATCGTCTAGACCACATTCTCCTGTATTCAGGGTCACGGGGGCCTGGAGCCTATCCCAAGAGACTTAGGGCACTAGGCGTGGTACACCTGTCTAGGGTGCCAATCCATCACAGGATACCCACACTCACACACTACGGGCAATTTGGGAAAACCAATTAGCCTAATATGCAGGTCTTAGGACTGTGGGAGGAAACCGGGGAAACCCGAACCCCAAGCACGGGGAGAACATGCAAACTCCATGTACACAGAGACGGGAATCAAGCCCGGACCCTGGAGGCAACCGTACTAACCACTACACCACCGTGCCACCCAGCTTTGCACAATCAAAAGAATTATGGACACATTATACTGCACAGGTGCACACACTCAAACACCCAATAATACACTATGGGCAATTTTGGAACACCAATCATCCTACAACATGTCTATGGATTGTGGAGGAAACCACCCAAGCACAGGGAAAACACTAAAACAAACAAGAGGCAAGATTCCAGCCCTCAATGCTGGAGAGACAAAAGTGCGATCTAAATACGTTCTAAATTAGTAACTAACTTGACAATGAAAGCATGAGCAATATTATGTGCCATAAAAGTAAATCAGATCAAATTATTTTGGGTACTCTAAATTTCATGCAAACAAACCCTTCACATTTTGGTTAAAGCCGAGGTATGTAAGGGACTTATAATTGTTTAGGAATTAAAAAAAAAAAAGCAAATGATTATCAAACATAGAGAATGTAGGATGTTAAACTTCACTGAGACAACTCCATATTTCCCAGTTCTTTTATTTCTTTTAATACAAAAGCATACTCAGATAAAAAATAATTAGATTATTATTCATGGAGCTCAACAGACATATTACACATCAAAAAGAAGAGAAAGGTAGATACGGGTCTGGACGGATTTTGCAGGTTAATGATATGAAATAAGAGGAAAACGTTGAGGTTCAGGTATGAGTATGGGTTAGACAGCTGGTGAAGTTGAGGTGGCCATAACAGACACTAGGTCTTTAAACAACAATGTTGGCCTTTTTTAAAAACAGCTGAGTTTCTTGATTTATAGTGCTTGGGGAAATCAGATCATATACACACAAATGATCTTAAAGCTATATCCAGAACGGTGAGAATAAGAACGCTAAATTGTGGAGCATATGATGCTGACTGGTTTGTAGAACATTCTCAAAATTTGATGTGTGCTTTCTATGCAAATTTTCACATATTTACCTTTGTCAACACTAGTAATCCTAAAACAACAGTTCCCATTTAAAACTGTAAGTGCATTTGTAAACTGCATCATATCCTTACTCTACATAAACACAAACCTATAACTAAATATGTAGATGAGAAATTGTTTTTTGTATTGCACTAATTATCTTGAACAAAATGCAAAAAAAAACAACACAATAATAATGGACTGAACTTAAGATTCTTGCATAAGTACAATGAAAATCAACTATATCAAACATTTCAGGTGTTATGAAGAGATATACACCAATTGTTTTTTAATATTCCCAGCCATTAAGAACAGCGGGACTCATAGATCAAGTTCAATTAACGAACTTATTTAACATCTAGTTGAAAGCAATTGCATACAGTCTAAATTAGTAATGACACTTTCTGTTCCATTAGAAACTGCATTTATTGTCAATTGCAATTTGAGCTCAAAGAGCCTTTGTTAGACGAGAACACTCCTCAGTGGCTACTAAGAGTACTGCAGCCTGGAACAAGCCCAGCATACAACGTGGCTCCTTCGTAAGCACTGGTAGGCAGACAAAGGTTAAAGCAACAGCAAATAAAATTTTTTTTTTAAAAGTGAGTCTAATCAGAAAAGTTTAACCCTCTGGACGGCACAAAAAGACAAAACATATACCAGCCTGGTTCCTTTACAACGCATAAACAGGCACAAATCTCACACATTTGCAGGGTGATTTGCTTTGTTTTTGTTCATAAGCAGGAAAACATTTAATTACTCCTTCCCAGTTTTTAGAAAAGCCCACATATCCGACAAATAAACACAGTGTAGCGATACGTCTTCCCTCTGAGTGCAAACTACTGCAGCACATAGATGGCAAGTTCCAGCATTTCTATTGCTTTAAACTTGTACATTTATTACAGCAACAAGTGTGGCATTTGAAAGGTAGATCTGCACAGCATTTATACAGGCAAGCATGGCATTCGTCCCCCTTTTTTTTGGTGCATTACACAAAAGCAGTCTCTCTTCCTGGTGCTAGTATTGGAAATATGTGCTAAATACTGGTAAAAGGAAAGATGAAATACATTAAACGGTCCTATATAACTGGAAATGAGTGGAAAGTGTCACAAAAACTGTGTTCAGTCCGTATCAAAGAAGTCCAGTCTGTCAGCTAAATGATGATTTAACATGCTTGTGGGTCAAATACTGCATGTTCCTATATTATTCATATCATTTTATGATTGTAAATTTATATAGAAAAAAAAGATTTTGTCACAGCAGCAGTGGGAGCTTTATGCACTAGTATAATAAACACACAGACAAAACTGAAAAGATTCAAATGATCAGATTTAAACCGGACATTTTAAATCTGCATTTCGATCCATATAAATCAAGTTTGTCACACATCACAGACATACACATATTTTGAACATATCTCTATAAAACAGGCAAAGCTTAAATGGTTGAATTATGGAAGGATATAAAATGGCTTTAATTCCCCCACACACATACTATAACCAAAAAAAGAATTTTTTTTTTACAGAACATCTGTGATCAATCTGAAAAGATCTAGATGAGAACACAGGTACAACATTGTGAAGATACAGCAGCCACCACTTCGTACATTGATGATACGGAACATAACATGACTGTTGTACGTAACTGGTCTTTGAAATTTAGACCATTGCGGGTACATTCTGTAGCCTGCGTTTTACTTCTTGTGCATCTTTCTGAACTTTGTTTTCACCCTCATCTCGAGCAGCGTAGACATCACCTGAGTTTGCAGATAATAGTGGCTGAAAGTGATGGTGTTGGGCTTCACGTCACTGAAGCTCACAGTAAGTTTAGGGCTTGGATTCCTAAACCTCTACAGAAAAGATTAGATCAGGAGGGCTAAGCACAATAGATGGATAGCAAAATGCGGAAATGGATGAATGGATGGATGAATAGATGAATGGATTGATAGATAAGGCTCTAGCATATAACGTCATGGTCATTCTTGGTCACCAGCTTCGGATAAACTGGCAGGAAAACAGTAACAAGAAGGCCTCAGTCTGGCCCTCTGCCTGCCTGCATAAAACACTGGTTCCATGCTATTCATGACTGCTTTTTCACTGTACCGACTGCTGTACATTTCACTGCCTGTTCCCTCTGCATTAAGCTCAAAATATACTCATTTAAATTACACAGCTTAGTTCCCAGTTCTGCAGGTTCAAGCAGATGACTGTTGCATCATGGCCTTCCCTGCTACAGGGTTTACGCATATGTGATTAATCGTCGACAGGAAGTTTGTCGTCCAGGGCCAGTTGACCGTTCTCCTGTTGTTCCTCACTTTTCCCAGTGTCTTGTAGCTGTTGCCGGCGCTGGACTTCTGCCTTCAGGGTCTCCAAGTCCTTTTGGCTGCAAGGCATCAGGTATTTGTTACAGTTACCGCTCAACTGAAGCAATCAGGCAAGATAGTTATTACATTTTTACTAATACCCGTATTCAGGACTTTTTTTTAAAGCTGTAATTACAGCATGACCCAAAAGTCTGGACCTACAGGCATTTTCCTTATATAAAATTTTATACATTTCTTGTTATTTCAGACCCAAGATCGCAGATTGATAAAACCAGACCTTATACCAGTTAACATTTTTCTTTCTTTTCATCCGAAGTCAGATCTTCCTGTAATTATAAATATACAAATGCCATGAAGTAAGAGGGCGAAAATTTAAGCAGCTGCTGTAACAATCAACCAACTTGTAAAGAAAAATTTGCCTATAGATTGTAGACTTTTAGGCCACCCCGTATAACCATGGGAGTGGGACAAAGAGTGCCTGCATCTTTCTCATAGTTATCTACGAGTTCCACTACGATATAAGCCCTTCATGATGCTGCAACAGGCTGCTCAAATCATAATCCTTGAACAAAGGCAATATAAATGGCCCTTACCTTTTTTTTTTTGTAAAACTAAGTGAAGTATAATAAGTTCACAGCCCGTTGAAATGGATAAATAGATATAAAAGATTAAATGAGACAACTTTTCACTTAATGTAACCTACCTAAGAGGAATAAAGATGATGCCATTGATAATATTGAGTTGCTCTAGGACACTGGCCATGCTTGGTGCTGTGAACTGCACAGAAAACAATCAGAATTAAATATCAAACTCAGTGGCGAAAACTAAATGAAAAATGCATGATATATACACCTATAAAACAATAAAGAAACATTGAACTTACTTTGAGAGGCATGATGCTAGCATTTGAGCCATTCTTGTAAATCTCATTCATGGTTCTCTGGAGGGCCACAGCCTGCTGGGTGAGGTACTTCAGGTACTCTGAACTCTCCTTGGTCTTTTCATGAGCTTCACCAACCTGTCAAGATTGATGGATACTACATTTCTCATTCTAGACCCAAGATTAAAAGGTGCCTTATTGGCATGACAAATAGGGACATTAGTTTTGCCAAAGCTCAGAAATAAAAATAGAATAGATAGAAAAAAGAAGAAAAAGTATTAAATAAAATAATTTTTAAAGTTGTTAAGATAAAACTATATTAGTCCCACAAGTGGGAAATTTGTTAAATTTCATTACAATTTAAAGAAGAAAGAAAAATAGAATAGTATGAAATAGAATAATAAATACATACACATAAAATAAAGGCATACACAAATTTACTGTAGCTCTGCAATTAAAAATAAACATTCTAGTTCACCAAGCATGCAGACTATGGTTACATTGGAATTAAACTTAATTCTCTAGAAATTAATTAAAATGTATGCAAAAATTTGTAATTTAATAAACGAGCGAGTGCTTTAAATACAAGTAGTATGCATATGGTAATCTTCTCCCATGCTCAGTCTCAGTGCGCATGCGTCACTCGTATAGTCAAGATGCGCGTCTACCACTTATTACAACATTGTGAAGCACAGTCTCAGAGAGGTTCCTTGTTAAAGAAGTTTCCGGACAGAGCAGCGTTTCCATTAGTGCATGTGTGTGTCATGTGTGTCGTCCTCTCGCCTTCAAACATACACACGTGCACACAAATGGAAACACTGCTCTGTCGAGATTCTTTAGTAAAGTGCAGGTTAATTAGTTTTATATTCAGGAACGAATCCATTATTTTTATAGTTTCCATTATTTATTATCGGGAAATTATATATAGCACGCTTCTGGAACAAATTATGCTCGTAATCCAAGTTTTAACTGTAATTCTATTCAAATGTACATCATTTGTAACCCTGATGGTATAAGTGGAAGAATGTACCTGGTTTTTGTAAATGGTGTAGCCCTCCTTCTCATGTTGCAGAGCTGAACGGAATTCAGCCTTGCTCTCATAAACCCGAGCCACAAGGTGGTGACTGCACAGATGCACATGCAGAGAGCAAGATCAGTTAGGTTAAAATTCACATTGCAGTTTAGTAGTGTTTAACTCGAACCAAATAATTATTTCACCTCAGAGCGACTTTAAGGGATCGGGGTCCATGGTATTTTGAGTTAATAGCCAAGGCATTTTCTAGGAAGCGTAGCGAGAGGTCATACTCCATGACTCCATGTAGCACCAAACCGATATTGCTCTGTAAAACAGAGAGAGAGAGTAAAACCAAGCAGGGGCTTTAGTGAAGCATTATAAACTGGACAAAAGAAATATAAAGTTGAGACCAAAAAAAAAAAAAAAAAAAAAAAAAGTGAGGACCTGGAGGAAACCCACAAAAGCACACAGAAAACATGCAAATCTCTGGATCCTAGAGAAAGACCGAAACGCTTACCCAATAATGAGTGAAAATCACAGATATTTGCATGACTGACATGATTAATGAGAACCGGGTTTGTTGAAGGTTTCAAATTTGATGTCTTAATGCCCCCAAAAACTAATTTAAGTAATGTGACCTGTAATCATTCCAAGCCATCAGTGTGTTACTTAAAATCAGAATAACATGCCTAAAGTTATGAGAATAGTATAAATCTGCACTTTATTTTTTATGAAGCATAAGGGTGCTTTCACCGATATTAAATGTGAACCCCTCTGTTTCGTGCCTAGGAATGGCTCAGCATGACACACGCTCAAGTCCACATGATGTGGAGGTTCTGAGCACAGTACAGTTCATACAGGCATGGATTGAACCAAATAAGGAGCCAATCGTACCAGAACACAGAAGTGGGCCGCTGTTTGGAATGTGAGGTGGTCAGTGCAGGCTGTCTTCTCCGAAATTTCTGCATGCTCACAGCACACATCAAATCTGATACCATGAACTACACAGCCATACTGTATCATTGGAGAGTGTAAAGTGTACTTTACAGTGTGCCTTCCTACTCCCTTGTGTATTGAAAGTCAGTTAAGAGAGCGTCCATGAGAAATTCCAGCTTTCGGAACACCCTGCAAGCTTACAGCGCAGACATCACTTCCTCAGAGTGTTACCCTGGTAACCCAAGCACCTTGGACACCGGTTGCCACTACTGTGAAAATTTCACACTATGGAAATTAAATACAGTTTTAATAAATATTCTATATGATTATAAAACATGCTATTGAAAGGTGTATAGGTAGAAAATTTAATTACTTAATATTTTTTTATTGCACATTCTTTTCATATTACTAGCCTATATACGTAATCGGAAGGATACACATTCTTTTTTTTTTTTTTAAAGACATTAATTGCTATTTTTTCCTGTGTTATATTAATAGGACGTCTTCTTCAATAATAATGCTAATAGATCCTCAGTGTCTTAAACAGGCCTGAAACATAGTTGTGGTGGTGGTAGTCCTCAGAATGGGCCGGCAAAAAAACAAACAAAAGAGGAGGGTTGCGTCAAGAAGGGCATCTGGTGTAAAACCTGTGGAACCTTGCGGACTGAATGATCCGCTGTGGCGACCACTTGACGGGAGTAGTTGAAAGACCAACACTCCCACACGTAGAGTATACTTGGGGTGTGTGTGGTGAACACTGAGACTTTGTTCATTTGTCCCCTTTAAACTGAGCAGTTTCGATCCATGCGGTTTGGAATCTTATCCAACATGGTTGACCACCCTGTGCAGTATATACCCAGGACTAACTTGCTGATCGGAATGCAGCTTAATATTACTAATGTGAATGCTGGTACAACTTAACTGTAACTACTGTGAGAACGGTCCAAGACCGGTCTCAGCACTACCTCTAAACAAACATTTACGAAGGTACTATCCAAATAATAACTGCTTCCAACTTACATCTAGAAGAGCCATTTCAGGATGATCCTCTCCATACACTAGCAGCATAAGGTATCGGGCGCGATACAGAAGCTTCAGTGCAGTGGACAGCTGGCCATTAGCAAAGCAGTACAGTGCTAAGTGCATCTGTAAGAAACGTAACAGTAAAGATCATTCAAATCTTAAATCAATATCACATTAACAATCGAGGGATAATTAGGTTATTAGAGGTGCAAGTATTTTATGTCCAGGCACATACATATTCTTGAATGGTGTTTGGATGCTCAATACCCAACACTCTCTCGCTCATCAGAACAGCTTTCTGCTGGTTACTAAGAGCCTGGAAAGGAAGACAAATCACCATGAACAATTCAAACTACTCCGTGGAATCGAATGTGAAATACAGGTGGACATATGGACCTCAGGGTGGTCTCCTATGATGTAATTGAGACGTGCAAGGAGGCGCAAACAAGCACAAATCTCCACATGCATGGCTCCATACACGTTGTTGAAGAGGTTCAATGCCTCGTTGATTAATTCGCAACCTTCCTTAAGGAAACCTAAAGACGCAGATGGGAAACAAATATTACTTAGTTAGTGACATATTATGCGATCAAAATGCTTGGTCTAGTTTTTGGAGCTCTGTGCAACTTGTGATGCTGTAGATCAGTGATTCTCAACTCTGGTCCTGGATGACCATCTGCCCTAAACATTTTAGCAGTTTCTCAGCTCAACTGATTTAACTAAAATCAGCAAATAAACAACTTTTCTTTAATTGAAGTAGATGTACAAGGCAAGGATAACATAAAATGTGCAGGGCAGGTGTTTATCCAGAATCAAGGTTAAAAACCACTGCTGAAGATGGTCCATTTACATCTTGATTTCTTTACGGCTGCTCTTGTTAAAACTCTATTCCAATAGAATAGTATTACTTGTAATCAAGTAAAGAGAATATAAAAATGTAGACCCCAGGACCACTTTGTACCTCACACTTGGTCACAAAACCTGCAGAATATTCCAACCCAATAGATCACTTAAAAGATTTTCTCAATATTCTGCATTTAAAATAATCCTGTTGTTTGTAAGATCATGTACATTACCTTGCTGGACTTTGGCTTGCCCGCTCTGGAAGAAATGAAAGGCATCAGAGGCTTTAGGGTTGATGTGCTTTACGACTGGAAAGATGTTCAGGATATCTTCCTCTGTGAAAGCCGGCTTGTGGCGGCTGTCGAAGTTGTACTCCTTAATCAAGATCTGCAGAAATAGCACAAAGCAATGCCTCATTGAAGACCCAGGTGTCCATTACCACACGGACATTCGTTACAATGGCCACCAGATCGATAAAAGCATTACCTGGATGCCAGTTTTGATGGAGATTTCCCTCAGGAGTGTGATTTTTTGCAGACCATATCTCTCTACTGCCTGGTCGACACTTTCACTGCCAAGACAGACATGGAGAACAAAGTTGCACACATTGCATTTTCACCTTTTTGTTTTTTTAATAAGACTTAAGTGTAATCTGTGTTATGCATGCTCGTTAAAAATAGCCAGAAATATGTTAAATTAATTTATTCTGCAAATGGCCCCACTAAATGTACCCTATATATTTCATGCTTAAGGAATGTGAGCCTCTGAATTAAAAACAAAAAAAAAAATTCAGCCATAAGTACATAAAACCCCTCATTATTACAACAACACAAAAAAAATGTAAAAGTTCCTCACCACTGTAGAGTGAAGTGGTAATAAGTGCGAGTCTCAGTGCTGATGTTCTTCCACAGTTCACTTGGGGTCAGACTGGCCCAGGCCGTGTTGTCTCCTCCTCCAGGCACTCTGTTCCGTCTCTTCTTGTTTTTCTTGCGTGAGACTAACTCATCAGCAGGCAGGTGGGCCACAGCATCTGGGAAAGAGCTCAGGAAACAGTTCAGGAAGTGGCTCACTGCAGCAGACAGGGCTGAAAGCTCAACACCCTATAATCCAACACACACATAGAAACATTTGCATGGAACAAAAAATTCTTTGCCAAAGTCAAAATGTCATATAATGAAAACTAAAAGCTCACCTGGAGGTAGGTTTTAAATACATGTTTGGTGCATCTTGTGATCAGCTCAGTGATTCCTATTCTCTGTAATGAAAACAAAAAAAAAATGGATCAAGTACAGCACAGGGCTCATTCTGAGAAACAAAAACATGAGATAAGAACAGAGATCCTGAGTACATACATAAAAATGATCAAGCTGTGGTTTTGCAGGCATCTTGTCCACAAACTCGAGCACACTGCCAAGGTAGCGCATGTTGATACCACGCTGATGGAGGGCCTCAGACAGCGTGGCTCCATCCATCGGCAGGGCGGTGTGGTCTAAACAGTCTTTTATCTGTAGGATAAGAAGCACTGTGGTTACAAAGGATGGAATTTCCATTAATTTCTTCTCTTCATCACCAGTAACCTCTTTATCCTGGTCACAGTCACAGAAAACGTACAATCCGTACATTCAGGAAACATTGTAATGTAGAGTATGCAATCCACATACAGACATGTTTTTGGCAGACATAATTAATGGAACCCTGGACAATAGAGCTGTAGGGCTAACACACCCCATTTCACTATATATTCATCATTTACCAAAGAAGGGATCTGACAAGACACCAAGAAGGCTGCTGCATCTTTGAGAAGCTGCTTCTGTTTCTGAATGTCTTCAGCACTCTCTTCTGGAAAATGCACTCCTACGTTCAACACAAAAACAATCACCACAGCTGCTCATTTCAATTAGAAAAAAAACAAACCTAGCATTTACACTCTTTTTTCATACCTGGAGAAAAGATGTCTGGGTTGAAACGGATGTCAAAGGAAGTGTTGCTGATGGAGCCCACCGCTTTGCATGCATTCAGAACGACTTCTCTGCTTTTTGGGTCTGTTTACAGTCCAGACAAAATACAAAGTTAACAACAATTCCTTGCCTATATAAAACATACTGCAATGCTAACTCTATTCAAACCCACACCAGTTAGACAATAAAACAGTGTATGAGGAATGCATGATTAGCACAAAGAAGGCAGACTGATTAGCAGGACTATCAGACCATCACCATAAGTTACTCACACCCCAATATCGTTAATCAATCAATTCGTCATGAGAGTGTGAGATTAGGAGTTAAGGGAAAAAAATATATATAAAAATAAATAAACAAACATGTCGATTCTCAAGATTTTTCCATAAATGAGCCTTGAACAGGAGCACACATGCTAACAGAGATGCTGATTTTATGGCAGAAGGGGCTAACGAGGGGCCTCCGAGTAGCGCAGTGGGTAAATCGCTCGCCCTATCATCCGGAGATCGCTAGTTCGAATCCCGGGTGGTGCTGTAACCTCTCGCATCCGGAGGTCTAGAGACAGCTGATTGGCCGAGCTCTCTCAGAGGGGAGGGATGAGCGGTACTTAGTGCTTCGACATTAATCACGGCTCTACAGCCAATCAGGGGCGTCTGTGAGCTCGCGCAGCAGAAGGAGCAGATAGCGCTGTCCTCCGAGTGTGTTACGCCATCCCCAATGGTGCGCGAGCGAGCAGTTCGAAAAGATGCGGTCGGCTGGCGTCACGTGGTTCGGAGGAAACACGTGATAGTCTTCGGCCCTCCCGGCTGTGTGGTAGTAGTAGCCTTACTGTGGGAGCCCCCTAGTGACGGGGAGGAATTGGACACAACTAAATTAGGGAGAAAAAAAATTAGGGGGGGGGGGGGAAGGCTAACGAAGCTCCTAATGCACTAAAAAACATGAATAGAAACCTATTCTGAAGTGCAAGGACAGACAAAGAAGACAGCACAACAAAAGATCTGTTGCATCTCTGTTAGGTGTGCGCTTCCGTTTCTGAACATGTTTAGCTGTTCGCATGACGTACCAATCCCAGATCCATCGTCTGCTGCTAAAGATTCAGCCAGCTCTTTAGCCTGAGCTAATCCTGGTATAGTTTCAAGGGCCTCCTTACCCTCCAGAGGACTGTCACAGCCTCCATTGTGGCTTTGATCAGCACCCAGTGAGACAGTACCATTAGTGGTTACTGCAGAGTTTTCTGCAACCATGGCCTGCTGGTGCTTGGCCTCGTCGGGCATCTGCGTGGATTCGGAAAAGGCTGGCAGGACAGAGGTTGGCGCTGAAGCGTTCTCATAGGTCTCTGGAGTTGATGCTGGCTTACTCTCGGTGTCGACTGCCGAGTTCTCGGACAAGGCTGCAGACTTGGCATCTTTATTTGCTTTATGCTGCATCAGCTGGAGTGCTGCCATCTTCATGAAAAGAAGATACCTTTGGCCCATAGAAAAAAAAAAGTTAAAATAGTTAATGAGGAGTCACAGTACTGTCTACTTTTTTAGAACAGTAATCTTTAATCCTTAGGCCAGGGATGGCTAACATAAATGGGCTAGCAAGGAGAGGTATTCTGTATTTCAAAGATAAAAGAATATCATTAATGTTTTATTGATGGCATCTATGCTAAGCAGTGTGTTGCTGATAAGTAATACAAGAGATTATGTGCACTTAAATAATAATAAAAAATAATAATACACTAATAAATGTATACACACACACACACACACACACACAGAATCTGAGAGAGTGAGGCTGATGTCATTTAGTTACAAGCATATTTTTTCTGTATCAATAAGTGGAATTACTTGTATCTACAACTTGACTGGAGTCCACCTGTGCCTACCTGACTTCATTGGGCAAGGGACACACCTGTCTACATAAAAGGTAGGTGGTGCGAGTCAGATTCAAAACAAAGCCATGAGAGAATCATCTGTAGACCTGCGAGACAGAACTGTACCAAGACACACATGTGGAAGAGTACAAGAAAATTTCTGGAGCACTGAAAGCACCCAAGAGCATGGTAGCCTCAATCAATCAAATCAATCAATTAATGAATCATTCTCAATTAGAAGAGATCTCGAATAACCAACCGTCTGTCTAGATCTGGCTGTCCAATCAAAAACGGGAGTAATCGGGATTAAGGGTTCTTCGGGTCACTATAAATGAGATCCTGAGTTCCCATGGGAAGACTTGGAGAAGGACAACCATCACTGCAGCATTTCACCAATTAGGTCATATGGTACAGTGGCCAGAAAGAAGCCATTCCTCGCTAAACGGCACAGGAAAGCCGCTTAGGAGTTTGCCAAAAAGCAACTGAAGGACTCTCAGGAAATGAGAAACAAAATCTGTTGGTCTGATGACCCAAACTATTTGGAATCATTTAATCTGGCAACGTGCATCACCTCAATCAACCATCCCTACAGTCGAACATTGAGGTGGCAGTATCATGCTGTGGGGATGTTTTTCTGCAACTGAGACACGAGTCAGTATAGAGCAGTGGTGTCAAAATGTATCCAGAACGGGTAGCTGTGGGTGCAGGGTTTAATTCCAACCAAGCAGATGCGACACAACCGATATCGCTATTAAATCTGAATACTGAAGGCCAAAAAACTATATTGATGCTCGCCAACAGTACATTTTCTGACCCTTTTTAAAATCTGACCTTCTGTGATCGATTAAATATTAGCAGACAGTTCCCTCTCGAGCTAGCAGAATAATCAGGTACAGCTTTAGCGCGTGCATGGTGTACTGTGAGGCAGTAAATGCAAAGTCAAAACAAAGCCATGGGGTTGAGAGAATTATCTGTATACCTGTAAGACAGATGTGTGAAGATACAATGACAACTGCCATAAAAAGTATAAGAGGGCTGTAGTGACTGTTGCACATGCACTGCAGAGAAACACACTGTCACAGTGAAATAAAAATGCATAAACAAACAAATAAAACATGAGGATTAACCAAGCAGCACAAATCTGTGTGGCAAAATCTGTCACAGCACTGGACTGTAAAATAAAAAATAAAAAACTTGTACGTCCTGCCGGTGTGTGTCGACAGCAGAGGCTTCAGACGTCACACTGCGCATTGGGGTTTTCTGATATTTAAATGTAGAACCAAAGTTAATTACATTTAAAACATGGGAGTTGTACTGCTCCCAAAGTATACAAAAAATATACAATTTAAAATGTGCATTATTACTGATTTATTATTGTTAATAGTATTAATATTATTGGTCAGAGAAACAACCAAAAACATCCATAAAAACGCATCAAATTTCTCTCTCTTTGTGACCCGATTATGACAAACATTTTCTAATGAAGTCACATTTGTATTATTCATTACAATTAAATTAAATTCAGTTCATCATATTGAGGTGGCCAATCTTCATTGATTGCACACTCCACCAGTAAAAGCAGAGTGTGAAAGTTTAATTAGCAGAATAATGGCACAGTTTTGCTTAAAATATTGCAATACACACAACATTACGGGTGACATATCAGGGAAAGAGAACAAATTGGTGCATGTCTCGCTGGCACATCTGTGAACAAGACAGCAAGTCTATGTGATGTATCAAGAGCCACGGTATCCAGGGAAATGTCAGCATACTGTACGTACCACCAAGAAGGACAAACCACGTCCAACAGAAGTAACTGTGGACGCAAGGATAAGCTGTCTGAATGGGATGTCCAGGTGCTAACCCGGATTGTATCCAAAAAACATAAAACCACAGCTGTCCAACTCACTGCAGAATTAAATGTGAATGTCAACGCTATTGTTTCCACCAAAACGGTCACTCATGCCAATGCCAAACATCAGTTTCAAAGGTGCCAGCAGCGAAAATCTTGGGCTGTGGACAATGTGAAACATGTACTGTTCTCTGATGAGTCCACCTTCATGGTCTTTCCCACATCCGGGAGAGTTACGATGTGGAGAAGCCCCAAAGAAGCGCCCAGACTGTTGCATGCGCAGAGTGAAGCATGTGATGGTTTGGGCTGCAATATGATGGCATTCTCTAGGCCCAATACTTGTGATAGATGGGCAAGTCACTGCCAAGGACTACCGAACCATTCCAGAGGACCATGTGCACCCAATGGTTCAAACTTTGTACCCCGAAGGCGGTGCCGTGTATCAGGATGATTATGCACCAATACACACAGCAAGACTGGTGACAGAATGGTTTGATGAACATGAAAGTGAAGCTGAACATCTCCCATGGCCTGCACAGTCACCAGATCTAAATATTATTCAGGTCACTTCGGGGTGTTTTGGAGGTGTTTTTCTTCCACGTAGTAACCTAGCCACTATTCAGCAAGAAAAATGGCTGAAAAATACCTCTGGCCACTGTGCAGGACTTCTATCCGACATTCCCAATGCAAATTGATGTATTGGCCACAAAAGGGGGCCCTACATCATATTAATTAATTATTGTGGCCTAAAAAAATCTGCCATTTCAGTTTCATTGTCCAACCCCTGTATATACACATAAAATATCAGCCCGTTCTAAGGGCTACCACCACAAGTATAGTTTAGTCGTGTGAGAAACACAGAATCAGGTTGGCTACTGCTTAGTTGGAATAAAAACATGCACCCCACCCATCTCCAAACCTGGACACGGTTTGATACCTGTGGTACAAGGGGAAAATGGGATGCAGAAAATTAAAGAGCAATCCTAAGTAAAACTTTCTCCAGAGGGCTCAGGATCTTAGGCTGGGGTGACTGTTTACAGTTCAAAAAGACAAAGACTGCAAGCATACCACCAAGAAAACAGGTCTTTCCCAAAGTTGTTCTGATATCACTCCTGTGTCCAGACCTTAACCCAATAATAAAGCATTTAAGAGACCTCAAAATGGCTGTGCACTGACTCTGTCCGAGTTTGCCACGAAAAATGGAAGAAATTTCCAAAAAAGGTGCATCATCATGTATTGTGGCATCACTCACAATCAGACTTGAGGCCGTTACTGTTGCCAAAGGTGCTTTAGCCAAGTACTATGTAGGGTTTGGTACAGAAAAACCCAGTGCCACTTAAAAGCTTGATCGAAATATTTGTCCCCTGGGTTCTCTAAAAAAGATGCAAGAAGCATCACCGCATGTGAAAAATTATTTCCTGACTGAGGAATTTAATTTCCTGAAAATGCTGGAAAGCTCTAATAATACAAATCCAACTAATCATTATAGTAACACGAGTGTCATGTTTTCACATTGTAACTTAAGTACAACTTGGGAAAGGAGACCATCCGCATTAATGCAGTGATTATACTTGCTCTGACGGCAACAGGTAGTGTTCGCTCGCCAAGCTAAGCGTTCTAAAGTGTGGCTGTATTTCACTAGAGCATTCCGACATGCAAAAAGTGTAAAAGGGGGAAACACGGCAAACCTAATGAAACATTTGAGGAGACCGATTAAAAACAGAGGAAAGTACAGTGTTTGAAAACTTGCGGACATTAGCTGGCGGTGTGTGTTACCGGGCTACAGACCAACCCTAGCAATCAGGAGAGGTGTCTTAATTTGGCAGATAAGGTGGTTTGGAAAAATAGTGGTCATCATGCTGCTGAAATTTGGAGTCATTTGTAACATAGCAAGAATACCAACTACTTTGCTGTTTTTGGCGTTAAATTATTGTAATTGTGTTCGGTTGTATGTAAATTAGTAGTATTTACTTAGATTTATGTATACTTTAAAATTTTAATATATGGTCTATTTAAAATAAAGGTTTTTCAATAAAAAAATTCAATTATTATTACTTTAAAGTATCGGTAACATTTCAAAAGCACCAGTATTGTTAAAAACTGACACAATACCCAACCCTAATACTAAGTAGTGGATCTAAAGGTCTGTCTGTCTGTCTGTCACCAAAAGTTTCTTTATTTTCATGACTATGAAAATTGTAGATTCACACTGAAGGCATCAAAACTATGAATTAACACATGTGGAACTATATACATAACAAAAAAGTATGAAACAACTGAAAGTGTCATATTCTAGGTTTTTCAAAGTAGCCACCTTTTGCTTTGATTACTGCTTTGCACACTCTTGGCATTCTCTTGATGACCTTCAAGAGGTAGTCATCTGAAATGGTTTTAACTTGTGCCCTGTCAGGTTTAATAAGTGGGATTTCTTGCCTTATAAATGGGTTTGGGACCATCAGTTGTGTTGTGCAGAAGTCCGGTGGATACACAGCAGTTGAATAGACTGTTAGAATTAGTATTATGGCAAAAAAAGAAGCAGCAAATTAAAGAAAAACGAGTGGCCATCATTACTTTAAGAATGAGAAGGTGCGTCCAAACTGTCTGTGGGATATTTAAGTTATTATTATTTTTTCATAAATTGCAAAAACACTCCAAACACCTGTTTTAACTGAGTCATTGTGGAGTATTTTGTGTAGAATAATGAGAAAAGAAACTATTCAAATCCATTGTACGAGTGTGAAACTTGAAAGGGTCAAAACCTTTCATCAGGACTATACAGCAACATATTGCTCATATCCATTACCCTTGTACCCAGTAGTTTTATTGTTGAGCTACTGAGGCATTTTGGGTATTATAGATTTATTGGTCATTGTTCTGGCCCATTACCAGTTACTTAAATTGACAGATTTATAATTTATATACTTTATTTAGTAATAATACTTGGACAGAAAATACACCTGTTAAACTGGTATGATTTTCATATTGTGATCCTCAATCGAGTTTCCTGCAACATTAATACTCATCTGTCAATCTTACCTATGCTCTACGAAGGCCTCAATGAGTTCCTGACGCAGACAGGCCAGGCGGTGGCGATGCTGTCGTGGGAAACCCTGCTTCTGGCTCTCAGGGTTTAGCTCCTCCCCTTCCACAGATAGGAAGTTGAGATCAGGAGGGAAAGTGCGTAGCAGGTCCAAGATGTAGTGGCGGCCATCGTTGCCGATGATCCCCTTGCACTCGACAGATGAGCAGAGCTCCACCGCCGTGTCCTTCTCATTTAGAACAGCATGACGCTGCACCTTCAGCGGCCGGCTCGTCTTCTCAAGCAGGTCCAAGTATTTGGGGTGAGACACGACCGTCTTTCCAAAATCAATGGAGCCGTAGATGACGCTCTGCTCTTGCTCACGTTCCAGGATGCCAGGGATGATGGACTGGGCGGTGACACGGTAACCCCTGTGATTAATCAAGCACCCATCTTTAGTAAGGTAAAATGCTACTAGTAGAAATTCACTGCAAATCATGATGATATAAACTATTACAAAGGATGTGTGGTATATATCTACCTGTAGTCAACAACCACGGTGCCCAGAGTGTACAGCCCCTCCACATCGACTGCACCATACGCTCTCACTCCGTTCAGGTCATTGGTGGGGGCGGTGTGCGCTGCAGCGTCTCCTCCCAGCTCTTTGTAGTGATCACGGACATCAAAGCCCAAGCTGAAGAAGATGTTGTTCCAGATAAACATCTGCATCCGTGTCTCCTCACCTGGATTTATGGCCATTACGTTTCCATCGATCACAGCCATGGCACCCCGCGTAGCCGCTGCAGTGAAGTCACTGTGAACCTGAAAGAAGTTCGGGTCGGAGTCCTAAACGGATGACGCTCCCTTATACCATGTGATTCATCATGTCCTTTGTGCACTTACCTTGAAAATGGCTCTTTCTCTCAGCAAACGCTCTGGCAGGTTCTTCCGTGAGAGCTCTCTTGTTGTTTGCAGCTCTTCATTCCAGTCTCTAGTCTACAGAAAGACAGAAACGATTCAATAACAAGACCACCCTCTTATATAGCTTTTAAAAAAAGAATGCAAATGGACAAAAACAGCCTGCCTGTCCAGGAATGTGTTCCTCATATCCCAAACGGGAAGTATAAGCATCCTCTGCCCTCACACAGTCCATGGCATGATCAATCTGGGGGGCAGTCCAGTTGTACACCTGGAATGGTGTGGCTATTCTCTCAAATGGATGTCTTTGGACTCTGCAGCACAAACATTTCAGGATATTTCAGTTGTTTACGACACAGAAGGTGGATACTGAGAAAGAGTGAAATAGGTGTTAAATCAAATGGTGCATCAACAAATTATATTCAATATGTGGTTGGAAATATGAGGGTGAGCCAAAGATTATCCATGCTCTGGCTTTACACTAAGCATGAGGAGAGCACTTTGTCCATCTGTCAAAATGTTTTTGGCTAAGCTGCAAGTTAGCCCTCGTGGGGCTGACACACACACAAACGGTGACGAGCCCAAGCACTTGCGCCATCGCTGTCCGAGCGCACCGGAAAGACGTCCAGCCATAACGATACCTTAACCTTGCCATATTCAGTGACCTCAGCATACAAGTCTTAGTGTGCCCAATAGAGGTATGCTCAAAAAGACACACAGGCTGTGTGTTGCACACGGGTTGCGATGGCACAGGTGCTTGGGTTGATGGCACAGGTGCTCATCGTTACACTATATTTTTAACTTTTAAAATAATAAACACACCACCACCAGCAGCAAATTAGAAAGTTTCTACAGTGCTAAAATAAAGTTTACATTAATGAGATTTCAATAATATTTCAGGAAAGCACATGCTGCTGGTTATAAAAAGGTATGTGTGAAATTACTCTTTCACACTTGTTGGAAACTTGTAAATTTCTTCACAATTTAACCTAGATGGAAAAGTGTGTAATTAAATTTAGCCCTCACCTTTTCTTCTGCAGGGTGGTAAAGTTTTTCTTGAAGGTCGGACTGATCTGACTCAGCAGTTCCACCAAAGAGTGGCTCAGAAAGCTCGGGTTGGCAGGCTTAGGGTTAAAATTGTAGGTGGTGGACCTAAACAAAAACATTATAATTATACGCCATTCCAAAACAGCCATAGGTGGTGTAAATATAGGATAAACGTAGGAGAAAACTATATATTATATATACACACACATATATACAAACACAGAATACAGAAATAGAAAGTGACATACTGATGATAATTAAAAAAGGGTCTGGATGGACTCACTGATTGAGGTAGAATCCGCGTGTGGAGGCAGTGATGCTGACATGCCGCTCTTCTACAGTTACAATGTACAGGTACATGAGGTCTCCGTGCATCTTCCTGTTACCAGGTGGAGGGTTCCAGCCACTCATTGTGAGGACTTTGAGGCACTGAAGTGGCTGTAGATAAAGTACAGTACAAGGAAAGATGAAGTGTCAGACAATATCAAGGTGCATCAATGTGAGATGTGCAACATGGCTGCCCATTACCACAAAATGATCTCAATACTGAAATACAGTTCATCATAGTACACTTTGTGAGATTATTGTGGGTATTGTCTATTGCTAAGTTTTGTGTCTTGTCACACAATAAAACCAAAAAGATTATGGAAACCCACATGTTGGTCTTCCCAAAACTGTCACAAGCACACATTTGTCTAGAAAGTCATTGTATTCTGTATATTGATATTTCCCTTCATAGGAATTACGGGGCCACAAGACAGTAATAGCAAGGCAACGTCTATATGCACAATGCGAGATCAATAAAAACAAGGTTTCGCAATATTGCCCATTGTTTGTGTGTGTGTTTTCCAGGGTGTACCTGTACATTCTGTGTTTCAAAATGTAAATTTTGAAAAAACAACTACATTAGGTAATAAACAGGGGAACTGGTGGGATTGTTCAAGGCAATCATTTGGATTTGTCTTTGCTATAGACCATCCAGTTTGCCTAAAACCATCATCAGTTTTTAATGAAATCCTGGCTCTGTGTCATGAACACATCCATAGAAAATGCATGCTCAGTTTGTCGAATGCTACTGTAAAAGCAGGACGATGCTTACCTTCCAGTCTTTGTTCTGTGGCTGGAGGGGGACTAGGGGGCGCTCTTTGCTGCCAGGCAGAATGTGTTCAGGAGGAGTACAGTCAATCTGTTCAAGCTCACTGCCCTTCTTTTTGCGTTTGCCACTATCTGTAGATGCGGGAACATAACGGGCATCAAATCACATCAGATTAGGCTTCAGCTGTTTCTGTTGGCAAATAAATGAACTGTTACACACACCTCCAAGATCTCCATCTGTGAAGATACTGAGGAAGGACAGAGAGTTGCAGTCGACTCCGTTGTAAGCGTCTGAGGGATCCAGACTCTTTAACAGATCTCTTATGTGACGAACATGAATGCGAGCCTCACGTACTGTGTAGGGCTCTGTGTAGAGTGAAAGGAAGGCACAGATATAGAAAAAGCATAGGCAGGAAAAAAGCAACCATTAGTTAAAACAGCTCTGGTCTATAAAACATACCTTCCACCACTCTGAGCAGGGACCCCTCTTGGAGACCCTCTATGGACTTTAGCTCAGCAAAGTTGTCCAGCACGTTGCCGTCGAGCTGCAAAGAAAAACAAGTGCGATGGCAGGTGTCTTCACGGTCCATAAGCACTTGGTGGATCTCTTGCACCATCTCCTGAGGAGACACCTGAATAGGAAAGGAGAAGTACTGTTAAATAAAGAAACTCCTCTTTTCATCTTCCACTATTTAAAAACAGGACCAGAGCTGATGTACCTGCAGGTCAAAGGGCTCGATGCCTGGGGCCTGAATCTTCACAGTGAAGCCAGTGTCCTGAATAACAATCACTTCCTGCTCATTGGAGTCATCACCAGCATCAGGATCAGTGCTGCCGTCCTGCTTGGACTCCGTCTCCCCGGTCTGGTCATGTCCTCCCTCACCATTCATTACTGCTGTAGCTGCACTGTGGGCTATGGAGCAAAAGGAATATTTAGATTATGGTACAAATTAAACACATTGCATACACTGCTGATTGTAAAGAACGATTATACAATGGGGGTTCAAGTCCAACTAGGACTTATAATTGTGTAGAATAACAGAACACAGTTAAAACACTTTCATTTCTCGATATGATCCACTGCTACACTAATGCACTCAACGCAGAGTTTCACTAATGCTTAAATACCATCAAGATATAAAGATTTCTCAGTACATGACCGGCCTGCCTGATTCTCGTCTGAAACACTACCCTCCCAGGAATTCATTTCATGGCCCAAACATGTGGAAATGGCTGGAGTGTGGTCAGGATTGTCCGGGGGGTGTGGACATAATTCCCAGCCAAGACAAGTAGTGACAAGTTATCCGTCAATTTTCAAGGATCAAGTGTTCCAACTCGGCCGACATCAATTATTCACAGGTGTACAACCTTTTATAAAACATTGGTATCACTGCAGCTAAAAGTCTCATCGCCATTACTGTGCTTAAAGTCTTTTGCAATTATCCATTGTATTTTTTTGTTTATATTCATAAATTTTATCACAAGTCCCAGTTTGACTTAAACACTCCTTGTTTTAAGATTCAACAAGGATTTCTTCTTTGCTTTGCTAAAAATGACCAAAAGAATCCCAAAACTACACAATTATTGAGTGCCAAAAAACATTCATTACAATCCAGTAACCTTATGTTGAATTACAAGAATGATAAGACAATGGCCTCTTGCTCTCTTACTGGCTCTGTCCATCTTCTCAGATAGAACATAACTTGTTTTATGGAAATGTATTCATTGTATTGATGTCGTTCACTTGTTTGTAGATAGTATAGTATAGCTTCTGAATACTATTACTTATGCACGTTATACTAGAAAATAACAGGGATCGTGTTCTGTAGCTTTGTCTATTAAAAGTTGAACTGACATGAGACTGGACAAGCCAACACAGCCTGTTGGGCTGTTACAAAAATAACTTAATGACGAAACAAATAGTCAAGTTTGTAAAACAACTTATCGTTGCATTACCTCAAAACATCACCAGTTGGCAGCTTTTGCTGAATTCCAGTTCCCAAGTCAAGTGAGGAGCTTGGAGTTCATATTCAGTAACTCTGGAGAGGGATCTCATATTTGAATTCGAAATTCAAACAAATGCACCACACACTTCAGTGCTCCTTTAGAAGCTCCACCCACAAATTCATGGATACCGTTAATATAAGGTCAAACAAACAACATGCAATCACACAAACCACTAAAGCAATAGTAGCTTTATTTAACATTTTTGATTTTGGGGCACTCCCACATTAAGCTACTACTACCACTCAATCGGGAGTTCTGAGGACTATCACATGTTCCCTCCAAACCACGTGACCCCAGCCGACCGCATCTTTTCACACAAAACTTAAATGACAATGTTTGTGTGCATCTAACAATGAAGATAATCTCAATACATTAACATAGCCAGACTGCAAGCAACCCATTATCCAGTCCTCTAGTCACAAATTATTAATTTTATTAAACCATATACAGAACGATACACAGTGAAATGTTGAAGTCTGTTTGCGGCCTAAAATTAAAAGATAGTATGGAACAAAAATATTTTTCACTACAGCAAAAGAATACAATTAAATTAAAAGTTTTTTTTTTTTTTTTAAATGGTAAAATAAAAATAAAAACAAATTGGGATATGGAATATATGGAATATACTAATTTACAGATTTAAAAATGTTGCAAATAAAATGTAAATATTAACATATATAAATTATACAGAATGTGCAAAGTGTAATTGTAAACTGAAAAATATTAAAACGTAGAAAGTTAAAGATAAGGTGTGTGAGTATGACAGCAGCAGTATGATTTGTGTGTGTTATGCAAAATTCAGTGAGGCAGTGTGAGGAGGGCAGGGAACACAGTTGGTCAAACAAAGTTTGGCAAATAAAATAAACTAAGGGCTTTTTCACTTAGGGACGATTTAAAGTCAAAACTTGGATTACGAGCATACTTCGTTTTGGAAGTGTGCTTGTATATCAAAGCCCTTATATATCAAATTTCCCCTATAAAAAATTATGGAAACTGATTCTTTCCACAACCCAAAAATATTCATATAAAATGAATAAAAAATATAAAGTAAAAATAAAACAAAATTAAGTTTACCTGTGAAAAGAATCTCAACAGAGCAGTGTTTTCATTAGTTGGTATGTGTGTGAGCGCGAAGCTGAAGTAAGACGATAGGATAATACTGCGGAAACACTGCTCTATAATACTGCGGAAACACTGCTCTAAAGAAGTCAGGAAACTTCTTTAACAAGGAACCTCTCCAATGATGCGCACGCCCGCACGCATGCACGCTAACGGAATCTCTGTAAAGCAAATCTACAACAAAATAACCTGCACTTTAAAAAGAATCAAACCAACAGAGCAGGGTTTCCATTACCCTGCGTTCGCAGCGAGAGCGTCAAAACGGCCGGAAGTCATTAATTTTCAATGAGAGCCAGCGGTGAAGAGCAGCGAAATTACTTTATGGTAATGAGCTATGACGCGGTTGAGCGGCAACCTATAAAAAATTAGAGGTCCTCCGCTTGAGTGGATTCCGCGGAACGCAGTCCTGTAAACTTTTGTTCCGGCGACATTAGTTCCCAAGCAAAATGGAGGAGAAGTTATTTATTGCGGCAGCGGGTTTCCCGGTTATTTATGACCTGTCCCTGTTTGTGTACAGGGACATTAATTTAAAAAAAAAATGATGCGAGGACAAAGATGATAAGAAATATAATATAATAATAAAAAAATATTAAATTAGACTAGCAATTCACAATGAACAGAAGCCACACCATACAAATGCCTTATAAATTAGCTTATTTCTATAATACAGTTCTTTCCATCAATCAATTTCTTGTTTTCTTCCACATTTTGGTCATCGCGGGCAACTGGAAACAAAAAAAAATCCACCACACCATTCAACCCTCATTAAAGAGGTCATGCATCACCAACAATTGGAAAAGATCATCACAAAAAAAAAAAAAAAGACTGAAAATTTTTATACAGCATGGAAGCCTTTTATTAATTTTTTCCATAAAAAAAAAAAAAAAAAAAAAGCAGTAGTGGAATCCTAACCCCCCTTTATTATTATTATTATTTATTGTATTTTTTTTTGTTTGTTTTCGTTTAACTCCCCCCCCCCTTTTTTTGCATTCTTCTTTAATTGTTTGTTTTTAATTTTCTTATGTACCATTTGAGATAAATGAAGTGTATTGAAATGTTGTGCCAATGTAAAAACTCAATAAAGAGAATATTTTTAAAAATGAAAAATAATGATCGCGGGGCCCTAATATTAAAATTAGGGGTGTTCTGATTGATCGGCCGCCGATCATAAATCGGCCGATAATTGCTTTGGGAAGTCGCGGGCCATTTTTTTGCGCGCTGCTAAAATGGCTTCCCCTGAACTGGCAATTCTACGTGTTGTGTGAAAAAGGAACATGTGCAGTTTTCAATTGGCTAGTGTTAAGCGAGCGAGAGAGCTCAGCCACTCGCACACCGCCACTCACTCAGCTTTCAGTAATTCCACTATCTCACCTACGCGGATTTGCGCGGTGGCCGTAAGTACGGTTCATCATGATTCACCGCGAGTTTTGCCGCTGTGATTACGTTTCAGTCTTTCCGCGCGAAAAATTTAACATGTTTTCCATTATTTCATATTTATTAATTTTTTTTAAATGTTAAACAATATATATATATTTTTTTACATATTTTTGGCGGTCCTCGCGGATGCTTGCGGACCTTGCAGAACTTCCGGCGACTCGCATCCTATTGTCTATTATTTCATTTAATTTTAAACAATCTACAGGAAAGTTGTATTTGTCAAGCTCTACGCTGTTCCCAATTACTAACCAAGCACAGGCTGCTATGTTTTAAGATAACGTGTTGCACATGTTGTTTGCCAATAAATACAGTTCATGATACCCCTCTTCTTGTAATTTCAATACTTGATTTACATTGTTGTTAGATATAGTTTAATAAATAATGCTACATGATAAGGCTTCAAGTAGACCCTGTAATCGGCCGATACAGCTTCTAGTGATCTGTGATCGGCCCCAAAAATCCTGATCGGAGCATCCCTAATTAAAATGCCCTTAACTTTAATTTCACAACTAATCACTAATATTGCAGTTTTCCTATAAACACGGATTTCCAAAACTGGCATACCAGCAGGTAAGCTGAATATTTTTTCAGAAGTAATGCAATATTATCTGACATAAATAAACACCAGCATGCTAGCTATTCAGTCTAGATAAGCAAACCAGTCAAACTAGTACTGACCTATTGGCTGTGTGAAACAGGAGAACTAATCTGCATTGCATTGCTTTTTTATATGAACACATTTATGTGTTTTTTTATTTCCTTTTTGCTCATTAGCCTCTCTCTTTTTTGGATGTTTTTGACAGTGAGTGAAATCTAGCTTATTTGCATTCATTACTGTTCATACTTCCACTTGTTTCCCCCACTCTTATGTCTCCTGTCTTGTGCATGAGCACAACCACACCCCCTGTTGCTGATTAGCTGGAATGCTGTTGTGTGGACAGGTCTGCACCACCTTGTTTATTTCCCTTTCACAGAGCCAGAAGCTGTGTATGAGCACCGGAATTTCTCTCATCCACATACAAAAACGGACAGAAGGCAAACCATCAGGAGATATTCGCTGAATTGCTGTACCTTTACTGCAAAAAATATATATAACCATCGAATCAGTCAAGGTGCAATCTCTACTTCCTGCTCTAAGCCAGTGGTTCCAAAAAAAATTAAAGTAAATGAAAATCACATCAGTTGCTGACTATCACAAAACACACACAGCATATTCGATAAGGCTATTCAAAAGGATTTCTTTAAAGACAACAACAGCTGATCATCTTGAGAATGTGAACATTTCAGCCAAACTCCACAGCTGAATATATCCCTGCCAGTAATGTCATACCACACTCAACACCCAGAGCTCTGAATCCGTTTAATCCGTTCCATCTCACCCAGAACTTGCACATTCATCAGACACAAACTAGACTTCTACTTCAAAGTTGGAGGATAAAAGACAACTTTATCAAAGCCTCTAATTCACCACAGCTGCTTTTGCTAGAACAGAGCCAGGGCCAGAGAAGGCTCACTGTTTGCTTTCAGACAAATGCAACTTGTCCTTGACTGTCTTCAAGGTAACCAGTCAAGGGGTCACGGCTCTAGCAACAAACATTAGGCATCTCATTTCACACAGGGTGTAAATCAAACAAATACAATGAGAGCTGGATAACGATAAGTTTGAGCAGTTTGTTCTCAGTTATCTTTTCTTCTAGTCAGGAACATTGCAATTTCAATTCTGCTAAAATACTGACAATGCTTCTTGTTCCACACAAATGACACCCTAAGTCCTCCCTACTTTTAATCTGCACACAAGTCATTACACGACATTAAATCAGCTCTGCATCAGAAGGGACAGAACTAATTTTACAAATGGAAACATGTAAGCAGAAACCGGAAATAAAGAAACTATCAAGACTGGCCTATTTGTAAATCGTTTTAAGGGCATTAAGCATTAAAAAGTCTTTATTCTATAAAGTCTAAACCTTGCAATAAGACCAATTACAATAATAATTTGGGTTTTAAATAGATTTGTTGCAAACAGAAGCTAAGCTAGAATGACTTTGATGTTTTGAAAAGCCCCCAGCATCATTATCTGCTCAATCCAATACATTTCAAAACAGGCCTTTTTGGCTTTACAAAAGCCTTTTTGGCTTTACACTTCCCCCATGCAAACAAAGTGTGCATGGGGGAAGTGTACTTCCATATTGCACAACTCCAAAGGCAATCCCTTGTGCCCTTCTGTCCCCTGCCTGGGGTCTGAGTGAAGTCCATCCACTCTAAACCCTTTTCACTTCTGACCAATAACCATTTATTTTGCATGACTGTTATAAGACAAAAGTTTTATTAAGCATGACCCTAGTCTCCCTATTTCCATGTAAAGGAGCACCAGACATGATGCCAAGCATGTGTGCATTTCCTTTACTTTTACACAAATTATTGAAATTCTCTTCACACTAGGTTCTCAGTCTTGGGCAAGAATCTCTGCTGAGGAGAATCTTAAGTAGACTATTCAGCGTTATCATGAAACAAGCAGGTCACTTATTGTTGGTAAATAATTCAAAGAGCAACCAAGGTGTGCAATTATAAATAGAGAGTCTTATTCACTTCTCTAAACACATACGCTATATCCTGTCAGGTCAAAAAGTGAGACTTTGACAGTGTAATATAATGTAATGTCTTAAATAATAATAGACATAAAATCTAGCAAGGTAAACAAAAAAGCAAGAAGCATTTAAGTTCTAATTTCATAACACAACTAACCAATTCAAATATAAAATTTGTTCTAGACCCCATCAGAACCCACAACGCCCAGGAAACAATGCCAGAGCTATGTTTTGAACATCACAATGAACGAATCTCAATTTACAAGAGGTGTAGATATGTTAAGACTCATCTGAAAACAGTCTGTCAACAGGATGAACCCTTACAGGCAGGGCAGGTCTGCAAGTGGATCAGCCAGATGCACTAAGGATGAGTGCTTAAGAAGCCATAGCACTGGAGAAGAGCTGTGTTCACCTTGGGGTCAGACAGCCCCCCTGCTGACTGGACTAATCTCCTGCCAAAACCGCCCACACACACACACAATGCCTACTGACAGACTAACAAGCAAATGGTCTGGCTCTGGTAAAAGGTCAGAATCTGATCTGCAGTGAAAGCAACTGCAATGCATTTAAGCAAATAGTAAAGTTAAACTGGTGTAGACTGAGGTCATCACCTGATCGAGTACTGAAACATCGGGCTCGCATCTAACACCCAATCAACTCCATTCGAGCTGTACAGCTTTTCCAAGGTCCTTGGAAAATGACACTGAATGGTTTTGCTAGCCAACTCAGTTGTATAACTTGGCCGGATGTTCGAATAAAATAAATGCACAATCAAATGTGAATAATTTGCGATTGACAAGTTTTTAAAAAAAACTGTTGGAATTAATCTTGGTAAAGTAATCAGTTAAAAAAACTTACCGATAGGATCACTCTATACTGAACAGGTAGCAATAACCTTCTATCGGCATACAAGCACCACGACTTTCCATGTGCAGTAACTTCCGCTTCCCGGGTCAGAGCACACAGCGATACACGAACAGGGGGAGGAGACGAGAGGGGGGGTATGAAGCGTAAACCCGTTGTGCTTTGACCTCATCACTACATCTAGATTTTGTCAGTAAAATTCTATTCCAAATAAAAATATTCTCAAAAAAAAACGGATCTCAGTGATGAGTCAGTGAAGAGGAACGCGTCCAAAAAGACACCCCTATTTTGTGTCATGACTTGGTTTGTTCCAATGAAGGTGACCTTCAGTTCATTCGCCGCTGCACGCTGGTACAGAACATGTGCGACCAGGCTGCAGAGCTCACCAGATTGCGCTAAGCTGTATAACATGCACAGGTTTATTATGAGACGTGAGGAAGTTTAGATAAAGAGAACAGAAGAGCTAGTTAACAATTCTGCGAGTATGCTAACGAATAATTCCCAGTCGCAGGAAATAAAATTCATCATCCATCGTATAAATCCATCACACTTCACATTACACACACCGGCATCTCTCATTCGACTGCATTTTTAATTAACAAATAGGCAATATGGACAACCCCCTCCCCACGCGCGCGCACACGTATATCTCGGTCATCCACGTGATATGTCCTTTAGATCTCTGTCACTGTTACAGTTAGCCAGCTAGCCTAGCTAAGGTGACTAAAGAGATGTAACATATGTAGCTTGTGCATTTCTTTGATCTCTCTCTCTCCATTCAAACATGACACACATTCACAAGGTTTCCTGCATTTTTTCCACATTACCTAATAAACCACCTGTCTCAGAGATGAGAGAGCTAACCAGGCTGAAGAATAAACAGATCCCCATACTCTGGGGCTGACATACCGCATGGACAGCCCTTCTTTAGGTTCTTCTTGCTGGTGTCCTGGCTGTTCGGTGTCTCTCCTTCCTGCACCGAGGCGCAGGTCGCCACTGATGCTGCCGCTGGCATCTCATCCGTTTTGCTCACCATGATGTAATTTTGCTCAAACAACCAGATTACAAAATGAGAAACAGAAATCCGTTGTTTTGTGACGTCAGATGTAAATGTATAGAGTTCAACGGCGTTGTCGGGTCAGCGAGGTGAGTTAGCTAACGTTACATGCAGACACATCAACAGCACAAAACAAGTTCACATCAGAAGGAAGAAGGACAGGTCTCTGGACACAAGCCGACCCACGTGCTTTCTCCTCCTCTTGACCTCTCTGCCTTTGTATTTGTCCCGCCCATCTACAGCTACGGCAAGCATACAGGAACATTTTACCTATCACCAAGATCTTATTACAATCAAGCCAGGAGGAAATCACATGTGAATGAAATACACTATATGGACAAAAGTATGTGGCCAAATTAGTTAATTATTTAATTCAGGTGTTTAAATCAGGCCCCTTCTCCCCAGCAAATCTTAATGCAAGCTTACATCTTGGACAATCTCCAAAGCCAACTTTGTGGCAACAGTTTGGGGAAGGTCCTTTCTATGCACTATAAAGACATGGTTTGATGAGTTCGATGTGGAAGAATGAGACTGGCCCACACAAAGCTCTGTCCTCAACCTTTAGGATGAACTGGAACAGAGTTTGCGAGCCATGACTTCTAATCCAACATCAGTGCCTGACTTCGTGAATGCTCTATAGAATGAACTCTCACAGAAACACTCCAAAATCTTGTGGACAGCCTTCCAAGTAGAGTGGAAGCTGTTATAGATGCAAAAGGGAGACCAACTTTATATTGAAGTATATGTATTTGGATGTAATGTCACTGCAGATTTTGCCATATTCTTTTGTAGATTTTAATTATACTGTAAATGCACATCATAAGTGTCTTTTTTATCAGTGTTGTCTAATATATCATTTTGAGTTTATAGGGAATATCTACCCCCCATTCATGCAATTATCAAGTCAGCCAATCATCTGGCAGCAGCGAATTGTATTAAATTGTGAAGAAATACTCTACCAGTCAAACATTTGGACCCAAGTTTGTATTTATGACACATATTAACACCATGCCTCGCATCTCCCGTGTCTGGCTTCGATTCCTGCCTCTGGTCTGTGTGCATGGAGTTTGCATGTTCTCCCTGTTTTTGGTTAGTTTCCTCTGGGTGCTGCGGTTTCCTTCCACAGTCCAAAGACGTGCAGATTAGGATTTTGTGTAGGCTCCAGGCCCCTACAACCCTGTACAGAATAAATACTATAGACAATTAATAAAATAATACATATGGCATTAGGTATTTAAGTAACTCCAACAGTCAGTTGTTATAGGTATAGTTCTGGTAACATGGCTCTGGTATAGTTCTTGCAAAAACAGTATCATCGAGATTACAAAATCAATCAAAATGAAATTGGCTTTCATGAACATCATCCCAGAAGAGCAAGGCCCAAACTTACCTCTGCACAGAAGTTCATTTAGAGTTAATTATTTATCACATGCACCTTACAGCACTGTGAATATTTTTCACATATTCCAGTAAATAAGCTGGGCATACTCAGCCAGTATACTGCGCCTCTGGAATAGATAGGGGTAAGAGACTTGATCAGTGGCAACTTGGCGGGGCTGGGGCTCAACCCCCACAACTTTCCGATCAATTCTCCAAAGCCAGTTACACAATTATAAATAAACTGATGTAACATGGGGAGACGCTAATAAGCGCTAATAAGACCAACGGTGCAAATCATTTTTTACTCACCACTGTATCTTAATCAAAAGCATGATGAGACTGTGATTAAAGACAGGAATAATTTTACAAAGACGCCTCGACAGACAATAAAGGATACAACATTTTTTATATTGTGGCAGCGAATACAGTGTATTATTGCAAACTTTTGGTGCACAAAGTTTCATATATAGAATGAACACATAACTGGTTTGAAGCAAACAAAATTTGGTAGTAAATTCAGCACGAAGCTGCCACTACATAATAACAAAACCTCTACATATTGTGTAACAGTCAAATAGTTTTATGACTCTGAGTATGGAAGACATTTTCTCAGTCTCAAATTTTAACCTCGATTAAGTACAAAGTAAAGCATTTAGAAAAGTGTTTAAATGAGTAAAGTGATGTATGTTAAACAGCTGATTATACATTGTATGTACTGTATGTACTGAATGGCATGTCACTACCAGCCCTGGAAGTTTAATCACAGTAATAAGAGAGATAAAGCAATACATGTATAAAACAAAAGGTCAAGTAGAGTAAACATTGTAACTATAATCCTATTAATCAGCATTATGGTTAGATAATGGCTACAGTAGTGTGCAAAGGCCGTAAGCCCAATTCGGACTAGTTTTACATGTAATAACAAGCGGTGTATTTCTGGGATTTTAGCCACACCTGACGCCAGCATATCTGTAATTTTCCTACACCTGGAAAGACTATGTTAAACAAAAATCTTAAAATAACCCCAGGTAAAATAAAGTTTTAAAATAAACACTGTCCAAGTTGACATGTTGGTAAAAATTCCCATTTTGGAAAAGAGGTTTTCCACTTTTTGTTTGGTATGTTTCACAAAAATCAAACCAAGAAATGTACACAAGACATTTAAAAAGACTTGTCAGAGAAGCAACACTTCCAGGGACTTTTAAATATGTTATGTTCTTAGCACAGATACTGCCCACAAACACATGGTCATGTGACTTACTAAAGATCAGGTGTAGCCACAAACCCGAAGCACACAGTTATAAAGTCTGTTTACATTAACATGAGGTGGATAAAATCTCAGGATCATTTCAGAAGTTGTAACCCATCTGAATAGTATTTTAGGGACATGTAATGAAATGAAACATGTAAAGTGAAAGCGGCATTTGGTGCGAATATAGATCGACTTTAAATTTACTCATGTAGACTGTTGAGAAGTTTTAAGTTTTATAAGAACTTTGGCTGCATGACTTTTGAAGTTAACTGGAGAACTTGTTGTGAACCTTTTGGAAACCTAAGCTCACTTTCTACACTGGGTAAAAATCCTAAACAGACTATATGATGTTATAATAAAATGTTAATATAAAATGTAATCTATTATTTTCATTAGGGATTTAAAACAAAATCTGAATTTTCTTGGAGGAATATCTGCAAACATAAAAGTTGCTCTTTAATATTTAAAGAAAAACGAGCAAGCACAAACAAAGTAAAGGAAAAAAAATATGATATGTAACATTAAAAATCAGGTTGTCTAAGACCTTTTCATGGTTTGATACATAGTACATGCACATTTGGAACCTAAATGTCCCAAATGAGGACTTATCCTCATAAGTGTACTTAACTGACGTGAGAAGTAGGAGTCTGTATAGGTTGCAAGTGGCGATTGCATAAGTATTCATCCCTACTGCTGCACTACATTTTAAGAGACACAATTACACTGTTAAATTTTTTTTAGCCTCCTAATGAAGAATTACATCATTAGCACATTTTATCTGTAGCTGACTTTATGGCCCTGAGTTTACTGCACAATCCTTGCCCCCTAGTGAAATAACAGACAATGCACGATGATGAGAACATTGATTCTAATAGATCACTCTATGACAACAGATTACCACAGACACCTTAGTCTTTGCACTGTGGATTCTCTATAGGACTGAGCTTAATCTATCTCAGGAAAGCTGACTTTCAAACATCGTCATCATCTAAGCTTCAAAGGTGCTATAAGCCATTCTTGAATATTGCTATGCTTGCACAGAATGTTTACTGAATCCCTTTTGATCTCCCAACACACTTTATCATAAGACACACACTACTAGAGCCATTATGGGCTGCCTGAAAAAAAAAGACAAAGTCATAACTTTATATTTACAAATTATTTTCTCATTACTTGCACCAACTACGCTCGACTTTTAATAGACTTAGCTGGAAATTCTCTAACTGCTGAATAGCTCTACAGAATAACTCTCGCTGCTTTTTGTGTTAATAGTGTAAATGGAATTTTAAAAAGCCTGTATTCTCTTTTATCTCATTTTTAAACTAGTAAGATCTCACAGCTATATAAACCTGCTATATAAATTCTACTTGCCACTTTTTTTGCTAGTTTCATTGCTTAAAGAGACACATATCCTTGATTTCAACTCCCTGCTCGCCCTCATTTAATCAAATATTTGCCTTATACGGGACCCATCATATCGAGTTGCATTTTGAGTGATACGAGTTGTGGATATTTTCAGATTTCCATTCCGATAAGCTAAATTTTCATACCTAGTATATAACTGTATCATGAGATACTGTACAGGCAATGCAATTACAAGGAGCACCTCGGACAACTCAGTTGAAATCCTGCTTTTAGAATATTTAAACGAGGATTATGTGACATAATAAGAAAGAGGGACCCATCAGGCTCATTTTGACAACTCTACAACTGGAGTAACCAATGTGGATAGTGTTCATTAAAGTTCTTTAATATAATATTTAGATAAAACTCAAAATCTCAATGAGGTTGAAATATACGAAAGATCAGAAATTTAAGGATCAAAAATTGAAGATTTCATACATTCCACCTACTGTACATTATTGACCATAGCTCCAAAAAGCAACCTGTGTGACCTTACACCTGACTGGTTATGACAGGTCGGCCATAACTTTATGTTTTTCTGTGAGTCGAGGGTGACTATGCTCCTTCCACATAGTGAATAGTGTTGCAGGTTCCAACTCAGACCTGATAATCCACTAGCAAACATTTTTGCATTTTTCCATTTTTTAATTTGTGTGTTATCTACTGTATATCAAGAGATACTGACAGGAAATGCATAAATTACTGGCTACAAAGAAAAGTTTAGTCTGAGTACAGTTTGTTTGTGGGTCATTTTAAATGGGTCAGTAAGGTTTTTCTTACTAAACAGATGCAAAAAACTGTTGAGATGAATCAATTGGAGACCACCTTTGACTAAATGTGAAACACTCTAAAAACAACAGGTGCTTAACACATTTGAAGCAAACTGCTGATTCCTAACACTATTAAAATACAATTCCTTACTTGATTCTCCTAAAGCTTCAGTACCTAGAAACACAGACTCTCAAAATCTCTACACTAAGTAACCCCTGAGCCTTGGTCTATAGCAAACAGCTCCCAAATCTTGATTATTGTACACATCTGTACTAATAAAACAGCTGGATATTTTATATTGGCCAAAAAGCAAAAACATGTTTATAAAAAGATGAAATTTTTATATGCGCACTAATATAAGTGCAGGCTTGAAAAAGTATGGAAATATGATATAGATTAGTGTATATGAACAAAACCTGTGCAAACATAACAAAACCAGACAGTTTGCTGGGCTCAAGAGCAAGAATGCATTAGTAACAAATAGCCAAGACACACAGGAACCCCACCATGTAGACAACTACGAGCTGCCCTATGGCATCCTTCCTAATGCAAGGCAAAAAAATCACAGCGGTGCAGTGAACTACATTATTATCATCATCATTATCTTTCTCTGAAACAACACCTAAGAAAAAATTATAAATCAAATATAGGAATGGACAAAGCTTGTCCATCAGTGCCAACACAGTTAGTGATTAGAGGTAAACAGCAGGCCATGTTTGCAGATCAGGACTGTCACTTTGCTTTGCTCTCAGCAGTAGCTGCTGTTTTTACTGGGACCGTGGCAACCAGCCTGTTGGCCGAGTCTCCCTGGTCTGTTTCACCTGGCTTCTCTCCACCCTCTGCCCCCTGCACTGCTGTTTGTGTCTGATGCTGAAATGCTCGAGTGGCTCCAGGTCTGTGTGGATGGAGGAAGAGTGCAGGGTCAGGCATGGCCATGGGCTCCTCGGGACACGTCACCCTTTCACGAGGAACACACTCCCTGGCCCGCTCAGCACGGAGGTGCGAGCATGTCCTGACTCCACTGCGCCGTTTCGGTTTGACCGCAGGTGCGGTGAAGTCATCATGCTGAGACAGGCTAAGGGAGGAGGGATTATCTGTACCAACCACTTCTAGTCTCCTGCGATATTGCTGCTGTTGTTTTTGCTGCAACTTTTGCCTGGCAGCGTGCAACTGGAAAGACAGGTAGGCGGCAGTCTTGGTCTGCTTCTGCAGCTCGGAGTTCAGTGCAGTGCTCCTGTGGCTGCGCTGTTTGAGCTCGTCCAGGAAGCGGCGCTCCTTCTCCTTCAGGCTTGCCCTAAGAGCTCCCACCAGCACCCCCTTGTGGCTCAGTTCCTCGCGTATTTCATCCTGACAGTGCTCCTGCTCTTGTAGTCTGCACTCTGCAGCTTGACTGCGTGCCTCTAGCAGCTTTTCTTCCTCATGCACCTCTAGCAATGTACACAAACACACACACAAACACACCCAGAAAATTAAACATTTTTAAGCAATGCTCTTCATGCCATTACATCATAGCTATCATACAGTATCATACAGTATGCTCTACTCCACAGATCATCTTCTTTCCCACAAGAGTTTAAAATCACACAACAAACCCTTCATATGTCAAATGAAGTAATCAATCTGAATATGAGAAATCTTATAAATGCCTCTGTTAGCATATTAACAGCTAAGGTAAATAATTGATGGGGTTTCAAAAATAAAAGCAACGGCAAACAAACAAGGAGACTACAGCCAAGAATTTGAGAACAATTAAGTAAATCCTAAACCTCCAATTAGTTGTGACCAGAACACTAGCAGGGTGTGCCATCTGTTCGAGGTTATTAGACACCATACAAAAAGCTGCCTAGGCGTCTGCTCTTCTGGTATTATCTGTTAACATTACATTTCAGTGTATTTTTTGTTAAAAGGAGATTATTAAACTTTATAATCTGCAGCCGGTGAGATAAAGTGTTATTATTCAAGGACACTCACTTAAGCCAATCAACTACCTAGACACCGGGATGTCTTATGCACATGATAATGCAATATATCACGCCATAATATAACATATCAGGGATAAACCACAGTCAAAACTAATTACACTGAGAACATTGGGAGCTCTGCACCTGATCCACAGAGCACTAAGAATATAAACAAATTTCCCATTTGTATGTCTCTCTCTCATGTGCCTGGATCGGCTCTGATGCCTCTGCAGGTATTCCTTGATACTACAGTAACATCTTTCCTAACCCAGATCACCTCCAGTCCATCAGCCACTCAGCAGGTCAGACTCATATGAGCTCATGTAGTGCATATAGAAAGTGCAGTGTTATCTGATCCTCTACCCACCCTACTGTTTAGGCTTCCTCCCTTCTCCCTTCTAAAACCTTGACTGATCCAGCTTCCCAGATCTGACACAATATTGAATGAAATTAGGATTTTAAATCATTTGTATTGGCAGCAAAATTCTGAAACACATGATTCTTAAGTATTCCTTTGAATAAGAATGCTGTTCGTCCAACTTCAGTTTTATGTTAGATCCACTTCAATGTCTCTGCCCAGTTTTTAATAATTAATTTCACACTCCTGCTGCCCTCATCCCCTCTCTCCCTGACTAATACTTTCTCAGTGAGACAAAAAGAAAAGGGTGTAATTTGATATTCCCACTGGCACTGTACTGAAAAGGAGAAAAGGGAGGGGAGTGGAAAGATCAGTCTATCAGAGAGTAGGAGAAAGACTGTGGGGGAAGAGATCAGGAGAGAGGTGGCCTGATGATGAGACAGAAGGATTGTGAAATTCTGGCATCGGTACTAAAACAGTAAAACGTTCTGTTACACTTCATCTACTAAAATATATAGATATGTTTGAGACAAATTGCAATGTTATACAATGTGGAAATGTCAAGAACCATTTAATCGTTAAAATGTCAATTATTAACTGACAAAAAAACTAAATGGTTTGAATTAAAGACAAAATTTCATAGAGAAATTGTGAAATTGGGCGTAATATGCAATATGCAAAATGGTGAAAATAGCTCATTCCTGGCCTACACACTTCCCAAGATATAAGCATCCATACTGGCTATGAGTCCAGTGAGCATGTGATAACAGAGAGGATGTTTTTTAGTCCGGTTGACACAGCAACGTCCCTGTGTGAACAGTTAACTCATATACAGAGAAACACATGATCTCTTTTATTTACTTGAATAGGAAGCTGACAACTGATTCTAAGATGGACATCTCTGGAATCATTAGGGCTAGTGGAATGTATTACAAAATATTTGAGAGAGGCAGCTTTAATTTTGCAGGATATCATGTGTTTGTGTCCTTAAAAAATTTTGGCCAGGCTGGCAATTTAAATAAAAGTTCAAAGTTTAAAATCAGGTGGCTTTCTGTGAACTTAATGCAGTAAGTCCAATGAAAATAACCCCTCCCTTGTGAAATGGACCAGTTTATATTAACTGGGAAGGTTTTAGAAATATACTAAATGCAATAATAATAACATTCATGAACATAATTAATTCCTAAGTTCTGGTCATACACCAGTTCAGTTTTTTTCCATAAATGGTTCGCGATTTCTTTGGTCGGTAAACCGATTTGTTTGTACTCCAAGGCATTCGTAAACCGAGGTTCCACTATAGTAAAAGCGCCCCCACTATTTCTATTCAAGACAATTGAGTTCTTCTAGACCAATTCTGGCACACCATATCTTCATCAGCCTCACATTGTGCACTGTCAAGCTGGACCAAATTTGGGCCCTTTAGTTCAAGTAAAGTCATACTGGAAAACAGTTTGCTTCCAGATTTGTGGCAACAATCTAGTGAATACACATATGAATGTGACGAACAGGTGTCACATACTTTTGTCCACATAGTGCACACAAAATCTTCTCCAATAATAAACTAGTGAAAAATGTAGTCTACATTACTACTAGCATGTTTTGGTTAATCACAGCCTTAATGAGATTTGTTATTAATATTCCTCTTAGATTTTTTGGTTTGTCTGATAATGGCTAAACGTTAAATGTTAATTATTGGATGTTATACCTCCTCATATAAAAAAAAAGTTTGGCAGCAGATATGAAGTCACAATATATTACTGATCAGATATAAAATTCTAAATAAAAAAGCTTATCCCTTTTATACAACAGAAGAAAGCTGGAGAGTTAGTGGCTACCTTCTTCAGCATACATGGCCTCATAGACATCGGTGACTGGCTAGTGTTACTATGACTAACAGAAAAGAGAGAGGGTGCGCCATCCCTCCCACCTTGACTACTAGCCTCAGGTAGTGTCAGGATTTAAGAATCTCCTGACAATGGGTCATGAGCTATTCTGTTGCATCACTTGGGAGCCCTTTTCACATTTTCACATGGTATACCAGGGCTGACATACAGGATGACGGGTTATGTACACAAAAGGCTGCTTTTTTCATGCAGAAATTGTGTTTAGGCCTGACTTAGTGTTGATTATAGCTTACAGTAAGTAGGCAACCCTCTAATATACGGTAGCACACTGTATAATTATTCACATTTTGCACTTTGTCCAATTGATCGGACTCTTGATTTTGTATCCTTAAACAGAAATGCTTTGCAGTAGATGACTGTTGTGCTTTTTAGTAGTTCCAGACTGGGGTTTATAAAATATAAGCCATTACAAGAAGCCTAGTTTTATTTGGCTGTGGATACCAGATAGCAGACAGTAGGGATAAAGGCTATCAAGGTCGAAGCAATCTGGAGTTGTTCTGTGTGTTTCTATCTACTGTGAATGTTGAAGCACTCACCTTCTTCACTTTTGCCAGGAGGCTTTAAATTCAGCTCATGGGTCAGTTCTGTAACATAAATGATTAAGGGAAGTATTAGTGACAAAAAATTCACCTGCTGACTGAAGTAGGTATTGTTCTGTGGGACTAAACAATTGTACACATGGATATATGACAATTTTTGAAGCCTTGAAATGACAAAAGACACCACCAGCAAGATAAAACTGTTGTGATTATTCTTCATATTATCATAGGGGTATAGGTGATATGATTTGTAACTTTTATAACATTCACATTTTTTTCACATTGAAATGCATGATGGATTGTTCAGTTATTTGAACAGTGGCTGATTTTAAACATTTTCCCACACTCTTTCGTTCATATGATTAAACTTCTATCACACATTTTGGACTTCTTAATGCTTCAGCATACCAGACATTTTGGACAATTTCATGCTCCCAACTTTGTTGGGAAGAGTTTGGGGACGGCCCTTACTGTTCAGTGCAAAAAGCAAGGTCCATATAGGCATGGATGAGCAAAGACCTGTGGAAACAGAATGGAAACAGAATCCTTACCTCAACCCGATAGAACACCTGATAGAACACCTTTGGGATGAAAGAGAGCCAGGCCTTCTCGTCCAACACCAGTGTCTGACCTTACAAACGAGCTTTTGTAACCAATATTCCCATAAACACACTCCTAAACTTTATTGAAAAGGCCTTTCCAGAAGAGTTGAAGCTGTCATAGCTGCAAAGGGTGGGCCAACATCATATTAAACCCTATGGATTAAGAATTACTTAAATTCATATGCATGTGCTCACATTTTCATATCCACTACAGCCCTGGTTTATACCCCAGGCATAAAAAAAACTGCACAGCACAGAGCATTTTGTGATAGTAGAGTCTCATTCAGCAATAAGAGGAAGACAAAGCCATGAACATGCAGAAGCACTTCCCTTTTTCCTCCTTGAGCTGTTTCAGCATTTCCACAGACAGGATCATGTGGACCTAGTACTGTATTACACAAAGCGCATGCTGCCAGGAATCTATTGACTTGCACTTCTCTCGGTAGAGTCTACACCATCCCACAGAGAGATAGAGAGGGGGAGAAACAGCACTGCATCCCTTCCCCAAGCAAAAAGATGAGTGGTATGATCCAGCTATAGCATGCACTCACACTAATGGGCATTCTTTGGGTGTGGCAGCATACAGTGTGCTTACATAAGAATCTCTGTTATACTTTATAACATATATACTTTATACATGTAAAATATATACTTTGCATATATTATACATATTCTTTATGTTGTTCTTTATAAGTGACAAAAGCATTCTTTAGTATAGGCTTTGTACTGTAAGAGTTTTGATACAGATCTTACACTACCATCCTTAGTGGTTTTGATACCATCTAACTACCATCCTTAAGGTCTTTAAGAAGATTTGGAAGTAGAGGGTAATTATATTATCATAGTCAACACTGGCTTACTCTGAGAACACATACTTAAGTGTTTGTAATGTAGGGATGCACTAGACTGGCAACAAATCATAAATGGCAAATTTCTAAAACAATCAACTAATGTGCTTTGTGCCATCATACCAATAATGTTTCACATAGTCAAACTCAAAATCTTGCAAAGAGTCACCTTGGTTGGAGCTTATGTATTTCATACACACAAAACTTAAAAAGTATTATTTGTATATTTCTGTAGTACCTTAATTTATTGTACCGTGTCAGCTATATTTCTGACACTACATTCCAGCTCTGAAAACACTGATCCGTAATAAGACAGGTAAGCAATAATATCTCCTTGGCGAAAGTGGCAGTATTTATGGATTGCTTTGCTGTGGTACTGTTTCAGCACTTCTGACATTACCTCTGTGAATTCAGCTGTCCTGCTGATAAAAGCCTGTGTTTCAGCACTTCCTAAAGCTGTCCCATTTACTAGCCCTACTACATGCAACTGCTCAGGATTTTTGCACAGATACACAGTAAATGTGAGCAAGTGCATATGTAATTTTTTCATCTCACCTGTGCAGCGTTTCTGCAGGGACAGGATCTCCAGGTGTAAGCCATGCAGTAGTGTCAGCTGCTCTTGACGCAGGAATACGATGCTTCTCTCCACACTCTCCACCTGCCTCGCCAGTGCGCTTCTGTCCATCACCACCTGCGGCTGCTTAACAAAGAAAAAGCAAGTGTTGAAGAAAAACAACACATCTCTTATTTATATGAAAATGTACCTATTTAACAATTAACAATCGTGAAAACAAGATAATAAATAAATTGGTGAACGATTATTGTATTGCATTTCACAATGATGTTCTCATTCTGTTATAAATGCAGCGCATCCTTTTGACTCTCTGTCAGTCTGTGGCAATTATTTATATATGATTTGTATATCATATTAGGCTATAGGCTCATATTAGGCTAGAAGACTTAGGGCATGAGGCAGGGTACATCCTGGAGTCGCACACACTACAGGCAATTTGGGCCGCCAATTAGCCAAATCTGCATGTCTTTGGACTTTGGGAGGAAGCCTGAGTACCCGCAGGACACCCACTAAGCATGGGAAGCACATGCAAACTGAATGCACACAAACCCAAGGCAAAAACCGAACATGAACCCTGGCAAGTCAAGAGAATAATTGTATTAAGTACAGTGACCTCAATATTGACCAAAATAATTATGATTATGATTTTTTATGACTCTAGCAACCCTAGTTCACTTTACTGTATGTTCAAAGTTTCTGTTTCTGAGTTTCTGTCCTAGTTCAAAATATGCTAGTGAATTAGCTAGTCTCATTTGCCCCAGGGTGTCAACTGACGAACCATGCACAATGTATTCTCAGGTCCACCACAACCCTGACCAGAAAAAAGGTAGTAAAGATGAATTGAATACATGAACATGAAGACAAATGATCCACTGCAGTGGTCACTGCTTTATTTACCCTAAATGTTCAGCACGGTATCGTTTAATAAGCTGTTTCTTTGCTGTTTTTGATCTATTTCATCTGACAATTAAACCCTGACTGTTGACTGCAATTTATTTATGGTCCTGCACAGTTAACCACCCCAGTCCTCACCTTTAACTGGTGCATGGTTGATATATTGCAAGCACAATGACAACACTAGGTTGTCATTAAATTATATTTATAAGACATGCATTTGTAACATGTGTAAAAATAAATAAATAAATAAAACGAGTTTAATTAATAACAAGAAAGTGTTGCATTAAAATGAGCAGCATAAACTGCCTGTGTGACACTTACCGGGCGCTCCATGAGCGCAGGCTGCACTGACACCCAGACGAGGAAGACAAAGCTTTACAATGAGCGTAACCGATCCCCGAAATTGAGGTCAAGGTTTTTATAAAATCCGAAGTGAAATCCGCTCTGTACACACAATGCAGGATGAAGCCTGGACGACATTTTTCGACGAGGCAGATTGTACAGTGAAGCATTAAGACATCGCTATCAGAAAGGCTGCATGAGGCGATGCGAACGAATATCAAAGCAGCTCACTAGCCTGTGGTTTTGTTAAACGACACATTCACAGTAGCTCGGTCCTGAGTCCCTGCGCGTGACCCGACCTTCTCCTTCTTTTCTCTCTGCACGTCGGGCGCGTGCCATGTTCTCTACCCGCCCGCGAGCGGAGAGCGCAGGATCAGCACTCAGTCTGATTGGACGAAGGGAGCGCGCAGCACGCGCAGGCTGGCACAACAAACCCGAGCACATCTGCATGAATTCAGCAGCAGTGGGTTTTTAAAGGTGCGCTAACTGATTATAGGATAATAACAAATATGAAATATCTCTAGCTATCAGTTCTGGTTAAAGACGCGCTGTCGCAAGACCTCCGAATGTTATCCCTATGTTAGAAATGAGCAGTTACCTTTGAGTCTTTGGTCCGAAGCGTTCGTTCTTTGTCACGTGACTCCCATAGACGCTATGAGGTGCAGTACACGGGAAACAGAATTGAACGGTTCTTTTCAACGAGACTTCTACTCCTAGTAGTGCGTTCGTTTGTCACGTGACTCCAATAGACGCTATGCAGTGCAATAGATTCAAAAGAACGAACGATTCGGACCAGTACATCTGCCTATAAATGCATGACAAAATCCAAAATGACCAGTCAAAATGGCAATTGTTGCTTCATACTGTAAGCCTAACAGTGAAATAAAAATATTTGGAAGGTCTCAAAAAGTGTATACACACTTCAAGTGAAAAAAATATGCCTCTGGTGGTCACATGAAAGCATCCACAGTAGTGCAACTACTGACATCATAAGGAAACATAATACCACACGTTGTCATAATTACATTTTTAAAGAGCATGAATAAATACATGTTTTGCACCTCTTTATATATGAATGGAAATATTATTGATTACAAACCATCAATGTATACATACTACTGCTATATACAATTTAAAAACGGTCATATGAATTATAAGGCTTGTCAGCTTGTCATTTTTACGCTGGAACAATAGCAACATTTTTTTTTTAAATTACATTCACAAATAAACTTCTTTCATATCATCCATGGCTTTGAACAGTATGATGATGCACTACTTAAAATTCATTTAAAATCTAACCACAGTTTTTGTAACTGCATAAAATAGAACTGCACTTCATAGACTTGAATAGAACATTACAACCTTATTAATTTAATGACATGAAAGTGTTACCAATACATCCTAAAAGAATCTGAATCTCTCACAAGAGCCAACTTGAAGCTCATATCCCAAAGCTTGGTTGCATCGTAAACCTCAAGATAACGACACAAAGTTAATGTGGCATTTTATACATCCTTTAACTGTGCTCATTATTACATATAAACAAGTTCATTATTATCATCATTTTGGTGATTACCTTCTGTAAAATGTAGTATGTAATTTTGCATAGGTGTGTCACCCCAGCTAATCAACTAGATACAATTAATTAAATTAGAGTTTTTCATTTGGAGCTCGTCTTCATCAGGAGGCAAATCTCCAGGAACTGTTTAATGTCATTAAAGTGTCATTTAATGTAATTTTATTTAAAACTTTTATTTTCATTTGTGGCACATACTGGTATGCTGCATGGTTACTAATATGCTACATATGACATGTCATATATATATATACATATGAGATGTAATGCCTTATAACCCTCACAAAGCCAGCATGAACTCTACACACTACCAATTAACATCTGATAAGTTTTTTATGCTATAATATCAAAACACCATCAAACATGAAAATATGGATTAGAAAAAAAGATCTGTAGTGTATCTGTAGTGTATAAATATTTTATAAAGACACTATCAACTAATTTATACCATAACCAATTTTTTTCAGCAATAAATCCATTTTAGTATGACTTTGGAACAATATTTATGTAAAAATAAATTACAAAAATATACAAAATGTTCAGACACACACAAATATACCAAATGTCTTTAGAAATTGTTCAGACATTTCACAATATTGGCACAGTGTTAACAGTTTCCTCTAAATATAGCAACCATCAGGTCATAGTGACAGTTAACAGCAAGCTTGTGATATTTATCAGACATCATCAGATTTGTTGCACTATATCATGCACTGTCAGTGTTGCATGGACAAGAAGAAGAGGATTTTAGTCCAGCATTAAGGTGGTGGTCCTGCATTATCTGAGACTGATGACATTTTCAGAGCAGTCATGCAATCATAGTTAAACAGGTAAACCTGTTTTAAATCATTTATACAAACAACATTTTTACAATTCAACAGTAATTTTTTCACAAAAAGGCAAAACTCTGGTCACCCTGCTAGAACTGCTAACAGACCCTGAATACACAGACGGAGCTACTGTAGGCAAAGACTCACTGTCCAATTGTTACATGATTATGAGACAGCAGAGGTAGGTGTTAAACAAACCTTTATGAGGTCTGTGATAGGCATAGGATCATACACATATTGTTAGTGCATGTAGTTACTGGCATAATTAATTGTAATTGTATTTAATAATTATATTGAACCAAAAAAAAAAAAAATCGCTGTGGTGCGTTTAAAATTAGGTTTAACTAAATCATAACTACAGACAGACACCATTCATTCCACCATTTAGGTATGAGGGGAGTTTAAGTTAAACCGGCTTTTGATTGTGAATTTTGATTGTCTTTATTTCTCTATATAATCCCCAGCTACACTACCATTTCACTAGTGCTTGGATACCATCAAGGTAGTTTTCTCAGTACATGGGAGGCATAATTGGACTGCCTGCTTCACATCTGAAATGCTGGCCTCTTAGGAACCCCTTTAATGGAACTGTAAACACTCACAACATTCATGCAACCATACTTCACTTGCACATTATAGGAACATGGCTAAGAGATACACCCACTGTACAGTCCTGTCCTCCAAGCCATTTCCACATGCTTGGATTATTTCCACATGTTTGGAACTCCTTTAACGGATGTTTTATTGTTTCCTAGAGTTTTATGCCTTCATTCACAAAAAAAATCATCATAAGTCCCGGGTTGACTTGAACGCCCCTCATATTTAAGTACTGGTTTCATTCATCACTTGATCAGATTCTTTGCTATAAACTACTGACAATCTTTAAGTGTATTTACTTCTAAAGGAATCACAATTTTAAGAGGAATTGTATCAGAAGCTGGTATAATACAGAACAACCTGTCATCAGATGCCGGCATCAGCAACACGTGGAACATGAGGCTCTGGATGAGGTTTGTGTACTCCTGCTCCTACTACATGTCCTTGTCTTTCTTGACCTCTTTCTCACGGCTGGACTTAAGGAAGTCGGTACGAAGCAAGCGGTAGAACAGAACAATGTTCATGAGGGTCATGATGGCCATACCCACACTACCCACTGTGTAGCTGAAAAGGGGAATGTGATCACGGTTCAGCACCAACCAGCGCGTCATCCACGCCAAAGTGTTGATGCGAAACACCACGTACGTGCCCAGGTTAATCATGCTGTTTACACGGTACACAGTGCTCTTGGCAATACTGGCCATCCGTAACATCTGCCTGAGGTGCAGGAAGATGGAGTTGATCTCCACAAGCAGGGCCACAACCGCAAAGCCCACGTAACGACGCGTCAGGACTGACAGGCCAAAGCAAGTGATCACCTGTTTTAAAAAAATTAACAAATAATAATAAATAAAAAAAACACAGATAAACAGTTATAGTTACATATTAGAACTATACATTCTACCATCTGGTTTTAAAATACTGATATTGCAGAAGTCATACAAAATATTATTTCTTCTTGACATCTACAAGTTTTACATAAATCCTTATAACTTATCTTCTATGATTTGCTTAAATTTACTCCAGAAACATGTGTTAATCAGTTTGCTTTAATGCATTTTATAAGCTTACATTTCATAATGCTGTACATTAAAAACAACAAAGAATAACCATAACATCAAAGAGTGATTTTATGCAGCAATAATAACAAGACGGAATAACTCAGACTCAGGGTTGGTAATGGGTAATGAGTGTGTATGACTGGGAGATGAGGTCATGTATAATGAAACTGAAGTGTATAGGTGTGTCTATCTATTGGTGTGTCATCTGAGTGGGAAAAAAACATATATTGCAAATTCCATGTGTACATAACTCACATGACTCAGACATACTGTAACTCAAGTGATTAAAGGGAAAGTAACCCTGCATAATATTTGGAGTGTCTTTTGCTGTGTGTACTTGTACATGATAAAAATGCAAACCTGGAGTGTAACTGTAATTACTCTGTAAGATGTTATCCTGTAAACTCTTAACAAGTTGCTTGTTTTGATAGATGCATAGAAAGATAGATGGAAAGGTAGATAGATAGCACCTGTGCTATGGATGTATAAGGCTTATAAATCACCTTTCCCATTTCCCAAGTGCACATAATTATGAGTTTTAATAATATCTAAACAAGCGGCTAAGCCTTACATGATGTTGCTCTGAGTTTCTGCTAAATGTGAGCTGAATGAATCAGCCCTTTGCATCCAGTCTTATCTCATCATGATGCTGAGCAGATGAGGTTACAAGCACAAAGACACAATTGAACAGGCATCACAGAGAGATCTCCAACTGTGATCACAAAGAATGCACTGATCCTAAACAGAAATGATCTGTCTGGGGTTGTTGGTGTATCATAAATGGACTCTTTACACAGGGAATGCTCAAATCCTTAAAATCCTTTTACTAAATCCTATTTATGTTACAAACTACTATCATATCATATGAAATATAAAAATATAAATAAAAAATTTTTCAAAAGTCATTATTGTTACATCTTACATTATTGTTACATGTCTATAAACCTTATAAGAATAAATATTTTCCATTTGTAAGCCATGTTGGCACATCAACACATACAGTACTAGAATTCTGCAATTATTCAACTGACATTCAGAACCTGCAATCGACATAACCTTTCCCATGTCAATTATTTCATTTTTTATTCCGTTAATAGTTTCTCCACTGTGTTCATGTACTGTCCCCTTAAAAACATACGACTGCATGCATAATCACATGACTCCGCCCCGTATAGTCTGCAACATAAAAGCAACATGGGGAACTCTTTCATTAGAGAAAAAAATCTCAGCTTTAATAGTTAAGTATATTTACACTACAAACCCTGCCAGTATACTATGAGTGCAAAATAATCGTTCATTAATCAGAATCAAGGTTAAATGTTCAATTAATCATGATATTGCCCAGCACTACTCTGGCATTTAAATATATTAATTATTTATTCTCACAGATTAAATATATTTCAAGCACAAAACAACTACCTTTTCTTCTTCTATTATGATTCTATTCTATTCATAGTGGTTGTGGTACTAAAAACTAAAAATACTAAAGTATTATAATATTCATTAAAATATGCCACAACAATTATTTAGAAGATTTACTGTAACTGTCCCATTCCCAATGAGTATTTCACATTTTACCAACCAATCATTGTGCCACATTGCCATTAATCTACACAAGCACTCCACTAGATGGTACTCTTTGTTAAAAAGCAGAAGCCTCTGCATGAAGAGCAATAACCTTAGGTTTTATTAAAATGTGCACACTTCATTACTTTCTTCTTCAGGTATTGTCAGTCTAAGTCAAAGCATCATCATGACCAAATTTACTGATCTGTACACTGCCTTCTTAAAATCAATAAGCCAGAAATTCATTAAGCAGATAGCAGACACGTCCAAGCCAATAACGCGAACAGGCACACACACACAAACATAGGTGACTATTTTAGCTGAGACTTCCCAGCCCAGTCAGAGAAGCTGGAACCACCTCACATGGCCCTGCCCAAACTAACACACAGCGGTGGCGGGCGTTCAACAATGTCACAACTGCAACAACGTTAACTTTGTTAGGCAAAACAGTGGCTCCTAACACTGCACAAACTGTGCATTCCTTACTGAGAGCATATGACTCTTATTGGTAGCCACAGTGGCATCTGTGTGTTTTCAACCAAGCATGTGATGTGTTGTTTTTATTTAAAATACAAACAACAGTGTGCTAACTCATGAAGTTAGCACATTATAACCATGAAAGGCTTTAGTATTGGAAGCACATGCACCATACACACCGCTAACCCTTATGGCTTATCTGATTAAATCTTGTCGAAAAAAAAGCCTGCAATAACAAACTGGACTTCATATTAACCTAAACACATCTGCTGTAATATTGAACTTCCAGCTGCCTAACACACAGTATGACTGCAAAACAATCCCTGCTATCCGTTATCACCCAAATGAGGAGGAGTTCCCTGTTTAGTCTGGCTCCTCTCAAGTTTTCTTCCTACTGCCAATTTTCCTTGCCACTGGCACACTTGGCTTACACAGAGACAATGAATATCTATGAATGTATGTATTTTAATCCATGCATATATCCCTCACACATTTCGTACACATTACATACAAATTTAACAATAACCATTGTTATGATAACCATTGCGCTATACAAATAAATTTGAACTAAATTAATTTTAACTGAATTAATGTTTTTTTTTATCAAAGTTTTGTTAATTTATTTTCAAACTATGCAAAGAAAACACAAGAAAATACAACAAAAGAGAACACAAAACCCAAACACCCTCCCCCCCCAACACCAGACAAACACAAGGATGCCATAACAATCAGATCCATAAAAAGATAAAAACAAAATAATAATAACATATGTAAGTAATCTTCCCCACAACTTTCCTTTACAGTACAATATTATCAGCGTTCATGCCCTCAGCAAAAGTTAAGAAAGGCTGCCAAATATTATAAAATGTGTCAGTAGCCCCCTAACTGTATATCTAATTTTCTCCAGCTTAAGATAGTACATCACTACCCTTATCCAGTGTCTAAATGTTGGTGGATCAGGGTCTTTCCATTTACTCAATATTAGTCTCCTAGCCAAAAGGGAACAGAAAGCCAATATTTTTATTTTCCTTTGGTTCAAACTAGTGTTTTCTGGGGGCACATCAAACAATGCAATAAATGGAGATGGCTCTACTATCTCTCCAAATAGTTCAGAAAAGGTCTCAAAGAACATGTAAAGTCTTGGACTTTAAGGTATTAAAATTTTGGGGGGCTAATTTTAAAGGAAACTGAGCTTAAAGATGACAGACTGACCCCATCACCAACAGGCATTCAGTTTCTGGATATTAACTTTATAGCCAGATATTTTTCAACGGTTTCTTGGGTTTGTGAACTTCTATCGTCGCTTTATCCGGGACTACAGTACAGTCGCAACACCATTAACCGCATTGACTCGCCCATCATCTCACCAATTCCAACTCAACTCCACTGCCATCACCGCATTCCACGAACTCTGACATCTATTCACCACTGCTCTAATTCTCCTCCACCCAGATGCTGATCAACAGTTCGTTGTGGAGGTGGACGCCTCAGAGGTGGGCGCTGGGGCTGAAAACTGGGACCAGAAACTGCACCCTTGTAGTTTCTTCTCCAAAAAATTTGACCCCACTCAGCAGCGATACGGGGTAGGGAACTGCGAGCTGCTGGCCATAAAGTGGGCATTGGAGGAATGACGACACTGGCTCAAGGGCGCCAGAGAACCATTTATTGTCTGGACTGACCACCAAAACCTCATCACCATCAAGAACCTAAAACAACTCAACCCCAGGCAGGCGCGTTGGGCTCTATTTTTCGAGTCTTTTGATTTCCACCTATCCTACCGTCAAAGAACATCAAAGCCGACACCCTCTCCCGACAACATGAGGGGGCGTCCACCGGGCAGACCCCGCGTCTGTCCTGCCACCTTCCAGAGTCATCGCCCCGCTCCGTTGGGAGCTGGAGACGAGGGTTCGCCAGGCACAGGCCACGGAGACCGAACCGGCAGGGGCCCCGCCTGGACGACTCTTCGTACCCAGGAACATCGAGGCCGACATCATCAAATGGGGTCACTCCTCGCTGCTGTCGGGGCAGCCAGGCACACAGCGCACCTTCAAATACATCCAGCGCACTTTCTGGTGGCCCTCAATGGCTAAGGACGTCGAGAAGTTCGTTCGGGGGTGCCCAGTGTGTGCCAGGGCCAAGACCTCCAATCAACCAACACCGGGGGAACTCCAACCACTCCCAGTCCCCCGTCGACCCTGGACACACATTGCCCTCGACTTCATCATGGGCCTGCCGGCATCCGAAGGGAAAAACGTCATCATGACCATAGTGGATCAGTTCTCCAAAGCTGTGCACCTGGTGGCCCTCACCGGACTCCCGTCAGCTAAAAGGACAGCCAAGCTGATATTAGAGCACGTAGTCCGTCTGCATGGGTTCCCTAAGGACATCGTCTCGGACAGGGGGCCCCAGTTCACTGCACGGTTCTGGAAGGCCTTCTGCCATCTGATCGATTCTACCTGCAGTCTCTCCTCAGGCTACCACCCCCAAACGAATGGTCAGACGGAACGGGCCAACCAACAACTGGAGCGCTACCTAAAATGTTTTCGTTGCCGACTGCCAGCGCTCCTGGGCTCGCTACCTCATTTGGGCGGAGCTCTTACACAACCTCGACGTTTCCTCCACCACAAAGCTGAGTCCATTTGAGGTATGCCAGAGTTTCCAAGTACCCTCGGCCCAACAGTTGGTCCGAAGGTGTCGACGGTCCTGGATTCAAGCCAAAGAGGCCATCCAGCGCGCCAACACCCGCTACACCTCACAACATCGCTGTCGACACCCTCTGGGACGAATGTTCCGCACAGGTGACAAGGTGTGACTGTCGACGAAAAATCTACACCTCCGCACCGAGTCCAAAAAGCTTTCACCCAGATTCATCGGTCCATATCGCATCACCCTCCGTGTCAATACTGTCACCTACCGGCACCAGCTGTCTCCATCACTTCACCAATGGTTCCCAATTTTGAAATTTTTTTTAAAGATGTTTGTTGGAAAACCATCTGGTCCCAGTGATTTGCCACTCTGCATAGATCTAATTGCTGATGCTATTTCCTCTACCGTCAGATTTTCTTCCAATTCAGCAGCTGTCACTGGATCTATAGAAGGAATATGTATATTATCGAAAAAGATGTCTAAGGCAAGAGGATCAACACATGAATCAGAAGTGTATAGTGACTGGTAATAATTTTGGAAAAATGAATTAATTTTAAGGCTATCAGTATTTTTAAGCCTTGTTCATCATTAATTACAGGAATGGACTGATTGGCAGTCCTTTGTCTTAGCTGATGAGCAAGCATTCGCCCAGTCTTGTCCCCATGCTCATAGCACATATGTCTTGATTTAGAAATAAGATATTCAGCCTGCCTAGTTGACAGGAGATCAAACTCAGTCTGTAATAGTATCCGATTTTTCATTATGTCTGCAGAGGGTATATAACTATATAGTCTGTCTAGTTCCAGTATCTCATCAGCCAGCTCTCTAAGGCGTACAGTGTTATTTTTATTTTTCCTTGCGCAATATGAAATTATCTGGCCTCGTAAATATTAAGCCTTAAGTGACTCCCATATAGCTGAAGAGGCCATCCCTGGTGTTTGATTGATCTCAAGGAATAATGTGATCTCAGAGGAAATGAAATTGGTAAACGCTTCCTCTGATAGAAGCAGAGAGTTGAACTTCCAGGGACGGTAAGTGGATTGTGCATTGGGGATGCGCATTTTCATAGTTAGGGGACCATGATCAAATATAACTATAGCTCCGTAATGACACTTGGTAATGAAAGGAAGAAGTCTATTGTCCAGAAGAAATTATCTATACAGGAAAAAGTTTTATGAACGGAGGAAAAGAAGGAATATTCTCTGGAAGTAGGGTTACGAAACCGCCAAACATCAGCTATACCATATGATTTAAAAAAAAGTTTAATTGAACGTGCTGATTTAGAAAGGGTTGCTTTTTTGGACGAACTACGGTCTAAAATGGGGGAGCGTGCACAATTCGTGTTGCCACCAAGAATTAGGTGGTGTAATGTCATATTTGGTCACAGAGAAAAAAGATTTGAAAAGAATGCAGGATTATCCCAGTTTGGCGCATAAATATTGACTAGGATGACTGGGAGGGAATAAAGCTGGCCCACCACAATAACATATCACCCTAAGGAATCAGCCTCTACACTAGTCATAGTGAAAGGCGTACTTTTCTTAATAAGTATGGCCACACCTCTAGCTTTTGAATGAAAATTGGAGTAATATATCTGTTCTGCCCAACTCCCTCTATGCCGGAAATGATCTGTTGTACATAAATGAGTCTCCTGAAGAAATGCCATGTCTGTATCAAGTTGTTTTAAATGTGCAAATATCTTTTTACGTTTCACTGGATGGTTAAGTGACTTAACATTCCAGCTCACGAAATTGACTGAACAGCCATCCAGCCCTTTGGAAGTTTTTATAACTGTCTCTTAAAGGGAAGTGTTTATATATATGAAATCTATAAAAGCAACATGACAACAAGTGAAAATTAACATGGACATCTGACAGAATTGGTCTGGTAGAAAAGAAAAAATGATAAACCCCCCTCCTCCCCCCTCCCCCCTTATCACCTACAAGAACATGGTGAACATGATACCCTTCAAAAACAAATCCACACATTAAGTGTTTGTGTTGGGAGCTCTACAGAGCCGAAAGCTCACGCTCCAGCCAAACCCACCATACTAAAGTAACTCAAATAGCGCATTATGATATATTGCGGAATAACATAGTAATAACAATAACAATAATAATGGTAATGACAATAATAACAATAAGAAAAAAGTAAATAAAAGTAAGCCTAATGGCACCGGCAAAGGCACTTATCTTAAAATGCAACTGAGCAACACGAGCTCACAATTGAGGAAGAGCAATATTATATAATTATTAAAAGATATAGTAAAAATGTAAATAAATAAATAAATAAACAACAACAACAACAACAACAACGGTAAAATAAATAAAATAAAATAAAGAGAAGGAAACCATAACTATGCATTTATAATAGAATCAATGATGTTCAGCATCATTGATTCTCATCAGCAACGAGACTATTAAGTAAATATTGTTGTGTCAGAATTATCCATGGAAAGTCTCCTGCTCATGACTGAACAGTACCTTCTACATCCTCTGAGAGGAGCTAAAAACAGTGCAAACAGAAAGGTCACTGCTCCACTGAAGCGTGATCTAGGCCGGAAAAATGGAATAGAAGTTAAGTGTTTACATGATTTTCAAGCCTCTGTGGGGATGATGTTTTTCTTGATGTACCTCATCGCTTCCTCTGCATCTGTAAATACCTTTTCTCTTCCGTCATGTGAAACACGTAAACGGGCTGGGTATAAGATTCCAAACCGGACTCCTTGGCGATTACGCAGTAATTTGCGAACTTCCGTGAACGCGACCCTGGCCTTGGCGACGTTCGCAGTATAATCCGGAAAGCTGGCGACTGATTCTCCATTAAATCTCAGCAGAGCCCGAGCGCGCACACGGCTCAACACCTCGACACAGTCTTGGTGATAGTGAAGTTTGGCCATGATGACACACAGTTTCCCGTCTGACCTTCTTTGAGCCTGAATCCTATGCGAGTAGTCCACAAGCACATCTCTTTCCATTTGCAATGTTTCTCTCAGCTGCCTCGAAACAAACACATTAGAGTTTGATCCATCCGTCTCAACTACCCCCACTGTCCTATTACATCTTCTCATCCTTCCCTCCATGTCCTCGCATTTCCCTCTCAACTCAGCTATCTCTGTTTTTCCAACAATATTTTTATTGATTTTAAACAGGGATATAACAGGGTAAACATGCCACGTTCCAATACACATTTTATAGCCCCCTTATAAAACCCTATAACACCCACCCCACCCCTCCCTGACACCAAGCCAGCTATACATGTATGGGAAAGGTTAGACGCCAGGCATATTTAAAAAAGAAGAAAAAATAAAAAAAATTAATGAGCTGGAAGTTTTTGGTTCTGCGTGAAAAAAAATTAAATAAATAAATATTAAATAGGAAAGGAATCAAACTATAAATGTATATGAAAAAAGCGAAGGAAGGGCCCCTACACCTTGTTGAAATTTCAAGTCCGAATGGCGAATTGAGTAGTGAATCTTCTTCAGGGATAAACAGGACATAATATCTCTGAGCCACTGGGAATGAGTGGGTGAGGTGGCATCCTTCCAGTTGAATAAAAGAGAACGTCTGGCCAGGAGTGTCACAAAAGACAACAAACACTGTTTAGCTGGGGTTAGATGCTTATCTTCCTCTACAGTAATACCAAAAAGAGCAATCAGAGGGTCTGGTTCAAGATTGCATTTCAATATGTACGACAAGGTTTTAAAGACACAGAATTTTTCCAAATTCGGGCATATCCAGTACATATGAATAAGAGACGCCTATCCACTTTTACATTTATTACAACAAGGATCGACGTCTGGGTAGAAACGGGAAAGCTTGAGTTTGGAGAAATGAGCCCTGTGTACAACCTTAAACTGTAATAAAGAGTGCCGGGCGCATAAGGGGGTCGAGTTGACAAGCTTGAGAATTGAATTCCAAGTATCATCTGACAGTGTCAAATTTAGGTCTTTCAAGCAGTTTTGATTTTACTCAAAGAGGTGTGACTCAAACCCATCAGTCCACCATAAATAATGGATATTAGGCCTTTACGCAGTGGGGACAAAGAGAGGAGATTATCTATAATATTTGCATCAGGAGCCTCAGGGAAATTTGATATTGATGAGCTAATGAAGTGTCTCACTTGCAGATATCTGAAAAAATGAGAATTGGGTAAGTTAAACCTTTCAGAAAGCTGTTCAAATGATGCAAACCTGTGATCAACAAACAGATCTTTGCAAAACCTAATGCCCTTACTGTACCAATCCTGAAACACTGAATCATGTAAAGAAGGTTGGAAGAGATGGTTAGAGACTGGAAAGAGAAAAGCCCAGAATTTTGTGCAAATTCAATTTATATCCGGAAAATAGCTAAATTCACTTAGCAATGACAGCAAAGGTGGCAGGGAGGAAATTGGATTTGATATAAAAAGTAAAAGATCATCTGCATAAAGGGACACGTTATGTTCCTTCCCTGCCTCCAAATCCCAGATATCTCCCTACAACTACGGAATGCGATTGCCAGTGGCTCAATGGCAAGGTTAAAGAGTAATGATTGATTGTTCCCGTGAAAGTTCCTCATCTGTTTGGAACAGCGTTTTAGATTATATTTTGTTTAGTTTTTTATAATTATATATTTTTCCAGTTTTTACGCTTTAATACTACTGGACTTTATCCGATTTTTTGCGCTTTTTGGGAGAATGTGCGTATCATCTGACCAACAACAAGCGAATCCATCACCAAATAATCACAACTCCGGCACAAAGGTACGTTATCATGTCTACCATTCAGCTCGCTCAGTGTGTGGAGTGCAGGATGTTTAGACATTCTTCCTCCGTCATTAGTGATAATTTTATTTGTGATAGGTGTGTGTTAGTTAGCACCCTGACGGAGAAGATATTAGCATTAGAGGAGCGCATCCAGACTTTAGAGAGGGTTAGAGAGCGCGAGAGCAGCGTTAATCCTGTAGTGGAAAGTCTGGGTGCCACAGGTGGAGATAATCATCCCCCGACTCCGGCAGTAGAGCCCTCACAGCGGGGCGAGTGGGTGACGACTCGGCGGCATACTCGTTCAGCCAAAGCTAACGCTAAGGCTAGCCCACCGGAGCACACCTCTTCTGCGCTTCACGTGTCCAACAGGTTCGCTCTCCTCAGTGATGCACCCGCTGAGAAACCTGAAAGAGCTCTGGTTATAGGAGACTCTATACTGAGACATGTGAAATTAGCTAGGCCTTTAGGGGCGCCAGCGGCAGTGGTCAGGTGTATCCCGGGAGCCAGAGCACCGGACATAGCAGGTAATCTTAGGGCTCTAGGTCAGCATAGGTTCTCTAAAATAGTGGTACATGCTGGAGCTAACGATATACGCCTTCGTCAGTCAGAGGTTAGCAAGAGTAACTTTACAGAGGTGTTTAAAATAGCGAAGGCGATGTCCGAAGAAGTAGTTTGCTCTGGTCCCATCCCAATGAGGCGTGGCGACATAGCTTACAGCAGGTTATGGTCGCTGAACCGCTGGATGTCCAGGTGGTGCTCCGAAAACAACGTGGGCTTCATAGACAATTGGAAGACTTTTGAGGGCAAAACTGGCCTGTTAGGGCGGGACGGTGTCCATCCCACTCGGGAAGGTGCTGCTCTCATTTCTTGTAGTATAGCACATAGTCTCAGAAGAGACCTAGTTAATCGGTGACAATCCAGAGCCAAGGCCAGGGAGCAGACAGACAGGCTAAACCAACCGTCTGCTAGCTGCATAGAGTCGTCACTCAGGGTTCATCAGATTGAGACTGTGTCTGTTCCCCGAGATAAACATAAACATACATTTAGAAAGACTCAGAAAGTCTGTTTTAGTAATTTAATTAACATAAATACCACAAACTCAGACCACACTGAATGTGCAGCCAGCACCTCTGATCTGAAGCTAGGACTGTTAAATATTAGATCTCTCGCATCTAAAGCAGTTATTGTTAATGAAACTATCACAGATCAGGAGTTTGATATATTATGTTTAACAGAAACCTGGATTAAACAGGACGAGTATGTGGCTCTAAATTAAGCTAGTCCTCCTGGATACAGCTACATACACCAGCCTCGGCTAACTGGTAGAGGAGGAGGAGTCACAGTTATTTATAACGATAATCTGTCTCTCGTACAAAAACACAGTTTTAAATCTAATGCATTTGAAGTTCTCTATAGTAACATAAAGTCAGCTCAGTCAATCCCGCTAATCATCATTTACAGACCCCCTGGGCCGTACTCGGAGTTTCTCTGCAAATTTGCAGATTTCCTTTCAAACCTTGTTGTTTCATTAAAGACAGAGAATCCAGAAGACCCTCTGAGAACTTGGACTTTAAATCAGTTGTATAGGACCTTCGGATTAAGTATAGGAAATATAACCACAATTCCACCGTCTGAAGTTATCTCGGATCACTACCTTATCTCGATTAAAGCGTGTTATAGTAATAATGTACGCACAGCACCGTGCTACCACCTTAAATGTACATTTACATCAAATACCGCACAGAGCTTTATCAATAATCTTCCAGAATTATCTACTTTGATTGGTTCGCCATCTGACTTCACAGAACTCGAACAGGCGAATGAATATCGAGAGTCAGCACTTCGTTATAGCTTAGATAATGTTGCTCCAGTTAAAAGGAAAACGATTAGAGCTAAGAAACTCGCTACTTGGTATAATGACCACACACGTGCTTTAAAACAAACCGCTCGAAAATTCGAACGTAAATGGCGCCAAACTAAATTGATAGTATTCAAAATAGCTTGGAAGGAGAGCATCCTGAACTATAAAAAAGCTCTCAGTGATGCTAGATCAACGTATCTCTCCAGTCTTATAGAAATTAACAAAAACAACCCGAGATTTTTATTTAATACCGTAGCTAAATTAACTAAAAACAAGACCACTGCAGAAATCTCCACAACAACATCATGCGGTAGTGAGGATTTCATGAATTTTTTCAATAACAAAATCATAAATATTAGGCAAAGAAATCAGGCTTTGAAACCAGACAATTTAAGTAATACAGATAGACTAACCACATCACATCAGAACTTTACTACCCTTGAAGCGAGGGAACTAATTTCACTCATCTCTTCTTCAAAATCTGTATCAACCTGTATATTAGATCCTATACCGACACATTTTCTCAAACAGATAGTACCAGCAATAATAAAACTCCTGTTGAAAGTAATTAACTGTTCACTCAGCAGTGGGTATGTTCCCAAATCCTTTAAATTAGCAGTTATTAAACCGCTCATCAAGAAACCTGACCTTGACCCCTGTCAGCTTTCTAATTACAGATCGATATCAATCCTTCCCTTTATCTCCAAGATTCTGGAAAAGGTAGTATCACAGCAGCTATGTTCACATCTACACAGAAATAGCATAAATGAACTGTGTTCGTCAGGATTTAGGCCTCATCACAGCACAGAGACAGCACTGGTTAAAGTAGTAAATGACCACCTATTGGCCTCTGATCAGGGTTGCGTCACTATACTTGTGTTACTGGACCTCAGTGCAGCTTTTGACACCATTGATCATAGTATTCTCCTTCACAGATTAGAAAATGTAGTAGGAATTAAGGGAACTGCCCTCTTGTGGCTCAGATCCTATTTGACTGATCGTTATCAGTTTGTAGATTTAGATGGTGACCATTCCTCATGTTCTCAAGTGGAGTTTGGTGTTCCACAGGGCTCAGTTTTAGGCCCACTGCTTTTTTCCTTTTACATGCTTCCTCTGGGCAACATAATTCGTAAACATGGTATTAGTTTTCATTGTTATGCTGATGACACACAATTATATGTCTCAGCAAAATCAGATGAGAAAAAACAGTTTGCTAAAATTGAGCAATGTGTGCAGGACATACGAGATTGGATGTTAATTAATTTTCTTCTGCTTAATCCTGATAAGACAGAAGTTCTAGTCATAGGACCACAAGTAGCTAGAAGTAAGCTTTCTGATCACACTGTAACTTTAGATGGCCTTTCTGTTCCATCAAGTGCAACAGTAAAAGACCTCGGTGTGATTATAGATTCCAGCCTTTCGTTTGAAGCTCATGTAGATAATATTACCAGGATAGCTTTCTTTCACCTTAGAAATATTGCCAAGATAAGAAACATATTGTCACTAAATGATGCAGAAAAACTAGTTCATGCTTTTATCACCTCAAGGTTGGACTATTGTAACGCCTTACTGTCTGGTTGTTCAACTAGGTGTATAAACAAGCTTCAATTAGTCCAGAATGCAGCAGCGAGAGTCCTCACTAGAACCAGAAGATACGAGCACATCACCCCTATCTTATCTACACTGCATTGGCTCCCTGTGAAATTTCACATTGATTTTAAGATACTACTTTTGACATTTAAAGCACTAAATGGTCTCGCGCCACAGTATTTGAGTGAACTGTTAGTGTCTTACGATCCGCCACGCCTACTTCGATCAAAGGATGCAGGCTGCCTGTCAGTACCACGTATTATTAAAACTACAGCAGGGGGCAGAGCTTTTTCTTACAAAGCCCCAAAGTTATGGAATAGTCTTCCTGTTAATGTTCGGGACTCAGACACAGTCTCAGTGTTTAAGTCTAGGCTAAAAACTTATTTATTTAGCCAAGCATTTTTGTAAATAGATTAACCTTAGGTAAAGGAGCAGATCTGGGGGACTCATGGACGTAGAGTATTCTGGTGAACTGGTATGTTTAGATGCTGTCCTCCCCACTCTCATTGTTCACTCAGGTTTGCTGACGGTGAGGTGATTGGTTGCTTTACATCTCAGGGAGCCCTCATGTTTGTGTTTCCTTCTGGCTCTCCCTTTTAGTTATGCTGTCATAGTTAGTCCTGCCGGAGTCCCTGCTTGCACTTTGCACTAATATACATTCACCTTATACATGTTGACTGTGACCAGACCTAACTGGCATCTCTCCTTATTTTCTGTTCTCTCCTTTTCTGCTCTCTCCTCTCTCTCTCTCCCTCTCTTCTTTCCCTCTCCCTGTCTCTCTGTCGAGCTATACATGTTCGCTCCTGAGTTGCCAGTGATCCAGACCCCAAGACTGTCCTATCATCGATTGATGCTCTGGGGACCTGCGACCTCAGTTGTTTGATAGCTCAGGACTGGAATCTCCTACAGTCTACCTGAGCCTCCGGGAACAAACTGGACTCCTTTTAATTTTAATTGTAACTCCTGTTACACTGAACTTCCAGTACACATTATTATGCTGATCATTCTCTGCTATCCGTTATCACCCAGATGAGGATGGGTTCCCTGTTGAGTCTGGTTCCTCTCAAGGTTTCTTCGTATTACCATCTCAGGGAGTTTTTCCTTGCCACCGTCGCCCTCAGCTTGCTCATCAGGGACAATCTTATCATTTTGATTCATACACAAAACTTACTTCTTTTTATTGTGTAAAGCTGCTTTGCGACAATGTCAATTGTTAAAAGCGCTATATAAATAAAATTGAATTGAATTGAATTGAATTAATGGGCTAAGACGACACCCCTGACGAGTTCGCCGCCAAAGGCTGAATGGTTGAGATTGCTGAGCATTTGTCCGAATTGAGGCAATAGGGCTTAAATACAATAATTTAACCCAAGTGATAAAACTTGGTCCAAAATTACATTTTTCTAAAGCCCTAAATAAATACTCCCATTCCACACGGTCAAAAGCCTTTTCAGCATCCAGAGAAATGACGCACTCATCGATCCCCTCTGATGGTGTATACAAGATGTCCATAAGGCATCGAATGTTGAAGTAAGAATGACGATTTACCAGATTGCAATGATGACTTACCAGATTGCAATGATGACATAGCTGAAATTATTTCCTCTTGTGATATGGGCTCTGACAATCTTAATCTAGACTCAGGGGACGGTGTTGGAATATCTAGTTGAGACAGGAATTTCTCAACTGAACTATGGTCCTTTGGGAACTCAGAAGTATACAATCGAGAGTAAATATCGGTAGTAATGGTACCATCCTCCATCCAAATTTTTGTAATGTATTACGGTGCTCTAAATCCTCTTAACTGGCTAAAAGTTTCCCAGATTTGTCACCGTGAATGTAAAATTGGCTCAGACTCTTTAATAATTGACCTTCAATTACATGTGTTGAAATAAGTTCAAACTTAGTTTCCGGGTTTTTAAGCAGAGCATACTGCTGATCTATTTCTTTAATTTGGTTGGACAGATCTTTTCGTTCTTCATATGCCTTCCTTTTCATGTTTGCAGTGTATGAAATTATCTGTCCCCTGAGGTAGGCTTTCAGAGCATCCCAAACAGTTAAACGTGACACTTCAGGTGTTTCATTTGTGTTTAAGAAAAAAACTATCTGGTCTTCCATAAATTTAATAAAGTCATCATCTAAATAATAATAAATTCTGGAGAAAGTGTGATGAACATGTGAGAAAAAGGAGTATTCTCTCTTTTTTGGATTGAGGAAGCGCCATTTGTCAGAGATACCAAAGCTGCAGAGATAGGACTGAAGTAGCATGGCAGATTTACTCAGTGGTATAGGATTGGGCGATGACCTGTCAAGTGATGGATCCAAACAGCAGTTAAAATCCCCCCCTAATATGAGAGAGTATGAGCCCAGATCTGGTAGAGCAGAAAAGAAATGTTCAAAGAAGGAAACATCATCATAATTAGGGGTGTATAAATTAGCGTATAATTTCCCTGAAACAATGATATAGCGGCCATGTATATCAGTAATAACATTATGGTGCTTAAAAGAAATGTTTGGATAAATAAGAATTGAGACGCCCCTAGATTTGGCCTGAAAGGTTGAGTGGTAGTGTTGCCCTCCCCAACGCGACATAAGGCGAGAGTTATCAGAACTGCGAATGTGAGCTTCTTGCAAAAAGGCGATTGTAGTGTTAAATTTTTTAAGGTGTGAGAGCAACATTGCAGCTCACAAGGTTTAAAGAACTATTCATTCTCCTTGATAGAAGATGTGGGTAGGTAAACATAAATAATACTGAAATGCCCAGCGTCAGCCTTAAAACAAAAGTGTAAAGCACAGAGCAACATATTAAACATAGTACTGGCTCTGGAGATCCCATACCCCTCCTCCCCCGTACCCCTCCCCGCCACGCCCCACTGCACCCAAACACAACAAGATAGCTGCTAATAAACAAAGCAGCAAGCTCTTCCATCATTCCATACATCACCCAACAAATCTTCCTGCCCCTAACCACCCCATCTTCAGCTCCAACGTACTTTACATAAACTAAGAATTAAATATATAAATAAAACATTTCAACACTCCAATCATGAAATCTCTTAATGAGAGAAAAACACAAAACAACCCCCCCACGTTACATTGTAACTCTAGAAAACAAACATATAAATCACACGTCATTAAAAATAGAAAGAATAATAACATAAAAATAATGATAACCACTACACAAGTTTTAACACAGTACTCTTACCAGGAAAGACGTAAACATGACTGGATTTTAAGTTTTTTTTTTTTTTTTTTTAAGGATACTTTCCTGAGAACTGTAGTTGTATATTGAAACTTTAAAATCTAGTGTACTATGGTGTTTTCGGCAAGCTGTCTATGTATTAGACAGCTTGCCGAGCGTAGCCACTTCTTCTGACCGGTAGAGAGGGTTATCCGGAGCCGTGCTGGATAAGGCCGGAGTTCACGCTGGGATAACTCCGTCATAACGTCTCTATACTCGGCTCGCTGGCTTAAAACTTCGGGAGCGTAGACTTCCACGATGCGAATCTGCTGACCGCGGTATTCCAGCTTCCCTCTCCGCCGTGCCTCTCGAATCAGAAGCTCTTTGACCTGGTACCGGTGTACACGGAGAATGACGGGCCGAGGTCTCTCTCCTGAAGCGGGTTTGGATGCAGGTACACGGTGGGCTCGGTCAATCTCAGGCGGGGATGGCAGCGTTTCACTACCAAACACCTCGCACAGAAATTTAGAATGAACTCGGTAGGAAGTCCACCTTCCGTAGCTTCTGGAAGACCCAGGACACGCAGATTTTGTCTCCTGCTCCGGCCCTCTAGGTCTACGACTTTGGCCGTTAACTTGGAGTTGTTTTCCCGAAGACCGGAGCAGATGTTCTCCAACTCGCTCACACGCTGGCTCAGGTCATCCGTAGCGAGTTCTAATGAAGACAAGCGCTGACCATTGCTCGAGACCGAGTGACGGTGGAGCACGAGGACGAGGCGACTTTGGGCCTAGTGTTGGATGATGCGTCGTATTTATATTTGCGTAGTTTTTCCGCCATTGACCCGCATATTAATTTTCCCCTTATTTCAAAGCGAAAATCATATGAAATTTTATATAGTGTTTTGTAAAATAAAGCGCTTATTTAAATAATAAAAAAAAACAAGAGTTCGGCGAGAGCACGAGCCGAACACGTCCTACTTCATTGCCCTGCAAGAGCCAACTGAATTAATGTTTAAAGAAATTTCTCTCAGTCCATCAGAGTTAAAACTCTTTTCCCTTATGGGTTTCACTATAAACTGCAAGTGTGAATATAAAATGAGGTCACTTGAGTTCGTGTGCATTAATGGCAGAAGCAATAGTATTAAACAATTAATCATTATTTAGTCACACTTTTGTACAACACACACTGCACTCTGTACATAGCAATTACTAAAACAACGCACAACAAATAAAGCACGGATCCACTGACAGACTCTTATAAGCTTTATCATTCCTTATCTTTTTTCCTCTCATTCTGTTTGGTGAAAAAAAAACTCAAACACCTGGACAACTTGTAAGAAAATGTTACGGAACAACAAAAGACAGTATGAAAGCACTACAAATAAAAGAATAAAAAAAAAAAACAATGAAGCTGTAAGAGCACTTGTGTATAAGTTGTGCCTCAAGTGGTAAAAAAAAGTGCAGAGGACATGTAAGTGTAAGTGTTGTGGATACATTTTTTTTTATGATGATCCCTTTATGAGGCAATAATGGACTAAGTGCGCAACTCGTTCATTTGTTCATTCGTTCTTGATTTACGACTGTTGGAATCCAATAAGATGCAGTTCTGCTACCTTCTGGTCTTGATCTCCCTCATCTTCCCTTCAGTTTATTTCTTTTCCTCTTGCTTTATTTTCTAAAAAAAACTTTTCACAGTATATTCAAACATTCCAAATTCTTACTGCTCCTCCAATGTGTGGGCTGCACAACTGACCTCTACTGTGACAAGCCAGTCTACAAGGAATGTTTGCTCTTTATGGGGCATTACTTAAAGACATTCCACTAGGGGAGTGGTGGCTCAGGCAACTATTACTCTAGGTTGTTGATTGGGGGTTCCTGGAGAAACAAGGTCATCGGTCGGTTGCCACTCCCCATACTATTGCAGTTCCAGTCCAAAGTCCAGTGAGAAACACTGGAGGGTTGCGTCAGGAAGAATATTCAGTGTAAAACCTGTAGCAAGTAGTGTGTGTGGGTCTGATGTGGAAGCCCCTTGACGAGAGCAGCTGAAAGAACGTACATAAAGACATCACACTCCATAAAATTCCCCACCCATCCCCCCTGCTGCTTCCTCTGTATCACCATACGCCTTCTCCAAGATCTCTTCACCCATGATGGTTATCTAGTATTAATATAACTACATTTATATCTATGGCAAACATTTACCCTTTTAGCCTCAATAGAGAGAAATGTGTAGAAACTACTGTGGTAATCGTGTATGCATAAAGAATGCAGAATGTACCAGCCAGAAATGCTGGAATTAAATCTAGCACATGCTTCCTATCTATCTTTATAAATAATTTTTCCAAACTTTGTCTAAAAAAACAAAACCACGCTATAAAAGGAACCTACAAATAACTATAGCCCTGTCTCAAATACTCCATAAGCAACGTTACAGAAAGCATTATTTTCCATCAACTCCTTAAAATAAAGACATCCTTTTAGACAAATTTAAATTTCTGGATTGTGAACATCTATTTCACAATCTTTGCAGTACAAACACTGGAGACTAAATACTGCCTGAAAAGAAAACACATATAAGTACTGTGGTAAACTGTTCTGATCAAAGAATTTAAATGAAGTGAGTATGTCCAAATAGTCTAATTAATATTTTAATTTCGTACCCTCTGTGGCAAGAAACACCTGTAGAGGCTACAATATCCTTAATGTAAAACAGAAGTAATTTTACTTTTTTAGAAAAGGAACAAATTATTAAAGATCCCAACACTTCAGACTTTATAGTTCTGGAATCTAGTTATAAATTACAAATATCTTATTATATCTTATTATAAATTCAGATCAGCGTCTCCACCTTGCCCCCAACTAAGCTGATCGGATCGCAACCTGGTTATGTGAATCCTAGCAAACAAACCTATTCTAAAATATGCCAAACTGATTCTGAACAGGTGAGAACCTCTTTAGAGGGAGTCTACTCATCTCAGCCCTTAAGGACAGATTTGACATTGGGTCTTGTGCTCATTTCTTCATACTTTTTCTTCCAAAGAACTAAACTTTCTTGTATTTTAATATAGTCTTAAGAACTAGTTATTCAGGCTTCCTAAAGGACTTTTTTGGCTCTCATTTTTGTCGACTTTTTGGCTCTGATTTGAGTCCAGTCCCTGTACCAATTTTTAAATTGTATCTTTAGGCAGTGCCGGTCCCAAGCCCGGATACAATTGGAGGGTTGTTGCGCAGACCAGTTGGTCCATTGTGGTGACCCCTCAAAGGGAGCAGCCAAAAGACCAACAACAACATCTTTAGGCACTTTGTCACAGTAAAAATATTGTTCCTATTTCTTTAAATTAAATGACATATTTTAATATGAAGTACTGTATGTTAACCAAATGTATTACTGTTTTCTTTTTCAATGCCTTCAATATGTTCCAGACAAGCTGTCACCTTAAATGAGGCCAGTGTCATTGTGTGTAGAACATAAACATCTGATATGATATAGTGTTCCCAAAGATAGCAGTGCACTAAAAATCTTCAGCCTTGAATGATATGAACTGTACCTTGAACATCGTAGCTGAATAAAAAGTTAAACTATAAAGATACATGTTGTAGACATAGATGCACTTAAGAACAAGACTATATATGAAGTTATGAGGGTTGATGTGATGTTGGAGTGCATAACTTGGAACTAATCATAAGTTGATCTGTGTCTTTTGGTATGACGTAATGTACATATACATGATACGATGTGTGTATACATACCCATTTACATATACTGTACATGATGTGTGTATGAATTCCCTAACTATACTGTGTGATTTCCAGGCACTCATAGCCCTATGAAGTAAGGTAGAAGTACAATTACCTGAGCACCTGTGATTTTGTGAATGTTTGATACATATTAAATGAGATTTGACTGATTATTGAGTTTTGATTTACAGGAGTGGATTTCCACCACAGTAATAATACTACTAGATCTTAGTGCTCCTACAATGCTGAACATATTGTGAGACAGTATTGTATATGTAGATTGGAATCCCCAAAGCCTAATTCTTTGGCTCTTCCTGTTTAATGTCTATATGCTCCCACTAACCCAAATCCTCTTTTTTCCCCAGACATCCCCAAGCACCATTCAATAAGCAACTACAGTCTCGTAGACCCTCTGTGGCAATAAACAACTCCACCAGCTACAAATTCCTTAATGTTAAACAAAAGTAATATAATTTATTTAAAAGAGGAAGAAATTATTAACGATATGAACACTCAAGACTTTATAGTTCTGGATTCCTATCTAAGAATCTAGTTATAAAGTACAAATATCCTAATCTTATTATAAATTTAGATCAACGTCTCCACATCGCCCCCAATTCAGCTGCTCTGATCACAACCCGGTTATGTGAATCTCAGCAAACAAACCGATTCTAAAACATGCCAAACTGATTCTGAACAGGTGCGAACCTCTTTGAGCCTACTGATCTCAGCTCTTAAAAACAGATTTGAACACACAGACTGGAATATGTTCAGAGGGACTGCTACACATGCTTGGAGGAATACAAAGCTTCAGTGAAAGCTACATCAGCAAGTGCACAGATGGATGATGATACACACAAGGAACCATAGATGACTGCTAAAATGATCTTCAGATCTGACAGCAAGGCAGCCACCTGAAAAAGCAAGAGTTATTCTGTCCCAGGCTGTCAAATAGGGAAAAAGCCACTGTGCAGAAAGAATCAATAATCACTTCCTGAACAGACACAATGTGTCTGTCTTTTAGGCATTTAGGCTATCCTAGACTACAAACCATTAACCATTTGTCTGTGGTTCTGATGCTCGAATGTGAATTGAACAATTTCTATACATGGTTCAAAGCACAAAACAACATGCCAACAAGACCAACCACCACACTAAGCACAGACACTTCCCAAAGCCGCGTGCTTAATTTATGATTAAGCATCAGGCACTCTAATATATCTTAACAAGAAACATATTGCTGCTATCTTACCAATTGTTTAGAGTTTACAGCCCTGGTTCTGCATAGTTATTATCCTGCTTTCTGTATTTTTGTTCCACCCTTATCTGACTGCTGTAGTTGCAATTTATTTTAAAAAAAAATTTTATTGTTTAAAACCACACTGCTGCTGTATTCAGGACGTGTAGGACAGTTGACTACAGAGGTACAAACAATAATACATCTAGACTGAATATTAATGGTGCAAAGAATCACAAAAATCACAGTTCGGATCGCATCACGGTTTTTGAGTCACGGATCGGACCATTTTTCAGATCAGCAAAAAAGGCCAGCAACCTTTGGTTTTAACAAAAATAAAACCAAGAAATAACCAGCCAAATAAATAAAATAAAAAAATAAAATATTCAATACTCAGTTGTTAAAGTGCTCATGTAAAATAAAACTGCGATCTGAAAACAGAACAAATATTATGAGGAGATTTTTATTTTACTTTTTCCTCTGGGCAGAGTAAATCTCTTAGCAGTCACAATGTCACTTGCAGTGGAGAATACAGTGGAGAACACCCTGTCATGAGGAACTGAAGTGGCGGGCACAGCATGGTGGAGTCTTGCCATCTTTGCAATGTGAGGGTATTTACACTGGCATGCTAAATTTATCACACATGCAAAGCAAGATATCTGTGGCCCAAGTCCAGCTTCTGTCACTGCTTTTACTCAGTTTCTGGTATTAACTGTCTTGACTGGGCTATTGCTACATGCATTGTGCCTCTTTAACTATCACTCTGCGTGTGACTCTTGTGGAGGGGGTGTGGCTGTAGCGCCGGATTTTGCGTCTCCCACTCCGCTGTGATGTAGTGAGCGGTCACAGTTGCATAGCTTTCTGTAGACCTTGATGTCCACCCGTCTGTGGTGATCACAAAAGATGATGCATCTGATTTGATGATGATTTTATTTTTGTCCTGTTCGTAAAGTTTATGCTGAAGTGGGTATTTCATAGTGTAGCTCGAGCACTTTCAACATGTTTTAAATCCTTTGTTTTCCACAACAGAGTACGGCCTCATGTCTGCTGTGATGAACACCCGATAGATTTGGGAATTGCTTTAGCCCGCCCTGATTCTGGTGCTGATTCTGCTTAAATGCAGCGGTGAGCTTGCTATGCTTGTTCCATCCTGATGGCACACCAGGGTGACGTCACTTTAGGTGCGAGGCCAATGCACTATGTATTGCCGCTTTCATACGCCTTTCACACTACAATACACACATGTCCATCACTCTTCTACTGTCATCTTTATATTTTATGGAGAAGCCAAAATGCTCCCATACATGAGATCTGAACAACGCGGGAGCCTTTTTGTGTTCTTCTGCTCCGTCTAATTCATTACTTAAAAAGCAATATCGGCAGAATTAACCTGCGATCTTTAAACAGTTAAGATTAATCTGCATGTTACAAAAATTTGTAATTAATCCACGGGTCACGTGCATGCCGAATCGTGGGTTGTGATCCGCACGCATCAACAGCGATCCGTTGCACCCCTACTCAATATATACAAAATAGAAAATTCTGTATTTTCCTGCTATATAAAAGCTCTTGAAACATTTCTTTATCTTTTCCACTATCATATTATTATTATTATTTTCATGATATAAATATATAGACAGTACTATGCAATTGTTTTAGTGTATCTTTGTAGGGAATGGTCTTGTACATAATAATGCAGACAGAATAAACTTATATGACAAAATTTGTGCTACAGGTAATATGACGCCTAAGACCTTTGCACAGTACTGTATATATAAAATGTATAACAATAAATTTAGACCTAGGGATAGTGTTAGGGCCATCTATCCCAGAAGACGTAGCAATTCATCGCAGGACACAAACACACATACACTTGCTCTTTCTCACACACACACACACACACACACACACACACACACACACACACACACACACACACACACTACAGGCAATTGGGAAACGCCAATTAGCCTACTCTGGATGGGTTTGCACTGTGGGAGGAAACCCCGCAAGCAAGTGAAAAAACTCTATGCACACAGACCTGAGGCGGGAATCTTACCAAAACAATAAATTACAAAATTTACAAACAACATAATTGAGGGATTCACATCTGACCTGGAAGCACTGAAACACTGGTGAAGCTGTCCGACAACATTTACCAAAAATAAAAAAAATAAGTTGTAGAAACATTTTAAACAAACTGAACCTTATCCGGAGGGTTATCCAGGAAGCACTTTAATAACCGCAGTCACAGGTGCACTGCAGATGTAGTAAGCCTGGCAGCCTGCAGTTCACCTGAGACATCAGGTATTAAGCCTCAGGGCAGTTTTTGAACAGCTGAGAGCTGAGAGGACAGGTGGCAGAACTACCAAGCATGAGTGAGCAAACACTACAGAACCTCACACAGAAATTCACTTGATCCCATGTGCTGAAGTTAAAGGTATTTAGTAGCTGAAAAGCCCACACAATTTTTATTTTGATAATGCCCATTTTTATTTTTAAGCTCAATCGTGTCTCATACTTAACTTACATAAACAGAGACACTGCCAAAACACTCGCGTGTGAAATACATGCACCAGATGGTACAAGGGAAAGCAAACAGTAGATGAGAAATAGAGATAAACTCAAAGTGGCATACTGAGGTGTGTCTTAACATAGCAGTGAAAAAACTGGTTATTTAGGACATGCTACACATACTTAAATGACAAGTACATTAATAACCAGTGGAATTTCAATCATGAGTGAAAGGGATAGAGAGGTAATGTGACCAAACAATAGCTGGTAAAACTTTACTCAAAAACAAAAGAAATACCACGCTGACCAGAAAATCAGTCTGAGACGTACACTCCTTACGCCAAACCTCTCACCAATCTGCAAGACAATAAAATCTAAATGTGTTTTAAATGTCTACTTCCCTGGCCAGGACATATTACACCTTCTTGTATGGTATCACAATCAAGGCTCATGATTGCACACGACTTAAAAGCAAACTCAAGTAGTTTAAATTACAACACCAACATGCACTGTACAGTAAACGACAATATAGGACAAAATGTATTGAATGTGACTGTGGACAAAACATGAACATTGGACTAAAAATTAAAAGGAAGAAGGGCAGTTAAGATGCAGTGAGAAGCAAACAGGAAAATGGGTGTGGTTATTGTAAAAGTGTAAGCATCTAAGAGCTTTTGTTCTGGCCCTGTTTTGTCTCTTAATGTGAATAAATAGACCGATAGATAGAGTTCTCCACATGGACAGTCAAATTTTCCCAAAACTGTCACATATTCTGATCCTTATGGAAGCATTTGGTTCCAGGTAAGACACAAAAACAAGTCACACAAACACATGAACACAAACCCATGGTTGACAGTGAAACCTAAAGCACAAAAAGTAGTAGTACTAAAAAGCATATATAAAGCATGTGCATAACTGACTGTTTCAGATGTAGTTGATCGCATGTTATCTGTGTGAACCAGGATAATATGTTGTATTTATAAAACCTCAGAATTTTTTCAGATTTTAATCTCAACTTCAAATAATAACAAACATTCCGGCTGATACCCAGGTATATGTATGACGTCTATAGTCGTGGCCAAAAGTTTTGAGAATTACATAAATATTGAAAATTGGAAAAGTTGCTGCTTAAGTTTTTATAATAGCAATTTGCATATACTCCAGAATGTTATGAAGAGTGATCAGATGAATTGCATAGTCCTTCTCTGCCATGAAAATTAACTTAATCTCGGAAAAAAAACTTTCCACTGCATTTCATTGCTGTCATTAAAGGACCTGCTGAGATCATTTCAGTAATCGTCTTGTTAACTCAGGTGAGAATGTTGACGAGCACAAGGCTGGAGATCATTATGTCAGGCTGATTGGGTTAGAATGGCAGACTTGACATGTTAAAAGGAGGGTGATGCTTGAAATCATTGTTCTTTCATTGTTAACCATGGTGACCTGCAAAGAAACGCGTGCAGCCATCATTGCGTTGCATAAAAATGGCTTCACAGGCAAGGATATTGTGGCTACTAAGATTGCACCTAAATCAACAATTTATAGGATCATCAAGAACTTCAAGGAAAGATGTTCAATTCTTGTTAAGAAGGCTTCAGGACGTTCAAGAAAGTCCAGCAAGCGCCAGGATCGTCTCCTAAAGAGGTTTCAGCTGCGGGATCGGAGTGCCACCAGTGCAGAGCTTGCTCAAGAATGGCAGCAGGCAGGTGTGTCGCATCTGCACGCACAGTGAGGCGAAGACTTTTGGAAGATGGCCTGGTGTCAAGAAGGGCAGCAAAAAAGCCACTTCTCTCCAAAAAAACATCAGGGACAGATTGATCTTCTGCAAAAAGTATGGTGAATGGACTGCTGAGGACTGGGGCAAAGTCATATTCTTGGATGAAGCCTCTTTCCGATTGTTTGAGGCATCTGGAAAAAGGCTTGTTTGGAGAAGAAAAGGTGAGCGCTACCATCAGTCCTGTGTCATGCCAACAGTAAAGCATCCTGAGACCATTCATGTGTGGGGTTGCTTCTCATCCAGGGGAGTGGGCTCACTCACAATTTTGCCCAAAAACACAGCCATGAATAAAGAATGGTACCAAAACACCCTCCAACAGCAACTTCTTCCAACAATCCAACAACAGTTTGGTGAAAAACAATGCATTTTCCAGCACGATGGAGCCCCGTGCCATAAGGCAAAAGTGATAACTAAGTGGCTCGGGGACCAAAATATTGAAATTTTGGGTCCATGGACTGGAAACTCCCCAGATCTTAATCCCATTGAGAACTTGTGGTCAATCCTCAAGAGGCGGTTGGACAAACAAAACCCCACTAATTCTGACAAACTCCAAGAAGTGATTATGAAAGAATGGGTTGCTATCAGTCAGGATTTGGCCGAGAAGTTGATTGAGAGCAGCCCAGTCGAATTGCAGAGGTCCTGAAAAAGAAGGGCCAACACTGCAAATACTGACTCTTTGCATAAATGTCATGTAATTGTCGATAAAAGCCTTTGAAATGTATGAAATGCTTGTAATTATATTTCAGTACATCACAGAAACAACTGAAACAAAGATCTAAAAGCAGTTTAGCAGCAAACTTTGTGAAAACTAATATTTGTGTCATTCTCAAAACTTTTGGCTACGACTGTATGTGTCTGTGTTGTACATCTCTTAAAATTCAATTAAACTTTATTTGTATAGCGCTTTTAACAATTGACATTGTCGCAAAGCAGCTTTACACAATCAAAATAATTATTTTGTAATAAGTTTGTAAAATACTATTAGGTGATTAATGTATAGTACATTCCTGACTATAGGTTAAAAAAATGGTCTGAACATCCCAGGACCCATATTTCAACTGCTTATTCACTAACCAGATTATCTATTAGAACGACTGTTGCTTGTCACGGACGCTATATGGAAGATACGGAGCAGTAGAAGCTTAATGGTTAAGGTTGTGTGCTAGTGTTTAGAAGATAAGTTCTAAAAGAGAGGCACATATGGTATTTAGAACAACTCGTTGGGCTGCATTATGTAAAAGCCACTGCAAATAGAGAAACTGGTCATTAACCCTTGAGCACATAGTTTTCATTTAAATTGGGAAGTTCATAAATTAAAATAAAAGTAAATCAATTTTAAAATACATGGTCAGGACACTACCTTATATGACAAAATTCAAGACTCAAACTTCTTGAATTTTTTTAGCCCTCAAAATTAATACACAAATATTGTTCCGTTTACTTGGAGAGAATGTGAATTGGATGTTTGAGCAGATCCGGCACAGACTGAGTTTTGGACTGAGAGGATTAGTCAGCGTGATTGGGAGAAACATGGGGATCTAGACATATATAAGAGTGTGCAAAAAATTAGAGGACTTGGGGGAGATAAAATTACTCATTTTTATTTGGGGTCTATTTTTTAGGATACTCAGAGTTATTCATCAGAGCGAGGACATGTTGAGAGCAGATGCTGCTTCTTCTGTCAGAAAAAGAAGTGCTGAAAAGAGTGGAGTCCTGAAATGTACATTTCAGCTAAACCAGCATGCTCACTTACTCACTTTCCTTCCTTGCTCGTTTGCAACCTTCCATTTGCCATTGTTTTTAATTCCACTTCCAGGCATCCAAAGAAGTGTGACCTTTGACCTACATGTCTTAATAATCAAGTGGCTGCTACAAGGATGATCTGACAAGTAAAAGGCAGTATAACACTTCTTTAAATATTAATTAATTATGTGTTATTTAAGCCTATACTGAATCTGAAAATTTGCATTATTAAAATAAAAATTCTGTCACAAGAGAAATTTATTTTTAATCTCCATCTCAATTTCAACCACAGACTTCAGTTACTATATAGTTTCATACAATTAAGATTGGAAAGCTTTAGCTCAGAATGGAAATCTTCAGTTTCAAAAAACTGCTCTAGGGACTTTGTTTCAATGATATTTAACTGTGAAGAAATCAGCGAATTTTATTACAGACACAAAATTATTGCTCCCTCACAATTCCGGGGTCCCTCATTTACATCCTAAGCATGGATTTCTGTTTCCACAGAGTTGCAGAGTTGGGAATGTCATTGTCCTGTGTCTACCTGTGTTTCCTTGGGTTTACATGACTTTTCCATCTCCTATAGTGTAGGTATGTAATTAATTGTGTAAATGTGTGTGTGTGTGTGTGTGTGTGTGTGTGTGTGTGTGTGTGTGTGTGTGTGTGTGTGTGTGTGTGTGTGTGTGTGTGTGTGTGTGTGTGAGCGTGTGTGTGTGTGAGCGTGTGTGTGTGTGTGTATATGCGTGTGTGTGTATATGCGTGTGTGTGTGTGTGTGTGTGTGTGTGTGTGTGTGTATGTGTGTGTGTGTGTGTGTGTGTGTATGTGTGTGTGTGTGTGTGTGTGTGTGTGTGTGTGTGTGTGTGTGTGTGTGTGTGTGTGTGTGTGTGTGTGTTCGCACATGCTACCCTGGACAGGACAGAAGTCCAGTGCAGGGAGTGTTTCCCTGCTCAAGCTCTGTGTTCACTGGATGTGTCCAGGTTGTGTTCATCTGCCCAGAAAACACAGTTACTAAAGATAACTGATTGAAGACAAGCAAGCTTAATTGCTGAAGTTTAAAAAAAAAATTGATGAGCAAACATATTGACAGATTGGCAAAGAGAAAAAACTGAACCTTCATTTTAGCTTAAGTGTCTTTTGACCGCCAGCCCATGGCAAAACTTAAGCATTTCATTTCAATTAGCAAACTTGATTCTGTTAAATGACATGGGAATGAGATCAATATGTGCTTGGATCACCTGAGCAAACTAAACCACACACTGGTGGAATCCTGTTGGAAATTGGAATTGAAGGAAACTGTTTTTCATCTACTTGTTTCCTTTGGAATACTTTAGGGCAAAACTTTCACTTTCCACTCCACCATCTTGGGAAACCACAATATTTCCAGACACAACTGCCAAGAGGTTCTCGCATATTTAAACAAAAAAAAAAAAACACTTGTTACAAGAACAATAAATTATTCCTTATTTTTCCTAGCTAAACACTTACTGTAGTCCTAAGGGGTACTTCTGTTTCCCACAACTGAACCACTGTTCTGCTTGTGTTTATGAATATTTGCTCAATCAATACATCCTCTCCCTATTTCTGTTCCACATTTCTGGGTCTTTTTGAGTTTCTCTGGAAAAACAGGAAGGTCAAGAAGTTTCAGGGGAAAGTTTCTCTTCTGCCGGGAGATAACCAGTAACAATAATTCACTGAACCACATGAACGTTCAGCTCTAATAGAACATGGCTACAAAAAAGCCTGTTAATAGAACTTAAGTATAGAACTTAAGTTAATAAACTAACTAAACCGTATTTGTGTGTCAAAATATATGTCAAACAAAAATGATCCAATGGTAATGGAATTTCGGTAATGGGCATCGTTCCTGGGTAAAGACATAGGCAACTGCAACAACACTTCAGGTTTAACAACAATCAGAATCATTCATCAATCAGATAAGGCAAAAAGCAAGTGACATTGAGTAGCGAAAGAGTAATTACAGTGCCATTAATTATCTGATGGCCTAGACAAAAACAGCAAAACCATGGCTGAAACTGGCTGCCTTCTTTTAACAGGAAAAGTAAACAGGAAAAAGAAACAGAAATTTCTTCTCTAGCTACTGAGACATAAAAAACATAAAAAAGAATTGCTTATATATAAAACATTGATTAGGACTGTACAAATTTTGCTCTTTTATTTTTTAACTGACATACTCGATTTGTTTAAGGCAGCTTTCTTCGGAATGTGTAGTGCATACACTAAATGCATTTTTATTCAGGAGTATTTCTAAACCACAGACCACAGAAGATAAATGGCTATGTAGAGTCTACGTATCTGCTGGGTAAAATGTTACGAGACAGGTTGTTCAGTTTATGGAAACGACAAGCAGACAGGAATATCAAGAATCACATAGTCTGCTTTCTACAATAACCTTTTCATCATAAAGTTATCAATCAACCCATACCTTGCCTTACATCGCCAGAGGTATTTCTACATTTATACTCACTACCATGTGATGGAAAAGGAGCTCCCATGACTGGTTAATCTTCTGATTGAAAACCATGTCAAAGAAGTCATAGATGAAGTATCCTACAAGAAAAACATACTCATTACTATATCAATTAAATCCGCTTATGAAAATACTGCCTGCACAGTTGTAAGCAATTATTAAGGGCATAGCTTCCATGACAATTGTAACCAAGATGTCAGTGACAGATGGCTATTTATAAAACATATCCCACCATGTATGTATCCATGGAGACAGCCCATTAAAAGTGGCAAAGAATGAACAGAACAGAGCACAACATTAGAAAAGAATTCACTGACGTATACACAACATTTTATTAGGACTAGTTACATTACAGATAATGCAACTTGCCATTAGTTGATGGCAAAGTGTTGTGGCTTCAGTCTTATTTAGTTGGAAAACTTTAATGCTTTTTCTACTGATTTAACGCTTTAAACCCTTTAGAATTTATTTCTTGTTTCTGAGAAGTCACACTGAGAAGTATTTTATTATAACAGTATGTTCATTCCTTATATATTAACCACAGATCTGATACCCCCTTTCCAGAAATAACTTAATAAGTTCTTATTTCTACAAACGTTTCTATGACACACATCAATTTGCTGTTTGTAATGGTAAAATTTTTGAACACTAGCGATGTAACATTCTGGGTACACAATCTGTTCATTATGTGAAAGAAAAGAGTGTGAAGAGTTTTGCAACTCATGAAACCACCATGGATAATTCACTCCACTATCTAGCACATTACCCTGCTGCATAGCACTATTTGTGGTTCTGATGCTCATCGATGCAATTACTGGATAATCAAATAATAAAATGTGCATTTGAACAACTGTCCCAATTCATGCAGTCATGTGACTAAAGGCCTGGGCGCTTGTGCCTGGGACGGGCTGTAAAGCCACAAAGCCTCTCATTGACTCTGCAAACATAGCTTACCTCTGCCAACGCCAAGAGTAGGATACATTTAGGATTTTAAAATATTTCTGGAATTTAAGAGTTTGTGCTTGCTGATAAAAAGCACACTGTATGTTAAATGACTGGAATGGATTATCATTTCACAGCGCAAGGAGCAAAAGTTTTATTCCTCTTGTGTAAAATCCCAGAAGACCTATATTCTTAGCGACTTAGGGCACAAGGTAGGGTACACCCTGGATACCAATCCAAATCCGGGCAATTTGAGAACATCAGTTAGCCTACTCTGCATGTCTTTGTACTGTTGGCGGAAACTGGAGTACCCAGAGGAAACCTCCCAAGCACAGAAAGAACATGCAAAATCCATGCACACAGACAAGAGGCAGGAATCAAACCCTTGACCCTTGCAAGACCACAATGCTAAGCACTACGCCACTGTGCCAATTTTTTTTTAAGTTCCCAACATCTAACACAACTAGTGTTATATCCTGCACCTATTATACTCTCTCACTCACTCATCGTCTATACCACCTTATCCTGTATACAGGGTCATGGGGGACCTGGAGCCTATCCCAGGAGACTTCCCAGGAAAGGAAGGGTACACTCTAGGCAGGGTGCCAATCTATCACAGACACCTATTTAATCACATTTTTATCTACACATTAATAAGAGTCCTACCCCCCATATATTCTTAAATACACATGGTGCACTATTGCATCTAACATGTTTAAGTGGCAAGGAAAGGTCAAATAAGTTAATTAATCTACCAGATTAAATTAATGAAGTCTTCATGTGTATTTGAGAAGCATGTAAAACACAAAAAAATTACATGCAAATAAATAAATAAATAAATAAATAACAAGGTTGTGTATTGCAACAGTATTTAATTTGCTTTTGACTAATGATGAAAACTAGTTTTACAATCATTTAACATAAACCACCTGCAAGGGTTGTTGTAAAAATATTGTTGTAAAACCCAGACAAGGACTGGATGTCCTGTGTATTGCAGAGGTTGAGATTTATGTACCAGTTGCCTATAAGCATGGCATGGCTGAATTGTCACTGGGAGGGAGGGCGGGGGGATATTATGCATCAGCTCCAGCTGTTTGGGCGAGAAAGTGCGTCTCTGTTGAACAAAGCTGTATAGCTTTAACAAGACTCCCACATTCTCCAGTGATAACTCTGTGATGGAGTGTCTACAGGTGGGAGTCTGAAAAAGTGGTGGCTCAGTATGACCAAGAAAGTATCCTAGACTCAGGTATGTGACAAATACCTGTCACATACCTGAGTCTAGGGGGAGGGGGCAAAGAACGAGGAGGACATTGAACCTAGACCCTGGAGGTGAGAGGCAACAGTGCTAACCATAAAGCCACTGTGCTGCTATACAGAGAATAATCTACTTAATATTGGGTAAGCTTATGTGAATCATGTGGTGCAGCTTTCTACCTGCTTCACTTACCAATCGACACACACACCAAAGCGTGTGAGAAGACAGAGTGTGTTTCTATCAAATCTTCAGCCATTTGAGGATGCATATAAAAACTACGGGGAAAAGAATAAGAAGTTATGAAAGAGTGAACAGTGTTTCCAAAGCAACAGGTTAGTGTGTGTTTGTGTGTGTGTGTGGGAAAGCACACTCACCAAAGCACAGCCCATATTCCAGTGATGAGGCTGTGAATGAAAGATGTCGAGATATTTCTCCATTTCCACACATTCCTCTGAGCTGTCTCTGGGATGTGGAGTGTCTCTAGTCCTCGGTTAAGCAGAGTGAAGAAGCCCGCGGACGCGCCGGTGGTCAGCAGGACCGAGTGGAGCTCCATGTTGCTTTCTCCGCTCCTCTGCTGTCTCTATCCTTTATTTCCCGCGTCCTGAAGTCTTTCTTACTTTCTCACTATTTCAGAGTCTGTTACATTAAAGATTAATATTCCTCTCGCTGTCTTGAAGCGTTGTTTTGTTGTCCTTATTGTAGTAAAAAAAACAAAACCAAACACCACGCCCTCTTATCTGGAAACAAGCCCAGATTCAGCGTGGACTCTTGGTTATGAGTGGGAAAATTCAGTGTGTACAGTCACACTACAGTCATGTGTTACAAAACACTGAAGAGCTTGTGTAACTTTTTCTCTCCACGGTATGCACACATGCGGATCCCCGCCCATCAGCACTGACGACTGCAGGAGGGAGGGACAGCGATACCCGAGGTACAAAAGTAATACACTGTGTATTTAAGTACATTTACTTATATACCAAGTAAAATCTAATGTATCCCGGTAAGTAAAAAGTCCTTCTGCATTCCAATTTGGTTAATTGTGTATTACGTTAGTCTTTTGGCTGCTCCCGTCGATGGGCCACAGTTGACCATCCGCACAGGTTTTATGCCTTCCTGTCGCATCCCTCCCATTTTACCCAGGCTTGCGACGGGCACTGCATCCAGTAGCTGGAGTTTGGGCATTGAGTGGGAACGGGCTTTCCGCATGTGAGGCAAGAAATCTACCACTGAGCAGCCAATGTCATGTGGGAGGAAACTGGAGTACTCGGAGAAAACCCACTAAGCACAGACAGAAGATGCAAACTTCATGCACACAGACCCTGAGGAATCGGACCCTCGACCCTCATCGTCTAATTCGTTATACTTTACTTCTGAAATCGGATTGGTCAGGAATTGATTTGTTAAAAATGATGTCGTAACACAGGACATGGAATTACACTCCTCAAAGTAAGCTAGGAATATTGTTATTTACATGAGTGCCTTTTCTATTTGCTCTGAATTTTAATTAAATAAGTAAAGTTCCCTCTGATATTTCTTATAATCTATGAGAAGAAACACCATTTTCATTAGTTTTATATTTATTACACCCAAAATTTAGACAAGGATAGCCCCAATAACAAAAATTGACAATGTCAGTACGGGGTGTTTCCACCATTTGCCGCAATGACAGCTTGACAGCGGCGTCTCATGCTCCTCACTAGCCTCAAGATGTTGTTATGAGACAATGCGTTCCACTCTTCCACAAGTGCTACACGCAGTTCTGCCAGGTCACGTGGGGTTGGGGTACGATCATCCAGTCTCTGCTTCAACTTGTCCCAGACATGCTCTATGGGGTTCAGGTCAGGGGACACTGATGGCCATACCATATGAGTCACTCCAACTTCCTGAAGTCCAGCTGTGACAATTCTGCCACGATGTGGTGGAGCATTATCATCCATGAACAGAAAGTTGGAGGTGTGCTGGTGGAATTGGGGGATGATGACGGGTTCTATGATGTCCCTGAGGTAAGAATGTGGAGTGACTAGGCCATCTACAATAACCACATCTGTTTTGCGTTGACTGTTGATGCTTGCCCAGACTGTTGCACCTCCTCGACCAAAGCAAACTCTGGGGACCATGTTGACCTCAGCGTATCGCTCACCTTGTCTTCTCCAGCAATGGTGACTCGACACTCATCAGTGAACAGGACGGTAGACCACTGCTGCATTGTCCAGGTCACATGGTCTTGTGCCCACTGCAAACTTTCACGGCGGCGCCTTGCTGTCGTGGAGTCAGCTTTTTATACCCACAGAATGTTGAAATTGATGCCACATTGAAAAGGGTTGTCTTTTGGTATTGGCCACAATATAAGGCACACCTGTACACAATGAGACCATTATATGGAAAACACAAAATGAGGACATACAAACACTGCATGTATGACATCCACTGAGTCTCTCACAATATCCCTAACTTATTGTGAGTAGTATATAATGACAAGTAAATCAAATCAAAATAGCACAAACCTGTGACCATAGATCATCATCACTCTCAGCCTCATCACTTCTTTAGTATTATTGTCATCCACCAAAGTTGTTTGTCATTGTTAGCAGCATTGAAGCTCCAGCTATTTCTTCATCTGCCTTACTAAATTGTCATTTCCAAAATGATGCTGCTCAAACTCTGATTAAATAATTATCTTCTAAACCCATGCAATGTTAAGAACTGTATTAAAGCAGTCAAATACTAAGAAATGCCAAAGATCTTACCACTACCAGCAGCTCTTTCTAGTCCAAGTCTGACTAGTACAAGTAGTTCTAACTGAAAAGAGTGCCTTTAACTTTTTTGCATTTGACTGGTTGTGGTAAGGTCTTCAGGTTGCTTGGTCCCAGTGTTCCTTCATCTACCACACTGAATGGCAATTTCAATGTTTGGTAAGGTAATGTTATCTTTAGCAAGGCAATTGTATTGGTGTTGTCATATACAGGCAATAACTCTGTCTGCAAGACCACTAATAAAAACTACAGGTTTATATTAATTTGCTATATTCATTTAATACAGAATCTCTAGTAACAAATTACACAGGGACTTTTATGGGAGATTATATACTAGTAACAACTGGATAAAATGCCCTTCAGTTGTTGATTTAGTGAAGTAATTCTTTGTAATTCACTTTTAAGAGAGGTGTCAGGAGACAGTAAGGACAGAGTTATGCTTTCTCTATAGCAAGACAAACAGATCTTTTCCATTTTGTTATTTATTTTGACTTAAGGGGAAAAAGAGAGAGGTTGGTGATAGAACACAGACTAGATTCTCCTGTAAATTGTTTCTAAGAAATGTAATCACAAGCGAATATCAAAAAATTGCAAGAAGAATATTTTGGGGCATGCTGGAGAATAATCAGCTTCAGAGTGGTAACATTTATCTACTTTACATCAAGCTGAATTACACAAAAATGTTATGGATTATTTCCCAATAACAGCTTGTCCCATTGTATAGTAAAAACAATACATAAATACATAAAAACTGAGATTATTTGAATGTGGGTTTATTACTTGTTATATTTAATAATAATTGGTATATACTTAGGGTCGATAACTTAGTGTGTTCCAATACAGAACACAACTACAATGTGTTTATTTACATAAATATTGTGATAATGTGTTGTGTTTGATGAGTGAACTTGAACATGTTAAAGTGGAAAGGAAAGGTCAAATAAGTCAATTCATTTACCAGATTCAATTAATTAGGATGAGGGAGTCACTGAAGAGTCATGTGTACTGCCCTTTACGTATAACAGTCTATACAATAAATATCTATCTACAGCTATTCCCACAAGTTTAACCTGTATCTACAATTTATAAAGAATATAAAGAAACACATGAAACGTCATGCCAAAAGATTTTTAGTCTTCAAATTCCTACACGGGTTTCCCCCAAACTGTTGCAACAAAGTTTTTTAACATACAATTGTCTAGGATGTCTTTGAATGCAATAGCTTTAACAACATTCCATTACCTGAAACTAAGCAGCCTAGCCCAAACCTGTTCCTGCGTGACAATGCCCCTGTGCATAATGTGGGATCTATGAAGACAAGCTAGTTTTGGTGTGGAAGAATTTGATATGACTGGCTCTAGATTCAGTCTCAACATCTTTGGATTTAACAGGAACAGCAAATGCTCCTCACATCTGAGTCTGACCTAAATAATGTTCTTGAGATTGTATTAAAATATCCCACTGAGTAATCACTAAAATCTACTGGGAAAATCTACATATTTTACATATTTTAATTTATGCTTAAACAATAAACTGAGTGTTCCCAATACAACATGTGTTTTTACATTATGCTTTATGAAAAAGGACAAATATTGACATTCTTAAATTAGGGTAGATTTTTAAAAAGAAATACTGTTGAAAGCATCCATACATCTTTGAGGCATTCATCGCTAACCTGCAGACTGAAGTGCCTCTCATGTTAGAATTTTAGCTACTGAAATTGGTGGGAAAGAAACCAGTCAAAAACTGTATTGACTACAAAACAGTTTCTAAATAATTCTCCTTGAGGTTGAGCGACATCTAGTGGTACTGTAATGTATTTTATATAAGTTATTTTGTAACCATGATAGGGTTCTGAATTAAAGCAGTTACTGCAAAGGAGTAAATGCATCATCCTTATCATTAAGTCATTGTTCTTTCCACAGAATACCTCATCTGTTAATACCCTATATCTTGTTTGCAAGACTTGTTTATTGCAAATATTATTAATAATACATACTATATCTTAATAAGATAAATGATAAAAAAAAAACAGTCACTGTGTCCTAAAAGTTATAACCCACTTGTAGCCATACATTTTAGCCAGACATGGGCACAAATCCTATTGTGGATTATTGCCCTGATGAACAACAATATCATGTCATGACCCTCCCTGATTGGCTGAGAGACTACTGCCCTGTCACAGATTCATAAGGATAAAGGGGTTGAGGCTGTTCAGACTACAAAGCTGCGTAGCTCCCATTTGCACCAGCTCAATTTATGGAGGCTAAAGTGCGAGTTTTATTCCACACTGATGTAGGCAGCATAATTACTGCACAGATTTCTCACATGCTATCATAATTTCCAAGTGAAGAACGACAGCACAATGCATTTTACTGTCACGTAATAGTAGACAAGGCAAAGGCAAGTGCAAATCATGTTTATTTTAAAATGAAACACCAATATCAATATCACCAATCTAAACTGTAGAAACACAAGCATGAACTATAAGCTACTGCCTTAAACATAACTAGACTAGAGAGTAACACCAGCAACAATTTGAACAAATTGAAGAAAAAAAAAAAGACTATGAGTGTTGTTCGATATCTGCTATAAATGCCTGTGTTAATTAACAAAAACATGTCTTAGGTTCATGTAGTTATGCAGTGTGGTCTGGAGAGCTGCAGTGGTTGATGAGAATTGTGTTCAAGCACTGTATTTGGCATAAGAATAACTTTATTTGACATAAGTATAAATGTTCTTAAATTTTGTGTAAGAACATTTGTATGTTGCATGAGCATTCTTCTAGCAGAGAAAGGGACTTTACATTAAAAAAAAGATCTACTTAATACATTTCAGAATACAGCAGAATTTCCCAAAAATATCAACATTGTCATGGGTCTAGCTGGTTGTAGTGCTAGACCGGCTGATGGTGTTGCCGTGGGCATGAAGGTAGGCATGTACGCAGAGGGGTGTAACAGAAAGTGTCTTTATTTAAACAAACAACTCAAAAACAGAACAAAGGAACTAAAACAACAAACTCAAACTAGGGCTCAGGAGAAACACAGGAACTGGAAGGGATCTAAACTCAGGGGACCAAGAGCTGACATGGGAACTAGGAGCTGAGACAGGGAACCAGGAGCTGACACAGGGACTAGGGATGAGGAAACATGGAGCTGGAGCTAACTAAGACACAGAGGGGAACTAAAGACAGGGACTGAAGACTGGAGGCACAGAGACTGGAGAGACAGGGCTGGAGGCACAGAGACTGGAGAGACAGGGCTAGACAGGAGACAGGGCTAGACAGGAGACAGGGCTAGACAGGAGACAGGGCTAGGGGCACAGAGACTGACAGGAACTAGACTAGCTGGGTTAGTGAGGTTAGTAGCTACATGTTGTACTGGGGACACTGGAGGCTGACCTAACCGGGTTAGTGGCTAATAGTGTTAGTACTGACCTAGGGGACCGGAAGACAAAAGGCAGGGCACACATGAGGCTATACCAAACTAGCGGCCAACCTACTAGTGACCAGAACCACTAGCAGTCACTCCCACTAGAGATTAGCCTACTGGAGGCTAACCCTACTAGGGGCTAACCCTACTAGCCATCCAGGCCTACTAGCGGCTAACCCTGCTAATGGCTAAACACTCATGTGGCTACACATACAAGGGAAGAGACCAGAAGGCAAAACAGCACTTACACAGGACACAGGAGGAGACACAGCCTAACTACACAGTGAACAAAGCAGCTCCATGAATCCACAGACACAAGGAACATCAAGGAAACAAAACTAGAGCCCTCTGAAAACAAAAGGTTACAAAACATAAACCAAATATAAACTTAAAGTAACAAATGAATGCCCACATGATGGTAATCCAAACAGACAAACACCAACAGACAATCAGACACAAACAATGCTCGACCCAGTTTCCCAGAACAAACTGCTATTTATAGAAAGTTTTAATGAGCCACCTCAGTTCAGGTGAGCCTCATCACCTGACTGAGGTGCCTTCTGGGAAACTGAGTCAACCAACAGGAACTACACAAAGACAGACAGACATGAACAGTGACCTCTAGTGGAGGTTCCTAACAAACATATTAACTGAAGTATAAAATTTCGTTAATGGAAATTGTGTGCACCCAATTCAATTACAAACAACTTCATTTAGAACTGTTCATTTCACTTCACGCCATGTTTGTGTGAAGGATGAGATTTATATGGGGTAATGGGGTAGTTTCAACATTTTCAGTCACAACTCCGTGATTCTATTTCCATTCAGATAGACTATGTTTTTCACCCCCTCTCTCCACTAAGCAAATTAATCACAAAATGACATTACATGTCAATGTTTTTTTTTAAATAACAATGTAGTGATTTAATCATTTTAGTCTTATCTGAATGTATACATGTTTGATGGTGCAGCCTGATGTTGTCTCTTGGTTTGACAAAAGTGATTTTTGAACACTACTATTTACTGTGCCGTGTAAAACATATAATAATTTAAAGCAGTTTCTAATTTAAGTAATCAGAAGAACATGATTTCAATTTATGAAGGATAAAGAATAACATATGGCCATGTGTAACACAAACATCTAGGTATGAAAGAAAAACAACTCCTTGGAAACTGCCTTATTCCCCTGGGCTTTACCTTAGGTAGTGACAACACATTAAACCTACCGTAAAGAGTTTATTTTCCTGCGCATCACTGTTTTTCATTTTAGTTATAATTTAATATTACTATTAATCAGTTATAATGAATCTTATATTAATGCAGTTTTCTTTTATTGTCAGAAAACTGTATATTGAACATCACTTTAACAGTGAAAATTGAAAGTTATTACTTAGGATTTTAATAATTAAAAACTCCAAAAGCAGACACATCAGAAAACAACTAACCTGACAAAAGAATAACAGATTTATACCACTTGACATAAAAACATTTATTTGTCACATAATCAACTTTAGACAGAATGATATGCAGTGCAATGCTTTTATGACTGTTCGTGACCCAAAATGGAAAGATTGGACAGAATAAAAAGATACAATTATTGCTACAATAAAAGGAAAATTGCAGTAAAAGAATACAATTAAACTAAAGATAGAATTTCAGATAAAAAATGTAATTAAAATAAACCGTGGAACCATCCCCAGTCACCACACGCATCCCAAACAGACCACACAGGGCATCCATGTGATGAGATCTCCAGCCAGAAGTGGGACACCAGGATGAGTCAAATGGCAGAGGGGGTCTGGACCACTGACAGCTCAGGAGCGACACGTATAGCTCAACAGAGAGACACAGAGAGTTAAAGAGAGAGAGAAAGAGTGATGAGAAGAGGAGAGAGCAGAAGAGAAGAATAGATAAAAGTTAGGTATGGTCACAGTCACACAATGCATGTGAACCTGTATTTAGTGCAGAGTGCAAGCACGGAGTCCCTGGAGCATAACTAACTATGACAGCTTAACTAAGGGAGAGCCAGAAGGAAACACAGACATGAGAGCTCCCGTAGATGTAAATCACTTCATCAATCACTTCACTGTCAACAAACCTGAGTGATCAATAAGAGTGGGGAAGACAGCATCTAAACATACCAGTTCACCATAATACTCTACATCCATGAGTCCCCCAGATCTGCTCCTTTACCTAAGGCAAATCTATTTACAAAATACTTGGCTTTTTAAAATAAATAGGTTTTTAGCCTAGACATGGAGACAGTGTCTGAGTCCCTAACATTAATTGGAAGACTATTTCGTAACTTCTGGGCTTTCTATGAAAAAGCTCTGCCCCCAGCTGTAGTTTTCATAACACATGGTACTGACAAGCAGCCTGCATCCTTTGATCGAAGTAGGGATGGCGGATCGTAAGACACTAACAGATACTGCGACGTGAGACCATTTATTGCTTTATACTGTACGTCAAAAGTAGTATTCTAAAATCGTTGTGAAATTTCACAGGGAGCCAATGCAGAATGGATAGGAGAGGGATGATGTGCTTCTGCTTCTAGTGAAGAGTGCTTCAATGGGGGGCCTAGGGTGGAATGTGCAATCAATGAAGATTGGTCAAATTTAGCCATGAATCCTCCAAAACTAGATTGGCCAGTGTTTCAGTCTCATTGTCCAACCCCTGTATATGCAGTGTATATACAGTGTGTGTATATAGTATGTATAGACGTATATAGATATATACTGTATATATAAAGATGACTCATTCAAACTTCTTGTTTCCTTTTGGTGATGTCTAAAATAACAATATGTTATTGTCTAGGTTAAGCACAAGAGCACTAGTTCATAGACTTTCATGTGTCTTATTGCTGAATGTTTTAAGACTGTAACAGACAAATGTTGCAATGTTTTTTTTAATGCGTATAACTTCCGTCATTTGTATGAAAACAAAAGTTTCGCTAAAGTTATTCTATTCAAATTGATAAAAGTGCGTAATCACATGATGGCCATCTTCGGTGTCCTGTGTAAATTCTACTGTGGCTGAAAGGTATCTGGCGCCACTTTGTCTCTTTTTTATTCTTGATAGAATCTGTCGCTGTTCGTTTTGCCTGTCTCCTTCCCTCCTTGTCACCGCCATGGTTCTTCCTCAAATATTACGTGATCCCTAGCCATGTGACATGTACAGCTAGAAAATGTTTTTTTACTGCCTTTTTAGGGCGATTTGTCTTGTAATACGAACTGTTTTAGCTTAATAAATATTTTAATATTCTGTTTTAACAATCATTTGAAATGACTACATATTTATAGTGATTATTAGATATTTGGAGTAAAATATTAGCCGAATACATATTTAATTGTTCGAGTCTCTGACGGAGTCCACGTGCCAGTGCTTTAGATTCACAGACCATGAAAGCGGTTGGGGAAGACGAATGATTTTTTACGCAATAACAATACACTCTTTGTGCACCTGTCTGATGCGTTATTCACCGCACTATAAGGGGCGGTAGGCGGCACCTTCCTCCTGTTCTGATACACTGAGTCACCGTGAGTCAGCTGTTTTCACCACAGACTAACATCACAACACTACACTAGCAGTTAGAGCACTGCTGCGGTTAGTACCGATGCTGAAATAGTGCTCTTGTGCATACCTAGGGCATAGAAAGATTGTTATTAGTCTTGGAAAACCTATCCTGTAGGGGTATGTGAGCCATTCACTGGAGCAAAGCAGCTTTCTGTATATCAACACAAAGAAACAAGAAGTTTGAGTGAGTCATGGTTCTTGTGTGTTTGGTAAATGAAATGTGAGTAGATACTTCTCAAATTTCTCAGTATATATCTGGAACTACTATAGGTCTAGAATGTGTTAAGATCATGACATTATTTGCAGTCCTATAGCTACTTACCAGTTATTTGAAGAAGGGTTTATGTTGTTATAAAGATTTAAGTTGTTTGTCTTTCCATTAAGGTGTTGGGAAATCTTCATCTAAGGACATCTGAGGATTGTCAATGTACCTGTGAGGAAACCAACAACATCAAACATCAAGAAACCCAGTTCTTTCAGAGAAATAAATTACCAAATTGACTAAGTAAAGCTTTTTTTTTTACTACTGTATATATCATTTATATTAATACCACTTTCATATTCCTATTTTGTACTTCGTCTTTTTTATTTGTGTAAATATTTTTCATTTGTGTATCATAATTGCAGAATCAACAAACATGGCCTACGCTGAGTCTGATGAAGTTACCGAGGTGGTGTGTTTGGAGTCAGAGCTGCAGGATGGACAGTAATATTTTCACCCCTTTAATCAACATCACTTTAAGTAAAATAGGATAGTTACTTACACTTGCACTATGATTTCCTTTGTGTCATTGTTTCTTATGATTGTGGTCTGTTGAAGAATGAAGGAGGTTGAGCTGGATAATCAGAAAATCCTGTTGATTCGAAATGAAGGAGAGTTCAGTGCTGTAGGAGCTCTGTGTACTCACTATGGAGCCCCACTTGTTAAAGGTAATCTGATTAAGACAGTTTTGTGGTTGTTTACATTCCAGAATAATATCAAATTGGTATAAAGGAAAGTTAATAGTGTGATAGTGTGTGTGTGTGTGTGTGTGTGTGTGTGTGTGTGTATATAGTGTGTGTGCATAAAGTGCTTAAATCAGCATTAGTATCTAGTATCATGTGTATTGCATGAACAGGTGCGTTGATGGGAAATAGAGTGAGATGTCCTTGGCATGGGGCTTGTTTTAACACTAAAACAGGAGATATTGAAGAGTTTCCAGGCCTGGACTCTTTGCCCACATACAAGGTGATGTGAGAAGGCATTCATTTTTAAATTTTGTGGGAACATTACCGCCACCACCCATACTGTATTTGTGTTGAACATGTATTTCTTTCACCTCATTTCTAAAGGTGAAAGTTGAGAATGGCAAAGTTCATGTTACAAGAAAGAAACAGGTTAGTGCAATACTTACTGGACTTACTTTACAGTGATGTTGCTTGAAGCCGGTGATGCACAAGAAAGCAAATGTAAAATGTAGTCACAGTGTTTGCATAATGATAGCTTACCTGCTGTTCTTTCATCTCAGAACATGATTAAACGTGTTAAAGAAATGAGCTGTAGAAGGCCTGGAGTCTGTCACAACATACTTTTAATTGGAGGAGGTGAGGATTGGAGGGTTTTATTTTATTTTTTTAAATAGTTTCATATAATCATAAAAAGCTGCTAAAATCATTGAACATATGATTTGAGTCTGCAGATCATATGAGAAACAACTGTTTGAAAAGAACAGATTAGCTGGTTTCTTTGCCCACTGTGCCTTTGGGTCAACAATACTGTATGCATTGTATTTTTTGTGGGTTATAAAATACATAATAATACATAAAAAGTGTGTCATAATTTCCTGGTCAGTATTGAAGATTAATTTAATACAAACAATAAAATGCTTTGCAAACTGCAACTGGGAGCACACCAGTCAGCGGTAATTAAGGAGCTTAGTGCTAGTGCTAATGGTAGTCAGTCCCTTTGGGATTAATTAAGTTCTATCTATCGATCTATCGATCTATCTATCTATCTATCTATCTATCTATCTAGCCAATATCTGAATTGCTACAAAAAAACTAAATTTAATGGCCAATGTATATAGTGTATATTATGAACATTAATTGACCTAAATCATATAAACTATGCTTTACAGTAACTTTTCACTGGATGTAGTTTAATGATATTTGGGCAGACATGCACATGCTTGTGTTAACTGTGTGCTTTTTTAGGTCCTGCCTCTTTGCAATGTGCAGAAACCCTTCGACAGAATAACTACATGGGGCGGATTATAATGGTAACCAAAGATGAGCAGCTGCCCCTTGACAAGACAAAATTGAGCAAAGTGAGAATTAATCGAAAAATTTATTAATTAATAATTAATAAATTTAATAATAAATCAAATTAATTTATTAATCTCATTATACCTGTCAATCTGGTGTTTGTGACTGAAAGAAAAAAAATCCATGTGAATCTTACAGGCCATGAATATAGAGAGTGAAAAAATTCTACTTCGATCAAATGACTTCCTAAAACAGCATGGCATTGAAGTATGGACAGAAAAGGAAGTAAGCAGAAATGTTTTCACAATATCTACACTATATGGTCAGAAAAGTCTGTGGATCTGACTAACACACCTATCTGCACTTGAAAATGAGTCCTCTTTTGCTGTTATAATTACCTCCTCTCTTCTGGGAAACTGTGCTGTGGGGATTTGCCCTTTAATCACAAGGGGAATTAGTGAGGTCAGTTATGTTGAGCAAGAAGGCGGTGAAATAAGGGGTGAAGTCCTAGTCAACCTAAACGCATTAAGCAGGGTGTTGAGGTCTAGGTTCTGTGCATATAACCAAACTCCAAACTTGGCACCTCATGTCTTTATTGACATCCCCTTGACATTGTCATGACTAAAAGTGTTTGGCCCTCTTAGTTCCAGTGAAGGGAAATTGCTTGCAACTTTGTGGCCATGATAACATGTCAATAAAAAAAGAAGAAGAATGGGCAACAATGAACAAAAATACAAGGTATAAGACAATGTTTATAATATTTAGAAAGTGGGCTGCAAACTTTATACTAAAACCCTTACAGTACCATTTGCACATTAGCCATTTGCTTTGTTTTGATAGTGAAGACACAGGAAAGGATTTTTTTTTAATCAACATTTCTTATGAAAAGGCAGAAAGTAAATAAAAATCTGAATTTTACCACAACTTTAGCATGTGAGTGGAGAAGACAGAAATTTAACTTTCGGTTATGTTCCAAGCTGAGCTACAATTTCATGAGCTGCATCCATCCAACTCCATCTCTAAAGCAAAATACATTTTCATTTTATATTTATGTGTGGCTCCTGTACCATTCTAGCAGGGAGTTATTTACTGTACGTGTCAAAATATACAGTACTGGAAAGACAAACAATATGACCTTATCATTTGTGAGTTTACTGAAAGAAACTAACATACACACTATTAGCGTGTTGATTTACCAAGGGATGTGTAATGTAAGTGTTCAAAGTGCCTCGCTGTAGAAAGTGTTCAAATTGTTCACACAAAACTTCTCAACCTGGATTCCAGGAACAAGCGATCTCCTGCAATAGGATATACTGTATAGTGTATGTTTTGGCTCATACTGTATATGAATCAAACATGGAGAGAAAATAAATTTCAAAAATTTTAATTACTACCTGGCTTACAGATTATTTTGCTTGCAGGTGGTGTCCATGAATACAGACGAAAACACAGTAACTTTTCATGATGGTACCACTCAGCACTATAATCAGCTCTTGATTGCTACAGGAGCAAGGTCAGATTCTCTCTTTGTGTGTTTTCTGTTCTTGTTGTTTTTCTTCAGGTACTGATGGCTACTAGTTCTGGTTTTGTAGACCTCGGAGTCTGCGGTGTCCTGGTGCTGAACTGGAGAATGTGAAATTCCTGCAGAGCCACAAAGATGCAGCTGACATTTATCAGATGAGTGTTGGCAACAGGGTGGTGATCATCGGAACATCTTTTATAGGTATATTTTGCTTTGCTTAAAATTGCATAGTATGCATGTAACTAATTTTATGAACCACCAACAGCACAAGCATCAAATGAGAACTCTCTTGCACATGTCTAGGCTTTCATCAAGGTCACCATTTTTCACTGGCATCTTATTCTCAAGTCTGTACTGATTCTGAAAGTTAAGATTCTGCATAAAGTTTGCTGACAATGTCATGGAAGAAAACACATTTTAGGTTAAGTAAACTTGGTTAAGTGGAAGGGTATTCAGAGATATGAGCGGTGATGCTAACCTTGTAGAACCTGGACTACGAGTATGATGATGGCCAGGTAGCCAAAGCAACGACTTCACAGAAAGGTACATCTAAAATTTATGAACTTAAAAAGGAGATGTTCCAGCTCCTTCTGTGACAGTGAGTGATAGTAAGTAATAAAAGCTTGAAAATAATAAATGCCTCAGCGCTCTATAATTTTCTACATAAAATGTCATGTTCTTTTGGCTGCGCCCATGAGATTTTGCCACAGCAGATCGTCCAATCTGCATATTTGATCTACTTAATCTCGGCTTGGGACTGGCAGACCGCATTGACTTGTGCATCTTGGGACTGGCAGATCGCATTGACTTGTGCATCTTGAGGCTGGGGTTCCCTGTCTTGCAACCAAACCCTGGTTTGATAATTAGATAAATGGAGAAAATCATGTTGTACTAACAGGGCTTTTACAAAAATGTTTATAATTAGTAAAAACACATTAACCAAGATAAAGGGTACTGAGAAGGTGTTATCCCTAGCTTTGGAGAGTAGGAATCCTGTAACCCTGACTGTATTATAGTAAGTTTTGTTATTGCACTATACAAAAATAAAACAACAAACACACTAAGCTATTCTGTTGATTCTCCACACCCCAAATGGTAAGGATGGGTCAAATGTTTTTATTCCAAATGTATAAAAAGTAAATATTTAATATTTGACCCTTTTACAAAATCAAATATCGATCTCTTGTTGAATACAGGAATGGAAGCAGCAGCTTTTCTATCTGACAAAGCAGCTAGTGTAGCTGTTGTTGGCAAATCTGATGTGCCTTACCAGTTTTCACTGGGACCAGAAATTGGCAAAATTACTATGCAGGTCAGAGAATTTATTTGTCTCGTCTCAGTTCTGAACTATTTTTTTGTAAAGGTGTCCATCTTTTAAATAGTTTTTTTAACAGATGTTGGAGGAGAAAAATGTAAAATTCTACATGAATAATGGTGTGGCAGAGGTACAAGGGGAAAATGGAAAGGTAAGACTGCACAGTTAAAAAAAAAAAAAAAAAAAGGATTATAAGAGTGTTTTTGTCATGACAAATTTGTTTTTGCAGGTCAAGCAAGTTGTACTGCAAAATGGTGACATGTTGCCAGCAGATGTTGTAATTGTGGGAATTGGTAAGAACAAAAATTATAATTTTATATTTTTTATCTTTTTTATCTTTAATATATTATGTTTCTGTACATCTGATTTTTATTCTTTGTCAGGTGTCATTCCAAACTCTGATTTCCTGAAGGGGAGCATGATGGAAATTGATTCAAAAAATGCCATTGTTGTTGATAAGGTAAGGTACTTGATTATCAACTACAACATACACTCCTCTGTGGAAGTGTAATTGAATGTATGAGTAATATTTATGATTATCTTTTATGATATGTCAAAAACAAAAAGGAAAAACTTTAATGCCAAATATTCAAATAACACTGCCAGTTTATATGGACTGAGGTGTAGAATAAAAGATTCTCTGAACAAGTGATAGTGAATAGTCACAATACTCGGAGAAGTCACTGGGTTTCACTAAGTAATTTTGCCACTCTGAGCTGATAAAGAAAAAAAAGAGACTAAGAACACTCTACTTAGAAACCCAAACCATGTTTAAATGTTTACCCCAAATTATTACAGATTGGTAAACATTAAAAAAAAAAAAATGTTCTAATTTTGTTTTAAAGTTTATGAGAACCAACATTCCAGATGTCTTTGCTGCTGGGGATGTAGCATCATTTCCTCTTTCAATTCATGCAGATAAAATGGTTAATATTGGACACTGGCAGTTGGCACAAGCACACGGTAAGGTGGAAAGACAAGTAAAAATATTAATAATAACTACAAAAATGTAATAATTAAAAATGTCTCTTCATAATTGTTATTTTAGGTCGGGTTGCAGCTTTAAACATGCTGAAGAAGCAGACTAAACTCCACTCTGTCCCGTACTTCTGGACTGTGTTGCTGGGAAAAAGTATCCGATATACAGGTGACCATTAGAAAATGACTATCAAATTTATGTACCAAAATTCTGAAATTGGCACACTACAAGGATATGAACACAGTTTTGACTTTGTAGGAAAGAAACAAATCCCAGATATGACACAAAACTAATTTTATTTAATAGCTGAATATGAATATGGTGCCCTTGTGAAACATAACACACATAACTCACATAACTTATAACCAATAAATGAAATGATATTAATTAATGGCCTTTTCCCAGTTCTCTCTTGAGAGGAAAAATAAAATGTTTAGAAAAAATAATGATGGAATCCTCATGTAATTTGCATTTCTAAAATAAATATTGCCACAAATCTAAACATTATAATTAGTCTACAGTTTTAATTAAAAAAATAATAATTAAAAGCCATAACACACTGTTGGATTTGGGACCTACAAAAGAGCTATCAAATAAAATGTTGTTGAAAATGGGCAATTCTTTTTTTTTTTTTTTTTTACCAAAGTACCGCTTTTTGTCTGTCTTTTCTGTCAAGGTTATGGTGAAGGCAATACGGACATTGTCTTCAAAGGAAGTGCTGATGAGAGGAAGTTTCTTGCATTTTATATAAAGTAAATTGCAAGATTTTTAAAATTTAAATTTAAATTATTAAAATAAAAGTCAATAATTTCATAATCTTTTCTCACAATATTTGTCTCCTTACAGGGATGATGAAGTTATTGCAGCAGCCAGCTTGAATTTCGACCCGGCTGTCTCAAGGGTGGCAGAAATAATGGCGACTGGGAAAAAAATTACAAAGTTAGAAGCTGAGTGAGTGTCCTTTTAAGCAAGATAACTAAATACAACTAAATGTTGTTTTATATCCATTTCAAGTATAATAATATATAAAAGTTTCCTTGCATTTTGTATCACATTTTGTTTAGTCAGTCATTATTTAATTGCATTCAAGTATAGTAATTGCATTAAAACATGACATGGACCTGTGCAATTATCTAATTATCTATACAGCAGAGGAGAAGGAAGATGGTCTTCTGAAATTTGGTCTTACTTTGGATGTAAAAGTAGTAACTCATATGGTGGTACTGCACAAGACTGCGTAAAACTAAATTACGCATCTGAAACTTAAAAACATCTTGCACATTTCCATGTAAAGAGAATATGGTTTAGGTACCAAGAAAACATGAAATTGACAATTTCTTCATTCACAGATCACAAGACCTCGGATGGTTGCAGCTCCCTTAGATGGACCATGTGCATCTTTATTTACAAAAGTCCTTTTTCTACTGAGAATGAGCTTGAGGACCAGCACACATTTTGAATACAACAGTGATGGATCATCACCTTTGTTTTGCCCATGCGTTTTGATTTGATGCAAAATAGGTGAAGACTAGACACTGGCTCCTGCACCAGCGTTTTTACTTCATATGTAGAAAAAGATTACTCTTGAAACCTTTTCTTTAATATGTTAGATTTACATGTTTGCTTTAACTTATTCTTATATTTAAGATTTAATCTATATTATAAATGTTCTCTTTGTTGCTCCTCATTTCTTTGTTGCTCCTTCCTTTTCTGGCTTTAGCTGTTGTGTTGTTAGTAGTTTTTTCCATTTGTTGTGATAGAAATTCAGAGAATTTAGAAGCAATTTGTGCATTATTTAAGGAGCCATTTCAAAAAAACATTAGAACTGGGCAACATAATTGATATTTCTTAAATTTGTCTACAGAAGTTAAATGTTCCATAGAAGCTTGTAGATTTGAAGATTGTGGTACTGTCTGGACTGTATGCAATTAAGTTTAATATGCAACTTTGCCAGTGAGTTTGATGTATCTATATTGTACTAAAAGTGAATCAACAGAATATGTTTTTTCAAGATAAAAAGTTAAGTTTTGGGATATCTATTGAAAATGAGCTAATTACTGTTGACTCTTAATAGAAGCTTTAGAAGCATTCAATAGTTGTTCTTCCAGACGTAAAAATATTGTACTACTGGAAGTACTAAAATTCTATTGTTTGTTTTAAGATTTTTCTCATCTCTTAATAAAGAAGCTCAAAAGTCTTAGTTTCTTGTGCACTTCTATGTCATTGGCTCTGGCATGTTGTGAGATGGAGCTACTACAACTCTCCCCAGAGTAAATCTCAACTGCAGAAGCACTGGGGCCAGGGAGATGAAAACAGTGGCACTAAGAGGCATTCAAGGTAGTTCAACCTATGCGCAGCTTATTTGTATTAATGTAATAGTGGGTCAATATATGTTAAATGGAAATAAATACCAACAACAACAAAACATTCGATATTTAGAGATGAAAATAAAAAAAGTATGTTAATAAAGCATTGCTTCCTTTCCTGAGTTTGATTTTGAGCTTAGGTTACTGTCTAGAGTTTTCCATGTTCTCTCTGTGATTATATGGATTTCCTTTGGATTTTTTTAAACTTCTGTCCACTGACCAAAAATATACACTTTAGACAGTGGTCCATCAGTTCTCCTGCATTGTACTCGAGGTACTCAGCATATGATCTTGATCCACTGCAACCCTGACCACTAATCCCAAGTGACCTGTGTACAGTTTATTTTGAATCATCTTCAGTTTCTGTTTACATATAATATTTTGTCTGGAAAACAATTAATCCAAACTATTTGTTAGCGATAGGTTCCTTTTTGCATATTGTATTGTTAATTATTATTTACATTTACACTTTTAGCATTGCTGTTATTTGTTCCGCATTTACTAAGTTAATCCAGACAATTTAGAGGTATTATATGCATTATACACTGCCCAGACAAAAAAAAGACACTAGATCACGGCCATGATATTGTTTTGATAAGCTTATTTTTCAATGTTTTTCAAAACATTTATTTCCATCCAGAGTCACAATATTTTCTCTCCAAGATCTTGTACTGGTGATGGCTTGAGTTGGACTGCTATTCTTCAGCAAATCCTAATGATTCTCAATGGCGTTAAGGTCTGGAATCTGTGGTGGCCTATTCATATGGGAAAATGACATCTTATGCTTCCTGAACAACTATTTAAGGCTGGTGAATCCTGGAATCCATTGTCATCTTGGAATTCAATTCAATTAAATTTTCTTTGTATAGTACAAATTTCATTGTTGCAGCTTTACACAATCAAAAGAAATTATAGAAGTTTGTATGAAATGTAAATGTATATGAATCAAAATGATTACTGTCCCTGATGAGCAAGGGCAATGGTGGCAAGGAAAAACTCCCTGAGATGGCAATAGGAAGAAACCAGAGGGGTTTGAGAGGAGCCAGACTCAACAGGGACCCATCCTCATTTGGGTGATAACAGATAGCAGGGATTGATCTGCAGTCATACTGTGTGTTGGGCAGCTGTATGATCAATATAACAGTTCATGTCTTTAAGTTAATATGGGGTCCAGTTCGTTATTGGAGGCTCAGGTAGACTATGGGAAACTCCAGTCCTGAACTATCGAGCGACTGCAGTCAAAAGTTCTCAGAGAACAGCTGCCTGCATCAGCCGAGCCTTCTTGATGGTAAAGTGGAACCACACGCATCTCAAACAAACCACACCGGGCATCTATGCAATGAGATCTCCAACCAGAAGCAGGGCACCAGGATGAGTCAGACAGGTCCAGAGGTCCCGTGTGGATCACTGGCAGCTCAGGAGCGACATATGTAGCTCAACAGAGACACAGGCAGAGGGAAATAGGGAAGGAAGAGGGAGAAAGAGAGAAGAAGAGTAGAGAGCAAAAAAACTAGAGATAGTTGGTCACAGTCATGTAATGTATAAGGTGAATGTACTGTATATGTAGTGCAGAGTGCAAGCAGGCCTCCAGCAGGACTATGACAGTTCAGCTAAAAGGGAGAGCAAGAAGTAAACACAGACATAAGGGCTCCCTGAAATGTAAAGCAACCAATCACTTCACCGTCAACAAACCTGAGTGATCAATAACAGTGGGGAAGACTGCATCTAAACATACCAGTTCACCATAGTTCACATAGCCCTGTTTTTTGTGACCAACTATCTCTAGTTTTTTTGCTCTCTACTCTATGTCCATGAATCCCCCAGATCTGCTCCTTTACCTATTTACAAAAATGCTTAGCTAAATAAATAGGTTTTTAGCCTAGACTTAAACACTGAGACAGTGTCTGAGTCCCAAACATTAATTGTAAGGCTATTCCATAACTTTGGGGCTTTGTAAGAAAAAGCTCTGCCCCCAGCTGTGGTTTTTATACCACACGATACTGACAAGCAGCCTGCATCTTTTGATTGAAGTAGGCGTGGCGTTTCATAAGACACTAGCAGTTCACTCAGATACTGCAATTCGAGACCATTTAATGCTTTATACTTCAAAAGTAGTATTTTTAAATCAATGCAGTGTGGATAAGATTCTGGTGATGTGCTCATATCTTCTGGTGAGCTGCTGCATTCTGGACTAACTGAAGCTTGTTTATGCACCCAGTTGAACAACCAGACAGTAAGGTGTTACAGTAGTCCAACCTAGAGGTGATAAAAGCTTGAAATAATTTATCTTCACTGTTTAGTGACAATAGATTCCTTACCGTGGCAATATTTCTGAGGTGAAAGGATGCTATCTTGGTAATATTATCTACATGTGCTTCAAATCTTGAAATATCCGTGCCATCAGGGAAGAAAAAAATCCACTGATGGAAAAACCTAGTCATTCAGTATATTCATCAGCTGATCTCTTGGTTTGGGGAAAATAACGTTGCTGAATTTAGACCTGACCAACAGAAGCAACCCACACTGTCTCCCACAAGCTTGTAGGGTAGGCACTAGGCATGATTGGTGTATCATCACTCTTCTTACCCTGAAATAATTTATTATTGCACCCTTTAACTCTAGACTCATCACATCACATGACTTTTTTCCCAACACTCAACAATGTATTATTTATGCGCCCTTGCAAACTGAAACTCCCCCCAATTAACCTCACTGATAAGTGGTTTTCTTAAGTCTACATAAGTTTAGTCCCAATGCCTGAAATTCTCTGAAATTCATTGTGCATGTGAAAATGCTCTTACTTTCATTATTAAACATAGCCCTGTTTTATTTTTATTGTTATAGTTTAAATAATGCATTTTTCAGTTATTAACCTAATTTCAGTAATTTCAGACAATATTATATAGAGAAATAAACGTAGACGTTTTACCTTCATAACTGTAAAATAATGTACTGTACTGTGATCATAAATACTGCCTTTTAACTTTTATAGTTCCTAACTTCAATCAATTTGCAAAGCTGCAACCTTAAGAGGTCACCTTGAGCTTCATGTGCAACCTCTGATGGGCAAAATAGGTTACTGAACCACAACAGCAACAAAATTAACATGAGTTAATTTTACATACAGTATTTTGATACTGTTACGACAGAAACGTTTAATTGACGGTATAACATAAATTAATGATAACATTTTAAGCAGCAGAACGAGAGCACATATGAGTACTTGAACAGAACCCGATGACGAGTCACTTGGGTCGCCATTAGTGGGTGCTGTGGAGTCACGATGGTGCCCGGATGTTGTTCCAGTTTCCAACATGGCGCGGGGGAGGTCCTGTTGCCGAGGGGGTTGACTTTCGATAAGCGTATTAGCCAGTTGTACTAAACTTTATAATCGTCTCCCAGTTAAACAAGGTGCTGTGTGAAGTTTATGGAGTTGAATGCTCGACGGAATCGATATTATACACCAGGTAACGTTTGAGTTCTGACAACTTTTGTGTACTTTTTTCTCTCGGCAAAACAAGTTTTTATATTCAAGACTTGAGTTTCGGTGATTCGGCAAGCTAATGGTTAGCTAAAGGAGCAGCTAGCTAGTGAGCTAACTAGTCGCTTACATGCATGGGAGAGTCAGTTAGCCTAGCATATCCATTTTAAAAATCGGAACGTTAAAAGCGGATTTGTTAGAAAAATATTTTAGTTTACAACTGAAATTTTTCTAAAACATAGACAGCTTGATTGTTTTAGGATAAAGTAATGAGTTTTAGTTAGCTTTGTGACATATTGTACATATTATAACGATACCCTTCTGTCTAGCTAGTCACCCGTGTTCGTCTTGGTTAGCTCAGAGACTTCATGATAAGGTTGTCACTTATAAAGTTATCATAAGAAAATAGTTAAATAAGACTAAAGTTTTACTTGTTGCTGTATTATTTGTATTTAACTAAAGAAAGTGTCAGTCTGAGTTTGTTATATCAGTGTAAGTTTATAAGCTGTAAAGTTATAACAATATAAAAAGTTAGAAATCTGTAATCTGAACTTTCTCAATTGTTTAATATATAGTTATTTACTATGTTGTCACTAGTTTCTGCCCCCTCAGGCTCTTAGTTTTGACTACTCACTTGTCTGAATCAGGACAAGGAAGATGATCTACTGTTCTCAGGATCTCAGTGTTTTCACTGGATTTAACTGGGTTCAAATGCATTGTGAGATGTGTTGATATTCCAGGAAACATCTTATTTCATGACTTCTTATAAACCCTTTATGACTCTGATATTACTCTTATAACACTATACCCTTGGACACTATCAAATAAGGAATAAAACACCATCAAACAAGGGTGTCCTGTATAGGGTGTTCTTTTGTTTATTTGTTTTTAATGTATTAATGAACAATAGATCTTTTTTAAAACTCTGTTTTGTGTTACATTTAACAAGTTCCTGTTTTCCATCACCAGTCTTCTTCTTTTTTATATATATATAAAAAAAATAGATAGTAACTGGTCATCCCCTTATTACAACAAAAAAACGATGTTAATAGTGAATAGTTTTCAGTGTTTACAAACTCGCTGACCGTTATAACACACTTGAACTCGAGACATAAAATTATCAGCTTCTTTAAAAAAAACTTCACCACATATATTAGACATTTTAATGACTTTGTTAAATAGCAGCATGTTTTTAAAGTGTTTTCCCAACTCTGGTCCTGGAGGACCCCCTGCTGTGCACAGTTTAGTGTTTCTGCACACTCGCTTCAATTCAGAAAATGAGATTAATAAGGTGATTAGTGAAAACAGATGTGCTGGGACCTGACACAACACTCAAGGGCCAGTGTTGGGAATAACTGTACTGGTAGCACGGGATCATGTGGGTGTCCACCATAAAAAAAGAGTAATTACTGTAGAAACAATTATTAATACGAGTGTGGGGACACGGGTGGCTCTGGTGGGTGAGACATTGGACATGCGTTTAAAGTCTATTACTTCTAAGCTGCCACGATTTGGCCCTTGAGCGAGGCCCTCATTCCTCCCCTGCTCGTATGCATAATGAGATAAATGTAAGTCACACTGGATAAGGGCATCTGACAAATGCTGTAAATGTAAGTGCAATAATGTAATTTGGATTTTAGCCAGCTCTATTTTCAAAGCTGCTTTTGTTGTGTAAAATGTATCAACATTTAGGGTGTTTTTACATTAGGGCTCTGGGATTGTTTTTGAATATTTTACCACAAAGTCAGGATTATTTTCATCAGTGAGAACACAATTGTTTTTCACACAGGAACTGTACGCATCTTTGCTGGAAAAGGTAATCTCAAGAAAGATATGGCATACTCGGGCATGGATCAAATCAGATATGGAAGCCAATTGTCATCATCATCATCACTTCTGAAATATGTTTGCCTTAGTAGAGAGAGCGTTGCTCTTGACATTTTTTCCAAAATAACAATAATATAATGCAAAGGTTAACCTGCTAGTACTCTTCTTCTCTTGTGTTTAATAGGGGTTCACAAACCCAGTAGTTACATACTGTCCACCATACATGTCCACCATGCAATGAGAATGGATAGGAAAAATAATGCGAATTGGGGGTGAAAATGTCTTATGTTTCTAGGTCTGCCGTAAACATTACTTTTGGTTGAATTTTACCAAAAACATTTATTTATGGGTATTGTTTGAGTTTTTTACAATACCAGTGCCAAATCGATACTTCTACAACTGTAACGGCGCCTAAACGGTGCCTGAACCAATGTTTTAAAATATATTTTTTAAAAGAGCCCCAAAAATGTTGGATAACATTAAAGAATGTGTTTTTATTAAAAAATATTAAAAATAAACAATATTTTTTATTTTAGTTTTGTAACACTGTACAAAGAGTCGAGCGCGCACAGAAAATAAATGTTGCTTGCGTGTGAAGGCAGAGACGAGCGCGCACAGAATCGAGAAGTCGCGTGTGCGCAGAGAACATGTTGAGCGAGCAGGGGAGACATTGTATACGCAGAATCGAGCTATTGAGCACGCAGTGGAGACACTGCACGCGCATAGAGTGCTTTGTCTGCTCTCAAAATGTCAAACCGTGCGCTCAGAATTGTGGCAGGAATATAACGCCAAAGGCGCACACTTTTTCCTGCAGACGCTTCTGTAACTTCCATTGCGAGAACGTCTGTGTATCTGTATGTATCTTTGTGTATTTCTGCATCTTGTCGTCGTGCTCCTCAGTAACGTGAGCAGTCCAACTAATCGATAACGGCATTTGTTGACAACGAATTTCATTATCGATAATTTATCTATTAGTTGTTGCAGCCCTACAATCGGGGAATTTTTTTTCACATGCGGAGAAAAGGGTGATGCTTCTTAGATTTAAATGCTGAGATGTTATTAAAAGAACGGAGAGAGTGTGGTAGAGATTTCCAGAGCTTAGGTGCGATAACACTAAATGATCTGCCCCCCCCATTGAAGATAGGCGGTACCGAGGGACAACAAGAAGGCCAGAGTCGGAAGAACGTAGTGAGCGAGACGGGATGTAGGGGACAAGCAAATTGAGGAGATAAGAGGGAGCTAGGCCATTTAAAGATTTAAAAACAAGGAGAAGAATTTTAAATTTGATGCAGTAGTTAACTGGGAGCCAGTGGAGATCAAACAGGATTAGGGTAATATGAGCAGAGCGTTTTGTATGAGTCAGTATTCTAGCCACAGAGTTTTGAATATATTGTAACCTAGAGATGGAGCTGGCAGTAAACCAGTGAAAAGGGCATTACAGAAATCAATGCGTGATGAGATAAATGCATGGATGACAGTTTCAGCATCTTTGGTACTGATGAAGGGACACAGTTGGGCAATGCGACGTAAATGGAAGAATGCAGATTTAGTGACAGATTTAATGTGAGACTGAAAGGAGAGTGTGGAGTCGAAGATTACTCCTAAACTTTTGACAGGAGTTGATGTTTTGATGTTAGAGCCAGCAATCTTGCAGGTGAAATTAGTGGAAATGTTGCTGCTGAGTGCTGGGGTGCCAATGAAAATGATCTCAGTTTTATCCATGTTAAGTTTCAAAAAGTTTAAGCTAAGCCAAGTTCTAATGTCCTTTTTGTCAATTTGGACAGATGGAGTAGGTGTACAGATGGAATAAAGTTGAATGTCGTCGGCATAAAAGTGATAATTAAGACCATGACGTTGAAGGATCAGACCGAGTGGTATTTTGTAAGTTGTAAATAATAGTGGACCAAGAACAGATTCCTGGGGAACACCTCTCTTCAGGGGGACAGTGGGTGATCAAAAATCCTTAACAGAAATGTACAACTGTCTTTCTGAAAGATAGGAAGAAAAACAAGAAAGAGCAGTACCAGAAATGCCCAGACAAGAGAGACGAGAAATAAGTAAATTGTGGGAGACCGTATCGAAGGCAGAGCTGAGGTCCCGTAGCAGTAATATAGACAAGGATCCAGAATCACCAGTAAGCAGTAGATCATTCACTACCTTTACAAGTGTAGTTTCAGTACTATGGAGGGGGCGAAAACCTGACTGAAAAGGGTCGAAGAGATTATTATCAAGTAGAAAGGACTGGAGTTGGGTAGCAACAGTACTTTCCAGTAATTTAGATATGAATTGTAAGTTAGAAATGGGACGATAGTTAGATAGAACTGAGGGGTCGAGGTTGGGTTTCTTAAGCACAGGTGTAACTGCAGCAGTTTTTAGTGGCAACGGAAATGAACCAGAGGTAAGAGATGAGTTGATGAAATGAGAAATAGGTGCAGAAATAGCAGAGTGGCAAAGTTTCAGGAGAGAAGTAGGAGCAGGATCAAGGTGACAGGAAGAAGAGTTGAATTTCAGGATTAGCTTAGAGACGGAGTCTGGGGTCGTCAGAGAAAAACAAGATAGAGACTGAGATGATAGATTTGTTGGATGGCTGAGCTCTGTATTAGTAAGGAAACATTGATGGACAGCATTAGTCTTCTCAAGTAAATAATCCAGAAAAGAGCAGCAAAACTCATTAGATACTATAGTATCCTGAGGTGTGCGTTTGGTAAGTTTATGTATCGAATTGAATAATGATAATGATATAATATTTCATATCATTCGATATCTATAATTATTGAATAGTTTTTTAACAATCCGTTTATAAATGAAGTAGAAAAAGTTTTTGAATTTAACCACTTTATTTTCATTTACCAACATTACTAAGGCAAATAGTTTTAATAGTCAAAAACAAACAAACAAAATGTATCTTGTCTCATGTCTTATAATAAAATCAAAATAAGAGTCAAAGAGACTCTTAAATAAAATGTTACAAATTGTGTGCAATGGTAAAGTGTAAATGCTGAACAATTAACTTTGTGATAGATCAACATCTGTAAAATGTCAATAATGACACAGTAAACCTCAAACTCTGTAAACAAAACAAATTATGATTATCAAATTGGAGCTTTCAAGTAGAGGAATAAACATTACCTTGCAACATTACAAATTGTAAGCAAGAAAAACAAGTTGGTTCACTCTCTCTGGTTTTAATGCTGCCCGATTACATGTGACTACATTACCCCCCTAGACTAAAAATTCTTTCTGAGGGGGTGCTGGTGGCTGAGATGCACAAGTATTTTTTTTCGAAGCTTCCTCACTCTTGGAAGGTTATACTCATGTTGCGTCCACCACTCCAGTTCAGACTCACTGTCAGCATCAGGGGACATCAGGTAGCTTTCCAGTTCACTCTGTACCCTTTGTCTTTCAATGAGAGGTAAGGCATCTCTGCTAGGGGTTTGACTCTTAAAGAAATTACCTAAAGCCTTCCTTTGCCTCTTCATACTCTGGTGGAGGTGGTTGTGTTTCAGGTTGTCATCATCCATAATTTCAGCTAGTGCCCATGTTTTAATGGCTTCTACATTGTCTGCCTTGATGTATTGAGCTTTGAATCTTGGATCTAGTAATGTTGCCATGTTGAGTAGGTCATCAGTGACCGGGTCTGCATATTTTTCATCGAGGTATGCCATGATTTTGGTTTTAAAGTCTTTTGTGAGTTGTGAACCCTAACTCTTGCAACTATTTTCCGGTGTGAGCTCCACCTGGTGGGTAACTCTGTGACAAGCTGATTTTTGGCGAGATTAATTTTTTTCTGAGCTGCTGCTAGATCCCTCTTTTTTTTTCCAGGAATAAGAAAATGCTGCAAGCACTCCACACCCCAATAGCCCTTTCAACTCTTGTCCTTCCCTACTGCCACTGAGAGGAAAAAAAGAAAAGAAAAAGATGTCGGGTATAAGCAACTTAAATATATACACTGTAATACATGCACAAAATACTAGCAAATAAAATTTTGGGGGCAATAAATATGAAGGAGTAAAACAAGAGTAACACAAAAAGATAAAAATTACAGTTTAATGATTAAAAGCCTGCCAAGTGTGCAAAAATAATTGTCTAATTGTTTTAACTGTGTCTTTCTAGTTAATTTTATATTCATATTAGTGTCCATACAAACACTTTCAAAGAAACAAGTTTTTGAATTTAACCACTTTGCCCGCTTTTATTTATACAATATTGTCTTCAGTAAGCACTGACTATGCTGATATCGTCTCTCACCGAATTTAGAGGAATCATTTCATAGCTGTAAGCATAGCTACTAGTGGTGCAACGGATCACAAAAATCACGGTTCGGATCACATCACGGTTTTTGAGTGCCGGATTGGATCATTTTTCGGATCAGCAAAAAAGGCCAGCAAACTTTTGGTTTTAACAAAAATAACCTATGGAATCCTAGGTTTTAACAAAAATAAAATAAATAACCAGCCAAATAAATAAAATAAAATAAATGTAATATTCAATACTCAGTTGTTAAAGTGCTCATGTAAAACAAAACTGCGATCTGAAAACAGACCAAATATTATGAGGAGATTTTTATTTAACTTTTTTTCTGGGCAGAGTAAATCTCTTAGCAGTCACAATGTCACTTGCAGTGGAGAATACAGTGGAGAACACTTTGTCACAAGGAACTGAAGTGGCGGGCACAGCATGGTGGAGTCTTGCCATCTTTGCAATGTGAGGGTATTTACACTGGCATGCTAAATTTATCACGTGTGCAAAGCAAGATATCTGTGGCCCAAGTCCAGCTTCTGTCACTGCATTTACTCAGTTTCTGGTATTAACTGTCTTGACTGGGCTATTGCTACATGCATTGTGCCTCTTTAACTTTCACTCTGCTACCGCTTTGCTAGATCTGCATAGCTTTCTGTAGACCTTGTTGTCCACCCGTCTGTGGTGATCACAATAGATGATGCATGTGATCTGATGATGATTTTATTTTTGTCCTGTTCGTAAAGTTTATGCTGAAGTGGGTATTTCGTAGCATAGCTCGAGCACTTTCAACATGTTTTAAATCCTTTGTTTTCCACAACAGAGTACGGCCTCATGTCTGCTGTGATGAACACCCGATAAATTTGGGAATTGCTTTAACCTGCCCTGATTCTGGTGCTGATTCTGCTTAAGTGAGCTTGCTGTGCTTGTTGCGGTTTCCATCCTGATGGCACACCAGGGTGACGTCACTTCCAGTGCGAGGCCAATGCTCTATGTATTGCCGCTTTTATACGGCGTTCACACTGCCTACACACTGTAATCGTTTTTTTCTACCACTTGTCTTGCGTCATCATTATATTTTACGAAGAAGCCAAAATACTCCCATACACGAGATCTGAATGAATCGGGAGACTTTACGTATTCTTATGCTCCGTCTAATTCATTACTTAAAGAGCAATATCAGCAGAATTAATCTGCGATCTTTAAACTTTTAAGATTAATCCGCAAGTTAAAAAATGAGCAATTAATCTGCGGGTCACGTGCATGCCGAATCGTGGGTTGTGATCTGTCTGCAGTGTCCGAGTTTTTTTTTTGATGAGCTCATGTTAACACGTGGTGTTTTGCAGTTATTGCACTTTGAGTGTCTTCTTATGAATTTGGCCATGATGATGCTTTCAAACTGGTGTTCTTCTGTTAATAGCATTCGAAAAGGTCATTTGTTTGCCAAAGTGTGATTATCCCCTATATATTGGAACTTTTGACACTTAATGTAGAATCAACATCATGTATAACCAATTAAGGTGCGAAAAATTATATGGACATTAGGGCAACCAGGACACCTGTGTTTAATTGATGCACTTGGGGCGTAAAGGCAAGCCTATCTTGTCTGATTTAACTGAAGCTATACTCTTGTACAAATTGCTAAATTGAAAAAAAAAAAAGGTGTGACAGATAAAGGTGTCAAAGCCCACAGAAAGCATGACCATGTTGTGTATTGGGCTGTATTGTTCTGCTTTGACACCTTGGGTTTTGTCATTCATGCATATGCTACTTTGACAAATACTAGGGGTGCTCCGATTGATGGGTCGCCGATCATAATCGGCCGATAATAGCTTTGGGAAGTTTTTTTTTGCGCGCTGCTAAAACTGCTTCACCTGTCTGGCAGTTCTACGCGTTGTGTGAAAAAGACAATACATTAGCAATCTGCAACCTGTGTAACAAGCCAATTCCACGAGACGGGAAGCACCCAAAGCATTTTAACATGAACCTCATCAGACATTTGAAGGTTAGTCACATAAAGGAACATGAGCAGTTTTCAAAGTTGGCTCGCGCTAAGAGAGAGGGAGAGTTCAGTAACTTGCGCACCGCCACTCACTCAGCTGTCGGTAATTCCCCTATCTCACGTACGCGGTTTCTCTCGGTGGCCGTAAGTACGGTTCATCATGATTCCACATGAGTTTTGGCGTTGTGATTACGTTTCCATCTTTCCGCGTTATGTTAATGTTAATTTTTGTTAATGTTTGCCGGTCCTCGCGGATGCTTGTGGACCTTGCAGAACGTCCGGCGACTCACGTCCCACCTGTCTGTTATTTCATTAAATTTTATACAATCTACAGGAAAGTTGTATTTGTCAAGCTCTAAGCTATTCCCAATTACTAACCAAGCACAGGCTGCTATGTTTTAAGTTGACGTGTTGCACATGTTGCTTGCCAATAAATACAGTTCATGATGTTCATGATACCCCTCTTCTTGTAATTTCAATACTTGATTTACATTGTTGTTAGATATAGTTTAATAAATAATGCTACATGATAAAGCTTCAAGTAGACCCTGTAATTGGTATCGGCCAATACAGCTTCTAGTGATCGGAAATCAGTGATCGGCCTCAAAAATCCTGATCGGAGCACCCCTAGCAAATACCACCAACTGTGTCTCCTGCCATGCTGCAAAACTGGTCAGGAATTAGCCTCCATATTCCCCAGATGTCAATTTAATCGGTCTTCTGTGGGATGTGCTAGCAAACCACCACTTCTCAACTTTAAAGGATTTAAATTTAAATTCAAATTTAAAGGATCTCCTGCCAGAAACCACTGCATACCTTCAGAGATTTTGTGAAGTCCATGGCTTGACGTGTCAAACTTGTACAATATTAGGCTTGTGGGTTTTTTCAGCATGGTTTGGTCTTTTTATAACAAACTTAAAGTTTTGAGGTGCTTAGATTTATATGCTGTGACATGGTACATAAGTGTGCATGTTTATCCACACCATTTAGACTGGTCAAATATTTTCTGTTTGGGAAGTGGTCATACCAAGTATGAAGGTTATTTGAACCTGAACGGCAGCAGGCCAGGGTGCAGTGCAGCGATTTATACAGTGGAACCTTGGATTACGAGCATAATTCGTTCTGGAAGCAGTTTGTATTCCAAAAACACTCATAAACCAAATAGACTTTTCCCATAACATTTCATTATCTATTCGTTCCATAGCCCAAAACAATAAATACATAAAAATTATTAATACAACATATAAAGTAAAAATAAAATTAACCTGCAGTTAACTGTCTGGATTTATTTTTACTTTTTTTTTTTTTTTAATGTTAAGTGTTTTCCGTTTATGCGCCAGGCGCCGTGTATGGAATTTTGTGTGTGTGTGTGTGTGTGTGTGTGTGTGTGTGTGTGTGTGTGTGTGTGTGTGTGTGTGTGTGTATGTGTGTGTGTGTGTGTGTGTGTGTGTGTGTGTGTGTGTGTGTGTGTGTGTGGAATTAGCCCCTCGCCTCGTCTTAAACAGTAAAACTCCTTCTCCTTCCCCCACCTCGCTTTTTAAGTTTTACAACTAACATAACAAACACTGTTTTAATGGGGGGGAAAATAAATCTCTCTAATGATACTCGCGTGAGCATACTAACGGAATCACTGCTGTAAAGTAAAAAAAAGAAAAATAAATTAACCAGCACCATACTTTTGAAAAGAATTGTGACAGAGCTGAGTTTTCTGTGTAAATAAAGCGCGTGTGCAGCCAGAGCTGAGTTTTCTGTGTAAATAAAGCGCGTGTGTGCAGCCGGAGAGATCTGTGTGTGTCGGTGTCAAATTACACGCACACACAAAGTAAGTGTGTGTGTCGGTGTGTGGTGCACAGTGTCAAATTACATGCATAAAACTGGTTTATTTATGAAATCAATGAACTGCTACGGAGAAAACAATTTTATTTCTGCATGCAACAAAAACTAGGAAATTAGGAAATACACATTTCTTAGACACTGTAAAAAACACTTGTTGGACAAGATGGAACCTCATATTAGAACAAATAGTTGCTAAGATGGTGCAAAGTGTTTCAATGTAATCTGTCAAGTGATGCCGGTCTTTTTTTCTGTGTTATTTTCCTTTTGTAATCTTTCGACTGCTTAGCTCAGTGTTGTTTAAAATCAATTGAAACATGTCGGGTATGTGGTTGATTGACGTATGTGGTTGATAACGATTGCTGGATAATGTTCAAAATCTTTAGTCAAGAAAAAGATAAAGATTTGCATCTTTAATTACAGAACACATGCAATCAGTGAAATGCTTACTTTGGTCAAATAGGCAACCTGTGGAAAGCATTTATATATTGAAAACCATATAAAACAATATAGAACAATAAAACAATATAGCTATTAACATATAGTGTTAATAGCTGGATTATTCATTTGTCTCTAAATTTTTAAAAATACATTTTATTTATCTCCCTAATGTAGTTATACCCAATTTACCACCATTTTTTCTGTTCAGCAAATAAAATAACAAAGACCCATTTACGCACCCAGTTCAGTGTAGGAACATTCTGTTGTCGTTGCACCTCAGCATTCCATATGAAAGGGTTGAAGGCTGAATTAGGGATTTGTGTTGACTCACCTTTAATCTTGGAATAGAGATAGTGACAGGGGTGAGACTACATCTATATGAAAAGGGAGAAAACTGTTGACATATGTGATGTGCATGTGAAATACTGTAAAGTATTAAAAAAAAAACGTAAACAGCTAGTTAAATATCTTATATGGAGTAGCTCAGACAATCCACTGCACTTATGGCTAAAGCCATAAATCTTTCAGTGTACTGATTAAAATGGAACAGCAGGGCCAGGCTTTAATTTTTGTATCTCTTTAAAATTGTTTAAATGTTTTAAAGTGCAACTGACATTTCTGGGCTAATTCTAGCATTAACTTTTTCTCCCGACAAATCCTGCTTTTTCTATGATTGTTTAGGTCACCACAGTAACATTTAAATTACATAGCTGCTGATCTATAGCATCCAATCCTAGAGCACTAAGGCAAGACTTCAAGGCAGTTAAGGTAAGGGCTGCTGTCACTCAGAAGCAATGAAAAAACATTTATATAGTTTTATATAGTTGTGTACTGTATTTTTGGTTGTCACGATCAGGGCTAAAGGATAAATAGTATGGCCTGTCCTATGGTCTGTATATGTTCAAGGCTGGAACAACAATGTAAAGTGGTCAGTAAATATTTACAGGGTTCAAAAATCATACAAATACACACTAAAGTGCCACTGTTATGTTGTGTTTATTGTGTTCAGAATGGCTCACTAATTAAATATTAGTAATTATTAAATATTAGTGAGAAAGGGATGCCCAGTGTAATTTTTATTCCACACATCTCGTATGCATGTTAAGTTTAATACATTATTATGGCAGCTTTTGCACAACATTTTCTGTAATTCTTTTAGTTGAACTTCTATGGTATTTTGAAAATATACTTCTTGGTGGGGGAAAAAAGCATGACATCAACCCTAGTAATACATTCATGCTGAGATCTGAGATGCTGAGCTCATGTGCTTCCTGACATATTCAAAAACCATCTGATTTCACTTCAAAAGCTGCTGCACTTTTGAAAAAATTTCAGTACAGATGCAAACCAATAAACAGTGAGTTTCCCAGGCCTAACTGGCGGGGGCGATTAGGGACTCTACAAGACATGTGTGTTTGACTTTAGGGAGTGTCTCATTCCTTCTGGGAGAGTTTGTGCTTTAATGAAACAGAAACTCAAGAAAGAGGTTTATGCTACTGTATAAAGAAGCTGTGTTTTTTTTTGTTTTTTTTTCACCTTAACAAACAAGCTTCTGACTTCAAACTGTATTTTTCATGTCTGTATTGGAATGTGTATTTTTGGATACAAAGGTTTCTAGAATGTTTATTTCAATAGACTATATATAAAACACAATAGAATTCAGGTTCAAATTATCACTGAAGTGTAAATTTAGAATTAAATACTTTGTTAGACAGGGTTTATAAATTAAAACTTAGCAATTCAATTGATTTTGGTTATTAGCAGTATTGGATATAACTCAATTATAGCCTGTTGACTCAATTAAATTAGATTTTTGGACAAATGTTTTGATTTTTAAATTTGAATGGATATAATTAAAGCTTGCTGTGATTTTGTTTTTAACAGAACTGTTAAGCATCTACAGAATATTGAAATATTATGTAACTTGTGTTGTTGATTTGTATGTTGTACATTGTAAACAAGCAAGAACTTTTTTTTTCTTTTCCTCCATATTCCCGGTCAGTAGGTGTCAGTATTGCACCAACTGCCATAAACGCAAAAAGCAAAAACAGTAAAAGCTGTTGTGCATGTTTAAGAAATATATAATTTGTAGATTTGTTTGCTACAAAATTCTAAATAATTTAAGTGTGTTACTTCTGTTAATTCTGGATTGAGAACTGGTCTGTCAGTACAGTTAATTGAATTGACCAACAAAATATTGGTTACATTGTATAATAGATAGTTCTAGTATCTGACATACTTAAGGAATTCTTGTATAGTGAGTATTAATAAACATGTTGGGTCTTTTATTTATATATTCACTTAAACTACTGTACATAGGAGCTAATTTTGGCTTTATCCATTTTGTTACTCTGATGTAAGGTGTTTTGTCATTCTGCTTTTGATTAAGGCTTATATAGGCTACAAATTAGCCCAAAAAGAAACAAACGAAATACAGCACATTATTGTTCATCTTTGCATACACAGTTTTCTATCAGACATTTAAATCATTTGACTTGACGGCTTGTGTGTGGTATGGCATTTTAGGGCCTTTTCCTTGTGTAGAACACAGGATCATGAGTACTTATAGTCATGCTTTTCTTCCTTCTAGTTCTAATGCTCTGCTGCAGCCATGTTCAGCAAGAAGAAAAAACAGCGCGTTCAGATTTCGGCTCCCTCCAACTTTGAGCACCGTGTGCACACAGATTTTGATGAGCAGGAGCAGAAGTTTGTTGGGCTTCCTCGCCAATGGCAGAGCCTCATCGAAGACACTGCCAAAAGGCCCAAGCCCTTCATCGATGCAACAGTCATCACCACTGTGGAGCCTCGCAAGGTTAGCTTATGGGTGGAATGAGTATTTCCATATAATTGCTTTGCTTTGCAACCACTGCATGATCAAAATATTATTGTATCTGATTTCTTTCCAGGTTTCTTAGTAATTTGTCACTTGAAATGTGGCTTTAAATGGAAGCATATATGTTCAGAGAAACTAATGAGTAAGAGATGCTCACTTATTGTATGGTTGTGGCATATGATTGTACAGTGAATGTTTCTTCTTAATGATCAGTTATTGCACAAACTGCTGAGAGCAGAACTTGACCATTTAACAGTGCTTGAAAGCAGACCAACATTTAGTTATGTTTTTGTTGTTTACCCAGCAAGATGTTAGATATGTATGTATAATACACCTTGCGGTACAGTTGGCAATTTATTTATTTTTGGTCAGTATTAAAAGGCCACAGATATTTTTAAGGTTCTTAAATAGTGTCTGCTTTGCTCTTTCTTTTGATCCAATGTCTGTTTTTTAGGCCATAGTGCGAGGCAGTAAGATAGGGGTTGACGGCTCTCTGACATGGCTCCTGGATGAGTTTGAAACTATGTCAGTGATCCGTTCAAACTCACTTCGACGGGGCAGTCCTCCCATTCAGCCTCACAGTGACTTGGGCCCCTCTGGGATGCAAGAGAATGGAGAGCACGCTCACCGGCAACATGAGCTTGCAGGCGAAATCAGAGACAGGTGCAGCTTGTTTTATGCTGTGCTATGTTTGTGCTCTTTTATTTCAGTTGGCTGATTTTTTTTTCTTATTCGTGTCCTTAGAGATAAAACCCGCCCCGATTCCCAGAGACCATATCGAGCCCATCAAGAAGACGGGAAACCAATGCAGCCTCGTGGCCAAGAGACAGGCAAACGCAAAGAGCAAGAACGACCCACTGGACCTCATGCACTGCCTCAGAGAGAGAGAGATAAGGATCGAGACCACCACAGTCCAGTGGTGTGGAGGGAAGTGGCCAATGACAAAAGACCAAAATCTAGCTACACAAGTCAGGACGAAAGCCCACAGTCTCCACGGGACAAGAGACCCCTCTCCGGACCAAATGTTCGAACCCCCAACCTGCCTGTTGCAGAGGGGTCCATGAAGACAGTACAGCAAAACCGGGGATTTAACACTTACCCTCGTGCTGAAAGTGATTCCACAAGAAACCCCAGCAGTCAGGTGAGTACAGGCCAGAAAACAATGACTGGGATCAGCTGAGAGAGTTCTTTCACACACTGAAGTTTGTGGCTTTCTGTTGCTTTTTTTCTTTTTGATTTATTTTTGATGCTGTGGTTAAAGTTCCTGCCTAATAAACAGGAGATCCTGGGTTCAAGTCCCAGCAGGATGCATAATGCAGGAATCCGTTAGGATATGTCTATGCTCAGGACAAAGCAGTGGTGGCTCAAACAGGGTGGTTAATGTTCTGGGTTACTGTTTATAATGTTCAGGATTCAAAACAGCCAAGCTTCCACTGTTGAGCTCTTGAGCAAGGCCCTTAACCCTATGTGCTCCAGGAGCACTATATACTTGCTGACCCTGTGCTCTGACCCCAGCTTCCTAACTGGGATATTCAAAAAAAAAAAAAAATTCACTTTGCTGTAAGATGCATGTGACAATTAATTAAATATTAATCTTATCTTCATTTCCATTGTAGGACCTGAAGCCGGGCAGAACTCAAGACCCTGCCCCGAATGGCCCATCCAGTGGGTCAGGCCGAAGTGGAAACACCGGTGGTAAGGTCTCCTCGCAGCAGCATCATGCTTCTCATCCTGCATTGGGTCCAGATCCCCCCCAGAGTCAACCATTTCCGACAGCGTCCCGACCTGCTGCTCCGCCTGGACCACCCCAGCAACCCCAGCGTGTTTCTCACGAGCAGTTTCGTGCTGCTCTTCAGATGGTGGTGGATCCTGGTGACCCTCGCACCTACCTGGACCACTACATCAAAATTGGCGAGGGTTCCACTGGTATTGTGTGTATTGCAACAGTTAAGAGTACAGGCAAAATGGTTGCTGTGAAAAAGATGGATCTGCGCAAACAACAGCGGCGAGAGCTGCTGTTTAATGAGGTGAATTTGTTGTGACTGTTGCTTTAATTTCTCTAAACTTTTTCAGTTTTTGTATTTGTAGCATACATACAGTTGGGAATTTCACAAATGAATTACAGTGGAACCTCGGATTGCAAATAACGCGGTTTGCTAGTGTTTCGCAAGATGAGCAAAGAATTCTAAGAAATTTTTACTTGAAAACCGAGCAAGTATTAGTTCACGAGTGCCGAGTATCATGTATCATGCATACGCTCTTGTTTCGACACCAAACGTCATGTGATCACAACTGAGCCAGTGATTTTTCTCTCTGTCTATTACTGGTATAATCAACGTCTCCCTCTCTGTTTCAGCGTTTCTCATATGTGTTTGCGCGCGTAATTTGACACTGACACACACACACACACACACACACACATACACACACACACTCTCTCGCCTTTATACCCGCACACGGTGTGCGCACGCGTAATTTGACACCGACACACACACACACTCTCTCGGCTTCACATACGAAGACACACTCTGCTTTACACAGTCGCAATTCTTTTCAAAGGTAAGGTGCTGGTTTATTTATTTGTTTTAAATTTTTTATTTAACTTTTTTTACTTTACAGCAGTGATTCTGTTAGTACGTGCTCGTATGCGTGTCATTAGAGAGACTTCTTTTTTTCCTTTGTTAAAACAGTGTTTCCGTTGTGTGTGTGTGTGTGTTGTGAAACTTAAAAAGCGAGGTGGGGGTAGGGAGGAGGAGTTTTACTGTGTAGGAGAAGACGATGGAAGGGGCTAATTCCACACATACACAAATACACGTCGCCTGCGCGCACAAATGGAAACACTTTATCTTTCTTGATTTTATTTTTATTTTTTTTTAAGGTAAAGTGCAGGTTAATTTGTTTCATTTTTACTTTATATATTGTATCAATTATTTTATGTATTTATTTTTTTGGGCAGTGGAATGAATAATTTGAGTTTTCATTATTTCTTATGGGAAAATTAGATTTGGTTTACCACTGTTTTGGAATACAAGTTTGCTTCTGGAACGAATTATGCTCATAATCCAAGGTTCCACTGTAATTTATTCTATCCTATTCTATTAATATTCTAATCTATCCAGTAAGATTTTTTTTGTTTTCAATTCTTTAAGGTGGTGATCATGCGAGACTATCACCATGAGAATGTTGTGGAAATGTACAACAGTTACTTAGTTGGTGATGAGCTTTGGGTTGTCATGGAGTTCCTTGAAGGTGGAGCACTCACTGACATAGTCACACATACAAGGCAAGTGTTTGGTTGTTTCTTATTACTCACAAAGTTCTCTTAACACTCACTGGTTATTTGAATGAGTAGGATAAAGTAAATGTGCAACAGCTGCTAAATTAATAATTTTTTAAACATATTAATGTAATGGATCTGACTACTGTATATGACATACTAGTGTAAGAACTCGTCGTTGACTGGTGAAGAGGTTGAAGCCCACTTACATGTCAGAATTCTCTGCCTAACTTATTAATCCAAAAAAAAAAATTGTAATGTTATGTATCTTCGGGTGTTTCAAACGATCTGTTCCGTTCTGTACCTGAGCGCGATTTCTCCCCCTCCCCAATCTCCCGCAGGTCTGCGTTCACACTGTAACATCGGTTCTGATCCCGGGCACACTTGCGTATTTACACAAGCGGAAACAGTAGGTGGCGGTAGAGAGGTAGTTGGTTTGTTTTTTGTCTGAAAAAAAACTAAGAAAGAAGAAGAAACTGTGGGACACCTGTTAATGCGCCGTGTGGAGGTTTTATTTTTGTGACAAAAACAGCGCTCTAAACAACTTGCCTACTAACACATCTATCGCACGGCTCAGAGGGTGAAATGTGCGCGCGCTGCACGGACACTACACGAGGCACTGAGGAATGACTTTACAACTGTACTCTGTAAGGTGAGTAATCAGGTGCAGTCTACATTCTCTACTGATTTCCAGTCAAATAGAAATAAAGTGCTCATTAAACATTACTTTCTTTAGTCATAGCACATGAGCGATTTTTTTTTTTTCTTTTTATCATAAAAATAAAGTGTTTATGTACTCTGAATTAATCAGATGTAAACAGTGAATAAATAAATGCAAGAAATGCAACAAATAAATGTAATGCCTGCTATAACAAAGTTACAAAATTACTGAAGTGATGTAAGATACATATAATAAATATCAAATCATGAACTTCTGTTCTCCTCAGGATCATTTGGGTTCAAGAGAGGGGTGGTCTGTGATGGCAGCATGTCCTTGTGACCAGGAGAGACCAGGAATGGCTACTAAATACTTCTATTAAGAAGACAATGTTCCTACAAGAGAGATTCTTGAGCTCTTTTTTTCCTTACCTTGCTATGTGTAGGTTTTCAAACTTAGCTGAAGTACTGTAACTATTGAATGTAAAACCTCACCATGCATCAATGTTTAGTGTTTAACATGTTGTGTGCCGTGTGTTTATATTGCATTTTTGTAAATGTAAAAATAAATGTATACTGTAAAATCCAAGATGAGTGTGGGGGATTTGGAATAGAGATAAAGTACTGGATATGGTGCAAAATGTTTTCTTGAACATTGTTAAATTAAAATATAATCAATGTAAATTTTGTAACAAAAGTAGCTGTCAAATACGAGAAAAAATATAAACATTAAAATGTAGCATATTTTTATATTTACTTGTACTGTACTTGCATAGCAAGAGGATGTGTGTTAATGAAATTAAGACAACAGTTGGTCCATCATCTGCATCATCCTATTCGATCTCTTGATGTTCCTTCCTCAGCATGTCAGCTTTTATAGCTGTCTCTAAGATTTGTTGGAGAAGGTTGTACATAAAATATGAGTAAAGAGTAAAGTAGCTATAACTCTAATGGCTACATAAGCACAACACATTCTGCTCTTCTGAACAGTGAAATGATCTGAGGCCTTAAAGTGAGCGTACATGAGGAGCATTCGAAGTTAACTTTGTTGTGAGCGAATATCATCCTGTATCTTATTATATGCATTTAAATGTCACCACAAGATCCACAGACAATTACCTGGAGATGTAGTGATATGAGACTCTCTTTAACAGTGTTAATAACAGGAGTTAATTTAATATTAGTATTTAATATTAACTCACCGTTCACTCGCAGACTCTCTGCTGGACCAGGCTCCACGCTGTCCGGTTCGGATGATGAAGGTAGATGATGTTGTGGGTCAGATTTCATTCTCACAGACAAAAATCAACTGGTCCCGGGATACACTACATACGGCACATAACTGTTCATAACAACAGCACTTTTACTCGAAATTTTTATTTAACGCTTACTATCGTGCTGTCAGTTTGGATATTTTACACACCCTCACCTCGGACTGCTGCGTGTATGTTTCAAGTTCAACAACTCCTGTTTCATCTCATGTTGGCACTTTATATTACACTCCTAATACTCGCAGTCCAAGCTTCCACCGTACTTCTTTGATTAGCATCAAAGATTCGGGAACATATGAGACAAACTACAGTCATGGCCAAAAGTTTTGAGAATGACACAAATATTAGTTTTCACAAAGTTTGCTGCTAAACTGCTTTTAGATTTTTGTTTCAGTTGTTTCTGTGATGTACTGAAATATAGTTACAAGCATTTTGTTTCAAAGGCTTTTATCGACAATTACATGACATTTATGCAAGAGTCAGTATTTGCAGTGTTGGCCCTTCTTTTTCAGGACCTCTGCAATTCGACTGGGCTGCTCTCAATCAACTTCTGGGCCAAATCCTGACTGATAGCGACCCATTCTTTCATAATCACTTCTTGGAGTTTGTCAGAATTAGTGGGTTTTTGTTTGTCCACCCGCCTCTTGAGGATTGACCACAAGTTATCACTAGGATTAAGATCTGGGGAGTTTCCAGGCCAGACCAAAAATGTCAACGTTTTGGTCCCCGAGCCATTAGTTCTCACTTTTGCCTTATGGCACGGTGCTCCATCGTGCTGGAAAATGCATTGTTCTTCACCAAACTATTGTTGGAAGAAGTTGCTCTTGGAGAGGTGTTTTGGTACCATTCTTTATTCATGGCTGTGTTTTTGGGCAAAATTGTGTGAGCCCACTCACACACTCACTTGGATGAGACGCAACCCCACACATGAATGGTCTCAGGATGCTTTACTGTTGGCATGACATGTCAAGTCTGCCATTCTAACCCAATCAGCTTGACATAATGATCTCCAGCCTTGTGCTCGTCAACATTCTCACCTGAGTTAACAAGACGATTACTGAAATGATCACAGCAGGTCCTTTAATGACAGCAATGAAATGAAATGTGGAAAGTTTTTTTCGGGGTTAAGTTAATTTTCATGGCAAAGAAGGACTGTGCAATTCATCTGATCACTCTTCATAACATTCTGGAGTATATGCAAATTGCTATTATAAAAACTTAAGCAGCAACTTTTCCAATTTCCAATATTTATGTAATTCTCAAAACCTTTGGCCACGACTGTACTTTTAATGGATTTTATTTTTATAAATTATATTTTTATAATCTTTCCCAATAATGTGTTCACCACTGGAGGGCAGGTTTGCAGTCTAGTCATTTACTTTTTCCACACCAATATGCATTTATTTTAGCACAAAACTGCATTTATTTTAGCACCTATACAACAGTGATATAGATATATATGTGTTTGTGTTTCAGAATGAATGAAGAGCAGATTGCCACTGTGTGCCTGTCTGTCCTAAAAGCCCTGTCAGTGTTGCATGCTCAGGGTGTCATCCACAGAGACATCAAGAGTGACTCTATTTTACTTACTCAGGATGGCAGAGTGAGTGTTTTCAGTTTCAGAGAATTCTAAGTAATACCACTTGGCTTAAAGCACAGGTTCAATGTTTTAGTAATGGTGTTTATTTTGTTGTGTTCCCAATACACTGGAATCAGTTATTCAGTTGGGTTAAAGTGGGTGTGATGGGGAAAATATTTAAATGTGCCGCAGAGCAGGTACTTCAAACACAGATTTGAGAATTTGTGTAAAATTGTTTTGTTTTAAAAACCACTACCACACTTACCTGTTCTGTATGACCTATTCTCTGTTGTGGTTTAAACTCCTTTTAGCAAGACTTTCTGTTTTAATAAGCTTGATGCTATGTGTGAGAACAAAAAAGTCTACGTTGACATAGGCCAAAATCACATGAAGTAGACTGTGGAGAGTTTCAGGCACTGACAGTGCCCCTAAAATAAACATTAATAGGTTACACAGGGAGATTTTTTTGGGTTTCATTTTGTGGTTGATGTAAGAGAAGAGGAAGTGTTTTTTTTTTTCTTTCTTTCTTTCTTTTCTTTTCTTCCCTTCTCAGCAATCATCAGTTGTTTCTCAGCAAAGCTTTTAAGTGTTTGCATTTTTTTTTTCATGTTTCATTTCCTCATGTCATGTTGGCCAGCCATCCTGGGGTCATTAACCCTCTTGTGTGTAGCCAGCCATGCAGTGCAAGGTGTTTTCAACAAATTTATATTAGCTTTAAAACTATTTCTGTGTACATAATAAACCACACTACATCATTCTATAGAATAGCCTGAAAAGCACTGTCCACATTATTATTCTTTTAAAAACTGAGAATCCATTTATCTGCTAATAGACTAATGTTCTGGGCAAATGACTTTTTGCTGAATGTGAACCAAAAAAGTGAAATGTAACAATGGTATTAGCTCAGAATGTAGTTGCCAACTTGACAACATTGAATGGTGTTGCATCAAGATAAAAGCTTAACACAGGAAATGACCTCTGTGAAATTGTGTGTGGACATCATTTGCACAGCACTGTATGTTTTATTTTCTCATCAGTTGTTTTTATAAACATGTTCTATCTTTTTTGAACATCTCCAGATAAAGCTGTCTGACTTTGGCTTTTGTGCCCAAGTTTCAAAAGAGGTGCAACGAAGAAAATCGTTGGTTGGAACTCCTTATTGGATGGCACCTGAGCTCATCTCAAGATTGCCGTATGGACCAGAGGTGAGATTCCATTTTTACTGTCATGCCACACTTAACCGTGTGTTTTATTTTTAGCCATTATGTCAAGCCTTTCTTTGCATTCAATCTCACTGCACTCTGATTAATGTCTGATGTAAATTAATAGTTGGTGTTGCTTTAAAGAATCCTGAAAATGATATTTTTGTGCGCAGGTGGACATTTGGTCTCTTGGCATTATGGTAATTGAAATGGTCGATGGAGAGCCTCCATATTTTAACGAGCCACCACTTAAAGCAATGAAGATGATTCGAGACAATTTGCCGCCCAAGCTGAAGAACCTTCACAAGGTAAATTTCTCAACAATTTTTTACTTCTTGGTTTGAAATACTTATGAAATGAGTGCATTTAAAATTATTCTATGGTATAATTTCTCATCAGTCACATTTTACTCTGTCAGGTCTCACCGCTTCTCAAGGGCTTCTTGGACAGGATGCTTGTTCGGGACCCTGCTCAGAGGGCCACAGCCCAAGAGCTGCTCAAACATCCATTTCTTTCTAAATCTGGTCCTCCATCTTGCATCGTGCCCCTTATGAGGCAAAACCGCATGAGATGAGTACTGTTGTGACATCCCTTCCCCCAGGACTATTTTATTATCTCAAAGTACGGACTATTTGCGGCATGTTGCCTGCAAAAACGTGCATCTCTGCACACTTAATGCTTCAAAGCAAGTATTTGAAAATACCAGACTCGTCTCCTAATACACTAAACACTGCTGTTGGCTTGAGCCGAGGTTTTTGGAAAAGACTAAATCAAAAGAAGCCCTGCAAAGTCAACACTGATGATTTAACACTAGTTGTGTGATCACTGGAAACAAAGGTATCATCTTTGGTAAAGTGAGAATTCGGTGTTGGAGTGTTTCTCTTTTACTTAGAAGTGGTTTTGGATGATTTTGCGGTTTGAACTGTCTCTTACTTTTTTCTGTGTGAAGCAATTACTTTCTGACTTAAAACCTTTTAAGATCTGGAACTTTTTGCAGCTGCTGTTTCACCACCACAGTGGAAGCAGTGCTCTCTTTCTAAACTCAAACTTCACCACCTGCACCATAACCACTTTCTGACTTTTAATCAATTTAAAGATTATAATAACTACTGAAGAGCTATATTTACTTTATCAAAAGGAGGGGGGGGGGAACCTATGGTCCTGTTACAACACTAGACTTGGTAAACACTGGATGTGTGATTTTAATTCAAACCCCTTCCAAGTTATTGAGCATTTAATGAAACCTAGTCCCTTTTTTTCTATTCAAGCAGCATAAAATATTACCAAATATATAAAGAGATTTCTTAACATGTAGCTCTGCATCTCAACATGCTGTGTACATTCATGTGTAGAATTCCTCCAAGATGTGAACTGGACAAGAGAAATGTACACAACTACGTGAAGACATAGCTTAGGCCTGAGGGTCAGATTAATCAGAGCAGGCAGTGCTTGTGAAGGCTTTAGCAATTAGAATATTAGAATTTAATTTGATGCATTATAGTGAACACTACCTTGTAGCCCACTAAGACTGGCGAGGAGCAGTCAAGGGCTAAGTTTGTTAGGGGTTCTTAACAAGGAATGTCATCTTCAGAAGTTGATGCTTCCCTTAATTTAACTCTTTAACAGCTGCCATCCCCATGTCCTGCTACATATTAACACTAACAAGACACACATAGGGTAATGTAGCTACAGTACAAACTTTTATGAGCACATGTTCCTGAAGCTGGGAGCTCATTAGCCTACACCTAGAAACCAACCAAAAATTGAGAATTAAAAGAGAGACTTGAGGGAAAATTTCTGGTGTGAATCTTCTGGATATATTTCTAAATTTCACACTACATGCAGTTCTGTTGTACATGTTGCTGTTTCAGGTGGAGGACTAGAAAGATGTTTAAAAGCAAATTGATCTGAAGATTTTGATGGTCATTTACATCGTTTTTGGTGTACGGAACTTTGCTGTATTGTAGGTTTAATCTAAATGAGAGTTGAAAAGAGCTTCTGTAGGAAGACTGAAGGAATAGTGTTGTAATGTACATACTTTGTGAGAAGTGTTAAAAAATCTTATCTTTAAGTCTCTCATTCTAATTGTAGGTACAATCCTAGTTACAAAACCAACCCATGTATAGATTTAGAAACCAGTGTATTTGTCTTTAAACTAATAAAACTTACCAGCAGCCTTTATCTCACAACAGAGTGCTCCAGTTTTTTGGAGGTGGAACTAAAAGACAATCAAACATCTAAGTGACATGCTAATGTCAGTGAAAGTAGGTTTACTTAAGTTTATGTATGTATGAAAGATTACTAGACTTTTTTTCTTTCTTTTTTTTTTAATAATGGGATTTGCTTGTAAGTAGAAAGAGCACAACGGAAAGAGGATCCTGGAATAATTATCATTCCTTCCGTAGCAAATAGCAGTAATGTCTGAAGCTTCTACTCCACTCGTGGCGCACACAGTTGTCAATTTTGCAAATCTAGATCTTTAACCTACCTGCTACATGTCATAAAAACACAAGCTTTACTTTGCTGTTAAATGGGAAATACTGTACTGTGAGAGAGATGGCTTAAATGTGCAACCCTTTATAGAAGTATGAATTTGTCTTGGGAAATATATTGTACCTTTCTGTATATCTCACATTTGCATTCTCAGCTCATTCTCACTTGTAAAATTTGACGATTTCGCCCATGTTCACTAATGTGGTACATTTCTATATGTTGAAGATGCACTAACAAATTTTTACACTAATGCCATTATTTCACATCTCTGTTTGCTAATGCTAAAAATACGGTTTGAGCGCAGACGGTAACAGTAGAACGCTTCATGTTCACTGTATACTTTCACTGTGTTGATGTGTCATATTGAGGCTAGATTTTCTGATATCAATGTTTATTTAGTGTGAGTGCTGAATCAGATATGGTACTGATATTGTGCATTGTGCTTTATGAATTTCTTTCCTGTTTGCCGTCCCACTAATGGGCCGTGCTTATTCGTCACATTCACTACATTCTAAACCCATTATATACAGTAGTTCAAGTGTGTTTTAAAGCAATATCTGTAGTTCTACCATTCATCGGCTAGTAGTCTATACTTTTAAACAATCAATTGTTTGATTAAATATTTTGAAATGAATGAACAAGATGAGAAACATTTGATTTAATAGCATGTAAACAACGAATTATAATTTTAGACTAATTTCCTCAAACACAATCTCTGAATCCTGTTTGTGACAACTGTGACTACTACTGACACTCTCTCTCTCTCTCTGAGTTCAGGCCCCTCATTGTGTTAACTGTAGTCATGCAGAATGGTTACTTTTGATGGACACCTTGATGTCCATTCCCTTCATGATTTGTGAATTTTTATTGTTAAAAGGACTTTTTTTTTTTATTCTATGGAATACACTTTCCTGAAAATATGTGTGTGATGTCTGAGTTCCTTTAAATCTGGTTGCTTTTTAAATTGATGTGTAATTTTTTTCTTTATCCTGCTTTTAAGACCAAACACAGCATTAATGAAATCTTAGATGCACAAATCTCTAATGCATTTATTTTATAGTAGAATCCACCTTAATCAGAATTATTTGTCTGAGCAGATAAATTAGATTTTTTTTTATTTATAAATAAATAAACATAAATACTAGACCAATAAATAATGCCAACTCAAATCTAATGACTCTCTTTAACGTTTAGGAATTAAGCGGTATTATGTGGGGTGCTCAAGTCTAGCTGGGACTTGTGATGCCCCTCTTTAACAAACTCACACTGGCCATATCTCAGCATCTGAACATGATGCCGTGATAAATTTGGAATCAAAATTGAACTGAACCAGAAAATCCGACTCAATACCTCTCTTAATGTGATGGGTCACATTTACAGAAGATTTCAAGCACAGTATAGTGATTTGAAACATTTAAAAAGTTTTACTGCAGCTAATAGCCTAAAGAATGTCGTACATCTATGAATGACAATCCTGGGCTAAGGTGGCTTGGAGCTTTGTGTAGTTGTTCCCATGAACATTCAGCAAGTGAAACGCCTGATCCTTGAGAATTGATGCTTGTTGCCAACATGCAGAAGTGACTGGTCTGTCTGCGGGAACTGTACACACAATCATTCTTGCACATTACAATAATTCAGCTGGGAGTGATTTCCACATCCTCCATACACTCCTGACCTTACTCCAAGCTATTTCCACATGTTTGTGCTAATAAAGGAGTTCCTCGGAGGTCAGTGTTTCAGACATTGAGAAATTAGTTCGATTATCGTTCTGGCTTACTGAGAATACTACTACTACCTTGATAGTATCTAAGCACTAGAGAAATACTGGGATAAGTGCATTAGTGTGATGGGATTATATAGAGAAATAGACAGTTATTATTCCACTTATGAATGTGTTCTGTTATTCTGCACAATCAGAAGTCCTGGTTTGACTTAAACACCCTCATGTTTTTTTTTTAATCAAAATTTACAAATGACATTTCAATCATGTATTTAGTGTTGCTTTAATGGTTTTTGTGCTAACATACAGTACTAAATATTAAAACCATGTCAGGCACTTGATGCAAAAGTTGTGTTTTATTACTATTCTAATTACGTGGTAATTTTGACTGGAGCATAATGGATCAAAATATATGGTTATTGCAGTTAGTTTGAGCTTTGTAGGTTTCCTCTGGGGGCAACACAGTTCCAAATCATGTGTTGCAGACTGATTAGTCTTTCTAAATTGTTCGGAGTGTGTGTGTGTTTGTGCCTGTGACTTGGAATGTGTTGGCACCCAATCCAGGGCGCCCCTGCCTTGTGCTCTGACTTCTTGGGATGGCCTACAGGCCCCTGATGGCACACAGTATAAGCAGTATAATGAATCATCACATGAACAGACTGATGATGCACATCCGTAAAGATGCTGATAGCTGAAATTTCCTTTTCACCTGCCTGATGAGCTCAGACATGGACATGCGTAAACATTGCGTGAGCACTATTGAGTAAGAACAACATGCCTGAGCCATTACAACAGTTTTGGTACAGTTTGTACCTGAAGGTGTGTTTATCAAGCCTAGTATTAATGTTATTAGTCTATAAAGCCTATATATGTGATAGATGAAGTTTAATCTGTAGAATGGCAGTGCGGGCAAAATCACAGCTTGAAACAGTAAATCTAAATGCCTCCACGGAATTAATGCTCATTTCCAAAAAAAAAGGGGGCGGGGAGGGGTGCTTCTCTTGCAGACAGCCTCGAGTAGAACCGAGGAGAGCCTTCAGCTCAAGTAGCCAATCAGAAGTCGCGCTGTCCTTGCGCGCGCGGCTGTAACAGCCAATCAGAGTTCTCGCCCCTCCTGGCAACGCTGCTGCGCGGTGAGTCATCTGGCAGCGCCGCTTAAAGAGACGCACTTGTTGCGGCGCGCTCGTTCGTTCGGCGGCTCATACGCTCAGGGAAAACAACAACGACAACAACATCATGCAATAATAAACAGGCCCTTTACGTAAATCTCCAGTCTGTCAGTTAATCGACGTTTCATCTCCTGTTGCTGCGTCTCCAGGTAACCGTCTTTACTGTACTCCGAGTGTTTTGTGACAGTGTGACTGTACAGTATCAATAGGTCTGTCTGTGTGTGTGTGTGTGTGTGAGAGAGAGAGAGAGAGACGCCTCATCAAAAGCGTTTTCCAGAAGGACAGCATCCCGGGAGAAAAGTCTAGAAATTGGCGTTGCAAGCATTCAGGGCTGTTCAGGGCGATTACTGCGTGTTCGTTGTCACACACTGTTGATAATGAAGCGCATTCACAGCAGTACAGAGCAGAACAGCAACACGCCTGTTTCTGGAGCCTGAGCAGTTCATATGTTCATACAGATACATATAGTACACGTTACACAAGTTACCTGGAGGGTTTTTAACAGGGGAGATATTTTTGAGAGAGGTCACATTATTATATACTTTCAGGAAATAAACTAATTTAAGAACCATAAATATGCTGTAGGTTCTGGTTTCCCTATTAGGAACCATGATAAATTATAAAATTATTTCTGCTTGAATACAGTTATGTACTTTTATGTATCTTTTATATAAATTATTAATTTTTATTTGTATATTATTTATGTAATATTTATAGTATTATTTCTGACGGACACCTGATGTGAATAACTGTATACTAGGTTTCATCGAAGGTTTATATGAAGCCTGTTGGATAACTATTCGTGCAGAAATATTATTATTGACAGACACCTGATATGAAATGATTTATGAAAGAGTTTTTTCTTTCTTTGGCATAATTTCAGCTTTACTTTTTACATAAATAAGGGATCTTGTCATCCTTATGGCATGCTACAATTTAAAACATAAAGCTGGTATTATCCCCCAAAAGAATGGTAAAAAATTCAAAAATCCAGTCTCTTCAGGTTTCTGTCAAAAATAATATTCCTGCATGAATAGGGTTATCATGATTTCATGTAAAACTTTGATGAAACCTAGTATACAATTAATATTATTGTTGTTATTAATAGCACTAATCATTATCATCACCACAATCCTTATTATTATTTTAACTATTGGATTTGCCTCACTCACCACCCTTTCAAAACCTTCTTTTTAACTTTTTTTCTCACAAAGTTATTTAATTTTTTTTCTCTGTTACAAACCATCAAGGTGTTGATTTCAGTGCCCCAAAACCCTTTGATGTATGCTGTGCCTATTCATTCTGATACTCTTTACCATTCCATAGCTAGCAGCCACCTACGTTGTGGTCTGATGTGCACTTGATCAGTCTGTGCAAATGTTATATGGTATAGAAGGCAGCGTTCCCCTCAGACTACCTCTTGGCATTTACATAGGCATGCCACAGCCAGTTCACTGTGTTTATATTTTTGTTCACCTCTGTCAATTACTTTCAGAATTCTGTTCAGGAAGTTGTGGCACAGCAGCGAGTCATTTCACCACCAATCTTGTGCACTATGCACATTTTTAAAGCATGCTTTTTACTGACCTCGTTTGCATGTGCAGGTCTTGATCAGGTTCACTTCTCCTCTGGTCAGGATTAGGGTGGGGTGATTGTTAACTAGCTAGTTGTTGCATGTGCAGCTGTGCACATGCCCCACCTCTTTCAGTAAACACAACCCGACAAACAGTTCCCAGAGACCCTTGCGCTTATGCATCATCTCTTTCGCTCTCTCTATTCTTCCACCAGGACGAGTGTTTTTGATGTCTACACACCGACTCCCTTTGTGGCCATGTTTACACGGTCTAATGGGCTATGTGGTCTTCATCCTGACTTTCCTACCAGAAATCAGCACAGGTATGCTTTTTATTATTGTACACACCCAAACCACCACCCTAGACGGACACCAGCACTGATTAACATTAGCACTTCTTTAAAAAAAAAGATTTATTCAAAATATAAATAAAAATATTATAAATATATAATATTCAAATAAATATTATTTAATATTTATTATATTTTATGTTATTATATATTTATTATTCAAATAAATACCAAATCTAAATCAATTATTTTAGATTTTTTTCCTTTTTCTTTTTTTCCCGAACTTTCAGGACAGAACTGTTCTCATCCGATTATCCCTGAGCATGGTGGCTTCTATTGTAAACCTTCTCCCTGCAAGGGCTTCCCGGCAAAGAGCCGTATCTACTACTTCTGTGAGTCGGGGTATGTCCTGCCAAACCACGTCCGCCACTCCACCTGCCGCAAAGGCCGATGGGACCCCAGTATCCCCACATGCATACCTAGCACAGGTAAAACAGCTATTATTTAATTTATGACCAGAAGTATGTGAACACCTGTCCATTACACCTATATGTGGTTCTTCTATCAAAGTGTAGCCACAAAGTTGGAAGCACACCTTTGTAGAGGATGCTTTAACCGGTTTCATCACGACAATGGCCATAAAACAAGCACCTTGAAGACATGGTTTGCTCAGGTTGGTGTGGAATAACTCAATTGGCCTGCACAGAGCCCTGACTTTAACCCCACTGAAATCCTTTGGGATGTACTGAAACACTGTGCCCCTTACATCCTTGCCCAAACTTAGTACCTGACCTCACTAATGCTCGTGTGGATAAATAGAGAAATTCTCACAACCATGCTTCAAAATCTGGTGTAAATCTTCTCAAAAGAGTAGAGATTATTATCCCAGGAAAAGTGGAGTAAATCTGGAAGCACATATGGGTATGATGATGATCAGGTTTCCACAAATGTTTGGAAATAGTGTATGTATATGTATTATATATTAATAGAAATAAATACTTTTTCTGACTTTTTGAACAAATGAACTTTCTATAGCAGGAGTTCCCAACCCTGAAACTATAGTGCCACTTGCCCCATTAATTATAATATTTTGTCTGCTTTAACACATCCATGTCGACACAGAAAGTTCTGTTGGTTAGCTAATTGGATGAGGTGTGTTAGAGCGAGAAAACACTAAAATGTGCAGGGCAGGAGTTACTCCAGGGCCAGTGCTGGGGATCTTTGCTTCTAGGTAGGAAATATTTATTGAATGACCTACATAAGCTCTGTGTTGTGCCACTGTGTAAGAGAAGTGAAAAGCGGAAGATTGACTTTTCGCTCACAGCATGTGTTCGCTTCCTCTTTTGAGCTTAGCCACACAGAGACAGGAAACCAATAGTGAGAACAGGAAGTGAACATGGTCACCATACTAACCAATATTTCTTGTTCTGTGATGCATTTAAAGCCCCAGAAAGTACTGCGTCATCAGTTTCAAAGATTTTGAAAAAACGCTAGTAGAGACACTTTCCTAATGTTGGCATAACTTTCTGTCTCCATTACAATTATAGTACGTCCGGGGTGATGCCTCCATTAGGCTTGTGCATAGATTAAATGCTGTGCTGTTTATCTTCTTACAGCTGGACATTCTAAATATGAAGACAAAGTGACTAATTCTATCCCGAGTGTGGCTACTACAGCCGTGGGTGTATCCATCTTTCTTCTCACCACCACCGCCTGCATGGTCATCAAATCACGGCTTTTCCCTTGTCAGTCTCAAAGGTACAGTGCTTTGGGTACATTACTCCACTTGGGTAGAGTGACACAATTTTATGTTTGTTAGAATTTATTGCAATTTATAATTTTACATCAGTATAAAACATTAGATTAGAAGTCTACCTATCTACCTATCTATCTATCTATCCATCCATCCATCCATTCAAGCACCTATCTAGGGCAGGGTGGCATATACCATCTACAAGGGTAGCTAAGTGGTTAAGGCGTTGGCCTATTGATTGAAAGTTCACAGGTTTACACCCCAGCACTGCCAAGCTTCTACTGTTAGGCCCTTGAGCAACACCCTTAACCCTTAACTGCCTAAATGTATAATGAGAGAAATTATTCCAGGGCATCTGACAAATGTAAATGTTTTCATCCTTTCGTCCATCTGTACATCTATCCATCGTCCCACATGACTATTTATATAGCCACTTATCTGTCTGTCTGTCTATCTATAATCATGGACAAAAGAAACATTGCACATATATATTTCTTATAAAAATAATGTTATATAAATAAAAATCTTCTACAAAAACCTGGGAGTCCATCAGCACCAGAAATTCAAAATTTTAACAATATTCACAATGCAGCCAAACATCGTAGAATAGGTTAATTAATTATCCTGTGTAACCCTGGAAAACCATCAGCAGGATTTTCTGTACAGTTTATTAATTTATGCAAATTAAATTAGTCTGTTTTGACTTAACATTGTCACAGTCTCCTTCCAGACCTAAGGCAATCAGCAGTGGGACCAGTTGTTTGAAATTTGTCTACTACCATTGTCTAATGGGGCATGATAGTATGAAGATAAAATTCACAGTCAGAATAATTTTGTTACTTTAATACCTTTAATACCAAGATGTCATTTGGATATAATCAGATGGGAAATGTTTTGCATGTGCATGGCACCCCTTAGGAATAAGTGAGTTAGATTATACATGATAAATTAACACTCTACTGAGCGTGAAGGTAGTTTTTTTTTTATAGTGCAACATTTTTTCATGCATGAATATCTGTCTACCTTTCCATTCTTCCATACCTTTAACGTGTCTGTTTGGATATCCATAACATGTTTAATGTGTTCCTGAAAAAGCTAAGATTACATGAGATGCTGGTATAACTAGTATCATCAACTAGTATAAATAATCAGTCTCAATTTTTAAATAATGTTTTCGGCAAATAATTCATGAAATTGCCTTCACCTAAAAAAGACCTAAAAATAACGGTTGATACTTTTTCAGCAGGAGATCGTCTGATCAGTTGGACCTGATGGTCGACGGCCTGCCTGTATCTCTCCCCACCTATGAAGAGGCGGTGTACGGAAGTTGGGGTCAGCGGATTCCGCCCTTACGTGGCCCTACGCAGCTCTTGCTAGCCTCGTCAGAGAACAGCCCATTATCATCTCTCATCCAGTCAGGTTCCACTAGCTGCACAGACACTTCGAGTCAGAGCACAGTGGCACTGCCACCACCTTATGAGGAGATGCAATCACGTTCTGTGAATGGAGGAAATGACGCAGAAGCACAGGCCTCGCACATTGCACTTTCTGTTGAAAAGGACAACTAACTGTTGGGTGCTTGAGCTCACCTTCAGCTTATTGATTGTTAGTTTTCTTGCCATGCTTCGTGCCTCTTGGTGTAGTTTACTGTCAGCTTCAAAGGTTATTAATTGAACAAAGGTTTTGGTATTTCTTTATTTAAATTAAACAATGCAGCTGAGAGGGGATAGGTGTTTAGCAAGTGAGTGACAGTTTTTGACGTGCACAAGAGATAAAATGTTTTCAGTGCTGCTGGAGACATGCATATTGTTGCCCTCAGTGAGGGGACTTGACCACAGTGGTCTCAAGGACTGTAATAACACAGACATTACCTTAGTGGATTGTGATTTTCTGTTGTATGATTGCAACTTACTAAGTTGCCCATGTTGAGTAAATGAATGAATGTGACTCTAGCAGACCTTCCACTAGTACGGATAATGTAAAAGAAAAGGGCTTGCCTAGGTGCTGAGGGTGGACTAATGGCTCATTTCTGCCATGTGAGAAGCTTTTCCCTTGTTGGATTCCTCATTCTATTTATTCTTTCATGTTTGCAGTGTCAGTTAACTGTGACTGCTGCTGAATGCCCTTATTTAACAGCTGGAGTATAGGGTTTATATGATGCTTTGCATTGAGGGTCCCCTACTTAGTACTTTCTTAATATTTACTGCAATAGTAAACATTAAGAAGCCTTGAACTTTAACATTAGTAAAAGTAATGTTAACAATCGAAATAAGTAATTGAACTAATGAAATACAGTAAATGCAAATGGTATAATGTATAATGAAATACATGCCAATGCAAAATGTATATTTAGTCCATAACATAAAGATTATTAACGAACATCAACTGACAGAAGTTAGATTACAACATTTTTCTAAATGTTGCTAACTAGCTTTTTCTAAATGTTGATATACATTTTGCATGCCAATGCAAAATGTATATTTAGTCCATAACATAAAGATTATTAACGAACATCAACTGACAGAAGTTAGATTACAACATTTTTCTAAATGTTGCTAACTTGGTTTACTCTGATCCAGGTGTAAATATTGCAACTTGCTTTTCTGTTGGGTAATTTTGGGTAACATTTTATTATGAATTCATTTTTGCTAATTTATAATTATACAGCTTACTTTTAAAAAAGACCGCAATTAATACAAGTTTTAGTTCTATATTGTTAATAAGTGCATTAATGCTAAAGTTCACGGTTTGTTCACAATAACTAAAATTAAAAAAATAAGGTTAGTTATGAGGAACTTTATTGTATAATGTTTAATATATGAATGCTTATGAAGTCAAAATATCCACATAAAGCCATGCTATCTGTTCTCTGATGCTGGTTCACAGAAGATGGGGTATTTGAATGTGCACTTTTGCTTTTTTTCTTTATCTACAAACAGTAACCTATAATGTTATTACAACAGTTGTTTTTTTTTGTTTTTTTACATGTGTGTGTGTGTATATTATGAGAGTATAAATCTTTTTAAATCGAAAGTTATTAAAACTAATTTTCGGATTGTCCCCTGTGCTTCCTTGCTGATTTCTGATAAAAATTATGGGATGACCTCACATTCACAGTTCCTGCTAGTAATCTTGTAATCCTTTTCCCTCTTCTCACATGAAGCTAACATTCCTCTGAATGAATAAAGAAAGATATTTTTTTACTGTACATCAGTACCAGTGAGGCATATTGAAAGTACAACAAGGCCTTGACTCAGTATAAGAACATGCGTCACTACTCAGACAATATCTTCCAGGAATAGCAGGGTGAGGAAGCATTGTGAAATTGTATAAGAAGAGGGAAGTCTAAGCCCATTTTTTTTATTGACCAGAGACCATGGGTGCAGAAGTAGTGAGGAGCAATGAGTGAGGTGATGGGTGAAGGATCTCAGAAGACAAAATGCACACTAAAGTTTTAGAAAGTTATTATACGCAAAAGAAAATAACAAAACATAATATTAAAGGTATTGTGCAAATGTATTTAGCCAATCCTCATTTCTTCATATTTTGCTTCCAATGAGCCAGACCATCATGTATTTTTAGCATAGTCTTGAGGAATAGTTCTCCTAGCTTCCTGAAGGACTTTTTTGGCTGTAATTTTCAGTCTAGTCCTTGTACCTGACCCATTTTAACATAAAACAAAAATCTTGAGGCATGAACCAGTGAGAAACAAATGGCAGATTAGAGTAATTAGTATACTGATGCTGCTGAATGCTGAAGTGGTTGAAAAAGACGCGAGGGGAAAAGAAGTTGCTGCTGATCCTGTTATATTACTCACTCACTCATCGTATAGACCGCTTCATCCTGTATTCAGGGTCACAGAGGGCCTGGAGCCGATCCCAGGAGACCTGGGGCACGAGGGGTGGTGCACCCTGGACAGGGTGCCAATCCATTGCAGGGCACACACACACACATCCACACACTCATTCATATACTACAGGTACTTTGGGAATGCCAATCTGCAGGTCTTTGGACTGTGTGAGGAAACCCACCAAGCACGGGGAGAACACGCAAACTCCATGCACACAAAATCAAATCTAACCACTACATCACCATGCCACCCGGCTGTTACATAAACAACCGTACAAACTTTTCATTGCTTTAATTTAAGCTGCATAATTAAATTTCATATGAAGAAATTATATTTGTAATGACCTAATAAATACTGCAATGTAAGGATGCAATGCAAGGCAAGGCAGGGATAAGGCAAGTTCTCTAGATGTGTAGGGTTCACACACAGCTGGGTTATAATATTTACATTCCAATTGATTCGTTTTTGCTTCTTGTTAAAAAAAATGATGGTTAAGTTGGCTACATCATCATATACTCATTTTTATTGTATTTCTGTTAAAAAATTGTATCCACAGTTAAACATCACAGGAAATATTCAGGATGTAATATTTTGAACTGAAACAAGACATATAGGATTCGACAAACAAAGTAATAAAGAAATGTACAAGCACAGCCTGTAAGGCTTTTCAACCGGGATCTTTAAAATAGGGGCAAGTGTTCCTCCATCCCCTCATAAAACAAACAAACAAAAAGTACTGAGAACACAATTCCATGAAGATTGAATACTGCATCGTTTTACATAAAGCTAGCTTGTATATTGATAAACTATATGACCAAATGCAACACATTCAGTGATTATATGTAAAAGACAGATGAAAAACACTTCCCAGCCAATTTCCCCCAAACTGCTAAAGCTTATACATGACATGTTTCTACTTATATGAACACTACAGGAAAAGCAGACATGTTGCAGAGATTACAGTGAATTCCAGAAATACATAAAAGAAACATATGTTGTACAAACAAAACAAATGTCTGTATTTAGACTCACAATTTACATATGCAAAGGTATATAAAAAGTTTAATAAAAAGATGTTACAGAAATAGGCGAGGATTTTGTGTGCGTTACATATGGCATTAATCAGACATGATAATTCCTTGATTTAAAAGTGAGGCTCAAAATGAACCTAAAAAAAAATCACTCATTCCAAATAGAAAAAAAAAAAAAGTATTTTTATTCACAATGAAATGGAGATGCAGTTACACAATGCAATATTGTGGTTACTTTACTTTGACATCCTTTGCAATATGTGATACTAAACTGATGTTTGATTATGTTCATTCATGCAGTGAAAAACCTTAATAATAAAAACCTGAATTAACTGCTTGTCCAGGTTCGAGAGCACATTTTGCAAACTTTTGCTCATCTAATAGAGTTCTGTTTGTTTTTGTACAATATGTGTTGGGGTCTGGACAACAGTTGGCTTCACAGCATTAGCCAGCTCTGCTCGAGTCTGAGGTGCACAGTTGTGAAGTAAGTGTGGTGTGTCTGATTTCAACACCAGTGACCGATTCTGCTCAGAGGATGGTTAGTTGAACCATAGTAACCCGGAATCAGTTCTCGCAACTCATTCAGGTACTTCTCAGTCTTGAGAGAATGGCAGAAGAAACTTTCAAGGATTTGTTCTTTCTTAAGTGGTTTTAATTCACAGATGATGCATCATCAGAATTTCCTGAACTGAGTTATGTATGTATAATATAATGTGTAAAAAGATAATAATGCTCCTTGGTTGTAGCTTCAGGATTTACATTACACTTCTCTCCTCAGGCGAGTGGCGATATAGTCCCAGTTAATTGAGCCATTAAATCCGGTGGTTGGGATGAGAAAGAATTCCTCATTAAAGCTGTTGGAATGACAGCAACACAATGTTAGTGGGCAAACAGGTTAAAAAGAAATGCTATGGTAGACTTCAGTTAGTCCCTACAGGTAAACCCGAATCAGGAACGGTGAAGACATTACAACACTTTTTATTGTGTGTTCCCCTCCTTTGTTACCAGACCTGGTTAGGCAAAAATATAATCAAAACAAATCCATCGGATACTTGGCAAAAACATGACGTGTGCTCAAATCAACTATCTGGATCATTTTAAACACACTGGTGAGCTCTGAAACATCTTTAAAACTGAAAAAAAGCTTGCACAACAAGTTCTGGAACAACATATTCACAAATGTATTTCACATATAAATGTCACATGATTCACATATGTATTTTTGACTTTCACACAAAGACTCCAGAAAAATATTTATCAGCACCACACAAATTCATTATACTTACATTTTTTACAGACTGATAAACCTGCATTTACAAACCACTCACCATTCAGGAACATCCCTGCATTTGTGTGAGGTTTTCTGAAACTACTCTGACATGCTTAGATTCAGAATTGCATTTTTTTTGCTGCAGCTTATCAGATGTCTATGAAATTTTCAGTCACATCAAATGAAGGTAAATATGAGGTTCTGAATGAATGTGATTACGCTGCATTACATTTGAGCAAGTGTGCATATGTACATGCCACATCACTGACTATGCAAGCCTTCAAACACAAGTATATTTAACTAACATGTGTAATCATGCACATCTTTAATTGGGCTTATCAGATGTTATACAGATGTAACGCAATGTGTTCACCTTCAAATCATACCCTCAAATTAATTTTTATGTGACTGGGGAAAGAAATGCAAAAATTTGTGTGCGCTGAAAAATATTTGTAAAGAATAATTTATATGTGAATCACAAAATACATTTATATGTATATACATTTTGTATATGAAATATGAAACCAATCTGACTCTGTAATATCCACACAAATAAAGTAGGTGGGATAGGTGCCTAATTTGGATGCAAAAACACAAATAAATAAAAATACATTAAACTGAATTTAAGATAAGGGTCTGCACTATTCATTAGTTACTTGATAAATATATAGCTGCATGAAATATCTAAAATTATTTAGATTAAGTTTAAGGGTGAAGCAAGAGACCATGCCCTCTAGTGTATACCTGCTGTATAACACAGTGCTTTTGTTGCTCCCAGGACAGGGTCTCTGTCAGTCAGGAGCTGACTCGGTTTCCAACGGTCAGGGTCCAGCTCCTCTAAACCATCAGCAACCTGCAGGTCCATCTGATCCAAAACACACAATTTAAACATTGACACAGACCCCAGACTTCTGATTTTACTGTTAAGTATTCTTAACACCATCAGCAATCTCCTTACCAGTGAGGACCGTGAAAGCAGAAACTCATCCTCTATGGGGCAGTTCTTCCGTCTCTTCTCCCAGTTGGATGTTAGTGATGGCATGTCATCCTCCTCATCCAGGGCTCTGTTTAGGATCAGAAAAGGGCTTCAGCACTCAGTGCACACTTCCCTATAACTTCACAAACTCTGAACTAAGCTGATTAGATTCTTTAAAATAGAAAAAAATTTTGCAGTTTATATACACATGTCTATCCCCAACTCACATCCAGTGTTTGTTCATATTTCAACACTATTTATTATGAGGGTTTCTTTGTTGCTGAACACAAGAAACGAGCATCCATAATTTACCACTCTAGAACACTACCTTTTCTTCGAAGCTGTGGTTTGTGCCTCAGGAGTCTGTGTGTCTGCCTCAGGCAACTTGGGCAAGAAGGTCAGCTGAAAGTCTTCATCCATTGAAATATACGGTGCCAACATATCCAGATCCAGGTCATCCATATCCTGAAAAAAAAGCAGAATCAGGGTAAGCGTTTTCTTTGCTCCTTGTACTTCTTCCGCATGAATTTATGATCCTGAAACTTTTTAGATGATAACAAGCATGTACCTCCATTGTTTTTTTCTGAGTCTCCTCTGGCTTGTCGGCAAAGAACTTCTCTACCTCACCAGTGTCCATGGAAAACTCATCTCCCGAACTCTAAAGGCCACAACAACAATGACGAATAAATCATATTCCTCAATATGGAGAGAAAACTCAAGAGCTCAAGCTACAGAATACAGAGTGTGTGACCTACATGATCAGGGGAAGTGGGGCAAGAGCTGTCGAATATAGGTGAGAGGAGTTGGCGAAGTTTGGGGGTACACAGCTCCTTTGGACATTTGGGCACTGAGTTGGGGCTGGATGGTGGGACAAAGAACAACTCTGTATGCCCTGCCGAATGGGGAAAAATAAAAACACACAGCAGTGAAAATGTGAAAGCTTTTCGATACGCCACTTCTTTAATGCAAGCCATGAACTAGGCAACATTCTTGGCTTAGTGTCAAACAAGAAAAAAATAGTTTTCTCTATTCTAAGTGTGAAATGCCAAGTGCATCCATTCACTGATCATTTTTTAACAAAATCCTATAACATGAGAAGTGCGGTCAGGCTTCACCTGTCAGTGGTATGATGGTATCTCCTGGGGCCGGTGCCAGCTGCAGCAGATCCTCTGGATCGTCCTTCAAACTATGGTAAAGTTCACTGCTACTGGTACTCATCTCATCATCCGAGTCCTCCACCTCGATCACACTCAGTTTGTCCTGCATCAGGTCACTGCGTGTCTGCTCGATGGAGAACACGACATCTGCCTCCTCCACCGCACTACAAGATAAACAGGGACAGCCCTTAGATACGGTTCCTGCAATGGGTAAAAAGTGCAATGGACATTATCTAAGCACCTGAGGATGAAGTTGAGGCACACCACAGCTTCAGGCTGGGAAGTCTTGCTGTTATAGAGCACTGTGGCCTGGGTCTCAGTCCAAACAAATCCCCCGTTCTTAGCCAGAAATCGGTAACGGCTAGTGCATACCTGACCTTTGGAGAGCACTGAGGGAGGACAGGAGCAGAATGTTCAGCATTTGAACTCTTCAAGTCTTTCATTCTAACACTGTTTTTATTAACTGTAAATATTGACACAGTTACTTACAGACATGCAAGCATCTTGTCAGATGATCAAAATCAAGTGCGTGGAAAAAATCATAGGCAGATCGGCCAATCAGATCATTGGGATGGTACCCAACAAGCTCCGTCACCCTGTGAACACATTTTCATGGTGAAATATTGTTTTGAACACATTGTCCTTGGCAGAGCACAGCTAATGAAAAAATGTGTTCATGCTCTGGTCAGCATCGCCCCCTTGTGGTTAGAGTGAAAAAAGGTCCAAATAGAATAAACAATGGCTCGTTCCTTACAGAAGCTATAACACCAGGTCATGTTTAATAAATGATTAGCAAGAGAATTTTTAATTCCTTGATTTCTGCTTTTAAACAGAAAAAAAAGTCAAATGGACATGATCCTGATTTCGGCTTGTTGCGTCTTTGACTGTGTCTGGATAAATTCCAAAATCTAACCACTTCACCTGTGTCCTATCTAACAGCTGAACAGAAAACTTATGACTTTAGCACTAGCACAAACACTGGGCATTGTATGTTCATCATAACAGATGTTTTTCCAAACTCTGCCATCTCATAGCATTCGAAAAAGCAACAGCTAGAAAAAGAAAAATTATCTACACTCTCAGTTTAATGGGGTGTTACTATGCACATGTGCTGAAAAATATTTGTGCTAGATTAAGTAAACTTCAGCTATTTATGTTTACCAGTGGCTGTACAGTTCCAGCAGAAAAACAAGGTTTCTGCACGTAGGCTCAGCACAGTTATTCTTAGTGACAAGAATTAGTAGAGTGCATTCATGGACACACACACACACACACACAAACATAAACTGTGCTGGCCTGCCAGATGAATACAAGCTGTGGTGTGCATGCTTGAGTCACAACTGGTGCTGTATGCTTACCGGCCGTCACACTGGCTGAAATGCAGGTCCATGGTGTGGCGTGTGAGAAAGGTGCTGCTGTCCAGAGGGAACTCCACGCAGCTTGGGTGGGGTATAGGCTCACACAACAGGGTCATGTAGCTCACTGCCAGGGATGATGCTTCCCCTTCCTGGTTGAGCGTCTTCATGTAGCCTGTGCAGTGAACCACCTGCATAAGGGAACAGAAATATAAAATCTCTGCCTGGATAATCCCAGCTAGATAAAATCAGACTTGTGTACTTCTTTTGTCTTCTGTTCACAGTTGAAACCTTGGGATGATGCTCCAGCGATTGTACTAGTTTCAGGCCTTTTGGTGAGCTGCATCATTTCTTGGATTTTAACTATGTGCATATCCCCAGATATGCAACAAGTAACTAAACACCCAAGGTTTTTTGGGAAAATTTGTGCACTAAAGTATGTTGCTAATATTTTGACCAAGATTTGTTTCTTTTTTTTATTTTTCTCCCTAATTTAGTCGTGTCCGATTCCTCCCTGTAACTAGGGGGCTCCCACATTAAGGCTACTACTACCACTCAGCCGGGAGGGCCGAAGACTATCACGTGTTTCCTCCGAACCACGTGACGCCAGCCGAACTGCTCGCTCGCGCACCGTTGGGGGCGGCGTAACACACTCGGAGGACAGCGCTATATTGCGCGAGCTCACAGACGCCCTGGCTGTAGAGCCATGGTTAATGTCGGAGCACTATGTACCTCTCATGTACCTGAGAGAGCTCGACCAATCAGCTCTCTAGAGCTCCGGCTAGAGGTTGCGAGAGGTTACAGCACTGGCGATCTCCGGATGATAGGGCGAGCGCTTTAACCACTGCGCCACTCGGAGGCCGTCAAGATTTGTTTCTTTCGTTTCAGATAACTTTAAAAATTCTTGAAAAATAAAAAAAAGAAAGTGCTGTTCAAATATTTGGTGAGAACAGCCCCATCATTCTATGCCTCTGCAAGTTGTTGCTTTAAAACTGCTAAAATAAAATCTACAAAGTATTAATAATGTATAAATAAATAAACCTTGATTGTTCAAACATTTAACAAACTTTGATGCATACATGTCATCATAAACCTGCAGATGTGTTTTTACTTTTTGCTTTTCTGTGTATACTAAACATCATCACTTTAATGGTGAATTTTCTTTTTAAAAAGTGAACATTAACTGATTGGAAAAGATTAGAACTCCAAATGAAAAACTAAACAAGCCATTACCATACAAAAGATCAGGTACAGCATTACTATTCTGATTGTCAATAGACTATCTACTCTCCTTTAAATTTAGATAGCACCACTGCAACTGAGACAAACATGTTATTACTGCAGGATCAAGTTGGAAATACCTTCCAGGTGGCCGATTTGATGTTCACTGTTTTGCCACGGCTTGTAAGCGTGCTTTTCAGTCTCAGGAAGAAGTTGCACTCTGTGCAACTTTCAGACTTTTTCTTAAAGAGTCCTATATTGAAAAAAAGGGACATTGCAATTAGCTTACATAAGTTAACATGAATTTCTTTAGGCACCTCCACTTAAAAATTATTTTACCAGGTTTGGTGGTAAGAAGGTCTTTCAGCTCCTCTTGATCACATGGATGGACATAATCATACACACACTGGCCAAGCAGCTCCAGCTAGAGAAGATTACACAAGGAATGATCAGAAATTCTGTCCGTGGTGAAGAAACACCGTTTCACAACATCAAGTCAGGAACATTCTTGAGGAAATAGACATGTCTTTGTAACAGTCTACAGTCAAGAGATGGCTTTATGAAATAAAGGCACATTCCACTAGTAATGCTCAAGAACAGAAAGGCCAAATTAAACTTTGCCAGAAAGCTTTGCCAGATTTTTTGGACTGATGAAAATTGTCTTGATTTTGCTCAGATACTAAGTGCCTGATTTCAATGTGCTTGTATACGGAGGCTAAATGGCAAAAAAACTTATCTTTGTTCGAAAATGTATGGACCTGACTGTATATATTGCATCATACACAGATTT